>CM071797.1:18956024-19556024 GCA_036559045.1 Platycarya longipes
GTTATCACGTAGCATATTCTACTATCGATATGAGATTTTGGATGAATAATGACATCAAAAAATTTGCAGAATAACCATACTAGATTCGAAAGATTTCTTATGGGATAACATCAATTTCACTATGTATTTTGATCTATTATTTTTAACAAGCTCTATATGCATGCAAAGGATTTTCTTTTTATCTCTACAAACACGTAGGTCCCACTGCTCTTAAACCAACCACGTGAAGAGTATCAGAATAGATTGGATTATGGAGGAGCCTAAGGTCTTACTACACGACGAAGCCTCTAACATATAGACTCTGAGAAGTAGAGAACATGTACATAAGAGTAATTGGTATACAATTATTTTTATAATTTCTTATATAATAAAATTTTAAAATAAGAATACTTATTACTTTTATAAAATATTTTATCAAAATACCTATAATTCAAAATATAGTTACATAAAGAGTTATAAAAAAATTTATGTCTATTATTTTTCTTTCTATAATCTTTATGAAAATCGAACTAACATGGAGCCTTACGTGGATCCCATTAAACTATTAATAAAAAACTTGTAGTCATTCCCTTTTTGTTTTTTGAAAAGATAATTAAAAGTCTTGTCTTATTATATACAATTAACCTGCAAAAAGATAAGTATTTCATATTTTTAAAATACTATACTGATAAATGAAGTGACAAAAATACTTTTTTTTATTTAAACTTAAATAATTATTATTGATTTAAAGCGAAATAGAGAAAATAATTTTTTAAAAATCATAACAGTACGGTGGGATGCTTTGTAACAGGTGAGATTGAGATTCCACAGATCACAAATACCACGTACTCGAATCAGATTTTTATTTATTTATTTATTTTTTCACAAAAGTAGGGAAAATTAATCCTAGTCTATAGTCACCATCACATAATTAATCACAAACGGAGTAAAGAATTTATTGATACTTAAAAAAAAATATAATGCTCCCAAAATAATCGCGCGTCTATGACTCTATCATATATTAAAATAATACTGCACTAAGTCTAATTATTGAGCGTCAGTTTTTTTATTTTTTATTTTTTAATTTTTGTCGTGTTCCAACAACTGCTACAGGGATCATCTTCACTTGAGCCTTATCCGATAATTGGCGATCAGTGTCTTCATGATAAAAAACCAAAGTCAAGGTCCATGGAGCAATTATCTGGGCTTTGTTTTTATGCTTATTTATATCACTCATATTTGGTTGTAATCACAATTTTTCTTTATTACAAGGGTTATTAATAAAATTGAAAGGGATCACTCATCTGATTCTTCTATTAAATATAAAAAAGGGCTTTAAAATTACATTCTTTATATGTACTGTCATGTGCTTTAAAATTACGTCATTAAAACCTTACAAAAAAAAATCTAATGGATCAAAACTTTAGCGAAGAAAAAAGAATACAATCAGTACAAGCTTTTAAGACATTTACTTCCTCTAAAAAGTGTATAATAAAGATACCGGTAGTTCCATATCCCCATCCGATATTATCCGCTTTGGCACTTCAGGGTCTCAAGGGTTTAAAAAGCGCTAGATAAGCTAGAGGAAACCCCACTTATAAGGCACTTGACAGCATTGCAGTTGGTAATGCTTTCTTGAATGAATCTGCCAGATTATCAATTTTTTTGAATATGTTGAATTACTGATTTCAGCTAAATACACTTTCGACTTGTTTCATGAATTGCAATTATTTTTGAGTGATTTGAAGATGTGGCAGATAGCATTTTCTTTATAGACTTAGTAGAAACATGATACCTATAGTAATACTTAAACTTTCCCTGAGAATATGTATTAGTTTTTCAAGTAATAAATAAACATGATTTTAGCATATATAACGGGATTAAAAATTCAAACATGATTATCAAAATAATACATTAGAGAGAACATGTTAATATTTTCATCTAAAATTTCTCACATTTTTGGCGTTATTAGGGAGAACATGTTCATGCAATACACTTTCGACTTGTTTCATGAATTGCAATTATTTTTGAGTGATTTGAAGATGTGGCAGATAGCATTTTCTTTATAGACTTAGTAGAAACATGATACCTATAGTAATACTTAAACTTTCCCTGAGAATATGTATTAGTTTTTCAAGTAATAAATAAACATGATTTTAGCATATATAAAGGGATTAAAAATTCAAACATGATTATCAAAATAATACATTAGAGAGAACATGTTAATATTTTCATCTAAAATTTCTCACATTTTTGGCGTTATTAGGGAGAACATGTTCATGCACAGCGAGAAGAGTATTGGAAACCACTCATGTTTGACAAAAGCTGCAAAAACTTGAGACTTAGTTCTATCGGTTTGACAGAAATTCAAATCCGCTTGATATTGTTGACAAATGAGATCTTTGCGGAGATTTGGAAACTCTGGATTGTTGTTTAAAGACACTGAAATCCCTGAAGGACAAATTGTCAAAGCAGCAATAGGTGAGTCTAAGACACGCCTAAAGCGTGGAAGACCTATTGGTACAAAAGACAAAATTTTTTGAAAAGAAAATGATACAAAATGAATTTGATATTCCTGAAAAACTCATACCCACAATACATGCTACAAATATAGTTGATACTTCTGAAAATGTCAAATCTTCTATTCCAAAATCTCTTAAAAATGGATCTTCTGAAGAGGTGTTTCATGAAATATTTTTTCCTAAAGAGGAACAGGTACCTGAAAATAATGAGATATCAATACATTTCATGAGTACCGGAGAAATTCTGAATAGAAATAAAACTGTTGTCAACAACATATTTTCATATAAAATGATCATTGATATTATCAGAAGTAAGGAAAAAAGTGAGTTAAGAATCGTCGAAGAATGTCGACGTAGAAATGATTGGTCAAAATGGAAAGCATCTATTGAAACTTAATTAAACTCGCTAGCAAAGCGAGAGGTATTTGAACTTGTTGTCCAAACACCAAAGGGTGTAACGCCTGTTGGATATAAGTGGGTATTTGTACGAAAACGTAATGAGAAAAATGAAATTGTGCGGTACAAAGCACGACTTGTTGTACAAGGTTTCTTGTAGAAACCTAGGGTAGATTATGAGGAAGCATTTTTCCTGTTATGGATGCAATCACATTCAATTTTGATTAGTCTGGTTATTACAAAAGGATTAGATATGCGGTTGATGGATGTGGTCACTGCATATTTATATAGATCGTTAGACCATGACATATATATAAGAATCCTTGAAGGATATAAATGCCTGAAGCATATAAAATGTCTGAAGCATCTACAAGTATATCTAGAAGTATGTACTCTATTAAACTTCAAAGATCTTTATATGAATTAAATCAATTCGGACGCATGTTGTATAATCGCTTTAGTAAATATCTATTGAAAGAAGGATTTGAGAATAATTCCATATACCCATGTGTTTTTATCAGAACCCGAATTTGCCATTATTGTAGTTTACGTTGATGATTTAAATATTGTGGGAATTCCTGAAGAGATCTCAAGAATCGCTATATATTTAAAGAATGAATTTGAGATGAAAGATCTTGGCAAACCAAAATTTTGACTTGGCCTGCAGCTCGAGGACTTATCAAATGAAATTTTTATTCATCAGTCCATGTATACAGAGAAAGTCCTGAAGCACTTTTATATGGACAAAGAACATCTCCTGAGTACTCTAATGATTATTCGATCACTTGATGTGAATAATGATTCATTCCGTTCTTGTAAAGACGAGGAAGAAATTCTTGATCTTGAAGTTCCATATCTCAGTACAATTAGAACTTTAATATATCTTGCAAATTGTACTCGTGCTGATAATGTGTTATAAAACTAAAATAAAATTACTATTGCAAGAGAAAATATAAGAAAAAATATCTTGAATTCTTATTATTTAAGAATTGAATTTTTTTTATTCATTTCTTTCTTCTTTTCTCTCTTTTTTATTTTTTATTTTATTTTCTTTCGTTCTTCTCACAAACTAATCTAATAATTCCTCATATATATATATATATATATATAAAAAAAAGAAAAATTACTGTTGGATAATAATAATGCAGAAGGGGTGAGACTATCGTGAAATATGAAAAGATGAGACGTACACAATTTGATTGAATAAAGGGGTGGTCATTCACCGCCTTCTTTCTTTGACTTTCATAATATAGACCGATTTCTTGTTTGTTTAGTGACTAGTTGCTCATGCTGTCAGATCTTTACAGAGACGTGCTGCTAAGACACGATCCGAACAGGAGTAGCGGTCATCATCCGGATTCTGAATTTGAGAATCTGGGATCTAGATTCGAAATTTTCTTAAATATTTAAAAAAAAAAATTTAAAAATGTTAAAAAATAAATAAAATTTTAAACTAGGCCGGGTACAACCCAACTCGAATGAACATCCCTAAATAAGAGGGCAGGCGAGATTTGGAGTTGGGAACTAATGTGAAGGCAACCAATTATCACGAATCTCAAGAGATGTAAGATTAAAACCTTGCGTAGGCATGCAGATACATGATTATTATGTATACAATCATGAAAGATGAATTTCCAAGCAATCAACACTAGCATTCTTCAAGAAAAACACTATCTGGAATACACTTTTTATAACTTGTAGTAGAGTGATTAATTAACGTGGTGAAGGCCGAAGGGTGCCTGGGAGTTCAATGTAAACTGATTATGTGATATAATATCTCGTTACTTTTCCAGATCCTATAGTGAATCTGGAAGTCAGCCGCGAGATTCTTCAAGTGAAGGAGTAAATGCAGTTGCAATCAAATACAAGGGCTTTTTTCTCGTGGCAACAGCACCAACGGTTTCAGTCATATCCAGATCCTCTGGTTTCGCCCTGCCTGGGAGTTCCCAATCGAAATGATACAGCAGTTGAGCTAGAGGAAGTTCAACATTGGCAAGACCCAATGATATTCCAGGGCACATCCTCCTCCCTGCACCAAAAGGGATATATTCAAAGTTATTCCCTCTGAAATCAGTTGAACTACCAGAAAACCTCTCTGGCATGAAACTCTCAGCATGATTCCAATATGCAGGATCTCTTGCAATTGCCCATGCATTTATGATGACTTTAGTTTTGACGGGTATCTCATATCCATCTATTTCGCATGGCTCTGTGCATTCTCTTGGGATTAACAAGGGAAGAGGTGGGTGTAACCGAAGAGTTTCTTGAATCACTAATTTTAAGTAACTTAGATTCCCAACGTCTTTCTCGCGGATCTTTTTCTTTCCTCTCAAAGCGTGTCTTATCTCAGCATGTGCCT
The DNA here is from genome assembly GCA_036559045.1 of Platycarya longipes. Taxonomy (NCBI): domain Eukaryota; kingdom Viridiplantae; phylum Streptophyta; class Magnoliopsida; order Fagales; family Juglandaceae; genus Platycarya; species Platycarya longipes. The sequence goes on from CM071797.1 coordinate 18,961,281, forward strand.
TTCCCAGAACTGTAGGGTTCCTCATCATTTCTAACATACCCCAAACAACTGTGGTTGATGAAGTATCAGTTCCGGCAGCAAACATGTCCTGGAATGAAGTTGAAAATATTGACAGATCGTTCGTAAGAAAATAAATATAAGGACAACAAGTGTGAATAAACGCAAGAATTACTTGGGATTCAACTCTAGCATGATAGCAAATATACATACTAACCCAGATGACAGCCTTTATGTTGTTAGTTGTAATGGGGACCTCAAGGCCGCTACTTTGCTTAAGGCGCAAAAGAACGTCAACAAGATCCTCTTTCCCCTGTTCAACCTCGCTAGTTGCTGCACTCTTCTGGTTCTCCTTGTGCTCATGGATGATGTTCTCCAAGATCTTGTCAAGCTTCTGATGCATCTCCTCTACTTTAGTTCTCGTTCCAGTAATCACACGAACAAAATTTCGTGAAGGAAACAAATCAGCTAAGTCAAAGCCTCCTGCTACGGATATTGCTTCCCTAGCCAACGAAATAATTACATCAGGATTTTTGCATTTGCTACCAAAAGCTGCTTTGCATACGATGGTACTTGTTAAAGAATAAATCTTTTCTGTAAAATTGATCGGTGATCCTGAAGATAAGCGGATGGAGTCGATGAGATTGTGAACCTCATCTTCTCGAAGAGAAGAAAAAGATTGGACCCTCTTGGCACTCAGGAGTTCCATGACGCAAACTTTTCGCATTTGCCTCCAATAATCACCGAATGGAGATAAGACAATGTCTGAGCCATCATAGGTCAAAGTCTTAGCTGCAAATAGTTCTTGCCTCTTTCCCAAGGCGAGGTCATGAGTCTTTAAGAACTCTCTAGCTATCCTGGGGGATGTGGCCACAACTGCAGATACTTCACCCAGTTGCAGGTGCATCAGCGGTCCATGTTTTCTAGCCAGTTCTCGTAGAGCATGGTGTGGTAGTGATCTAGCCAAGTTGTGCAAGTTCCCAATAACTGGTAATTTCCTGGGTCCTGAGGGCAATTTCTGAACTTTGGATGATCTTCTGCATCTCTTTAGGAGCCAAATCAAAGGAAGGAGGAGGAGGACAGTGGTGATGAGAGCCAATGAATATTGGAGCATAATGGAAGAAAGGTGGAAAATATGCGTTTTTGTTTCTGTTTCAGATTAAGCTTTTATGTATCTGAGGCCCCAAACCTCCTAATCTTATCCTAGATCTCATATAAAATATGATTTGGATTCTAAAGGATTTTAATTATCTGGGCATTTGTTGTAACGTTATCTTGTATTGTTTATTTTCATATTTATGATTACCAATATTGGTGCATAGTATAGCTAATAAAATGTAAAATGTTTATATGATTTAATTTGATTTGAAAGATTAATTAAATTTAAATATTATCATTATATTTATCATTTAAATGATATGAATGATGTACTCTACATACCAAATTAAGAATACAATACTTAGATTCTGTTATAAAATTAAAAAGGAAACTAATACTATTGCAAAAGAAATATAAAAGAAACTTTTAACAACTGAAACTTTTTTCGTTTTATAAATTTTTCTTATATATTTCAAAACGATTGAAACTTGTATTTATAGGCGTTGAAGTTACTATGTAAGACTTAAAATAATGGTGTTGAGGTCATTCACAAAATTATTTTTGGGAGGGGGTGGGGGCCGCCCCTAATAATTCATAACACTCCCCCTTGAATGATCACCCATAAAGAATCTACCTCGTTAAAACCTTATCAAGAAAAAATCCAGTGGGAAGAAAAACTAATAGCGAAGGAAAAATAGTACAACATTCTTATGTATTTCCAAATGCCTCACGATTACCTCATTAAAACCTTGTAAAGGAAAAGCCAGTGGGACAAAACTTCAGTGAAGGAAAAAAGTACAATCAGCACAAGTCTTCAGGATATTTACTCCCCCTGAAAAGTATATGATGATAGATTTTTGAGTTTTCGCATTCCAATGTTCTGTACAATCTTCTTGAATGTCGTAGTTGGTAATGTCTTTGTGAATAAATCTGTCAGATTATCACTTGATCGTATATGTGATATATCTTCCTTTGATTTGAGTGAGACAAGTAGTATTATCTTCATATAAAATTGTTGGGCTATCATTGATCTTGAAAGACCATACGTTTCTTAGATATGTTAAGTTATTGATCTCAGCCAAATACACTCTCTATTTGCTTCGTGAATTGTAATAATTTCTGAGTGATTTGAAGATATGACAGATACATACAGCTCCATATCCTTATTCGATATTGTCCTCTTTGGCACTTCAGGGCCTTATGGGTTTAAAATGCGTCGGATAAGGTAGAAGGAACCTCACATATAAGGCGCTCGGCAGACTTAGTAAAAATTTGAGACTTGCAGTAATACTTAAACTCCTCCTGAGAATATGCGTCAGTTTTTCAAGTAATAAACAAACATGATTTCAGCATATATAACAGGGTTAAGAATTCAAACATAATTTTCATCTAAATAATGCATTAGAGAGAACATGATAATATTCTCATCTAAAATTTTCTTCCCCTCATTCGGCGTTATTAGGGAGAATTTGTTTATGTACGGCGGAAAAAGCATTGGATACCATTCATATATGATAAAAGCTGTAAAAGCTTGAGGTCTAATTTTATCGGTTTGGCGGAAAATCAAATCTGCTTGACATTGTTGATAAACGAGATCTTGAAGAGATTTGAAGTTTTCGGGTTGCTATTTAAATATAACCAATTTTACCATTAGTTTATTTCAGCAAAAAGATCTCACATTCTTCATAGATCCAGTTGTTATTCATCCAGAACGATATTAAGTCTGATAGAAATTCTGATATCCCAGATTTGAATCATGAACCTTTTATACCTCAACCACTCATATTTTCTTCTGAGACTATAAACACCATGATAGGAGTAGAGATATATCTTTCTAGTAAAACTGATTCTAAAATTGTTGCAGTATTAAGAACCCTCAGTGCTCAATATGCTGCCTCTCTTACAACCATGTCTCATAGGCTACTGGTGAGAACGAGTGAGGTTGATTATTTTAAAAATCAAATATTTGAGTTGCATCAAACGCTTGCAACTAAAGATAAAAAAAATAAAAATTTAAAACAAGAAAACAAGGAGCTGAAGAAATTTGTAAACTTGTATTCTCGTGACCTGAATATACGAGTAGAAGAGTTGGAACGAGAGAGAATTCAAATACAAAGTTAACAACATCGGCTAACGGCAGAAGTTCAGCGTTTACAAGAAAATAGGGATAGCTGCAATTAATCTCGCTGACTTTTGAAATTATGCATTTAGCATATCTTGTAATTTTGACTAAGTGAGATTTGAAAAAATGATGGTTTGTCTTGTTCTTATTTCCATTTCTATAAGAATCATCTTTAGCTTCATATAATTCGTATCAAATCTTCTTCTTATATATATAATTCATCTATATTTGCATTTTTTATTCTATAAATTTTCAATGGCTCATCAATTTCCTTTCGATATTTTTTACGATCAACATATGAGGTATCCTTCACCACAGTTACAAGTTGTTCCTACATCTTACGCATGTGTCATGTTGCAGCAAGTAAATGATCTGCCTAATAAGTCAGATCGTGAAACTGTTTATTAGTTGGTGACTCTTGGCACTCGATACTCCTTTTCTATTGTTAGATTTTCCAACCGGTTACAATTCAAAAATTGTGAGATTGAGGAGCTTAACGAGAAAATTTCCGTACTTCAACAACTCGTTTAAGAGTCTGACAGAAAAATAACAGATTTTAAGCAAGAGAATAAGGATTTAAAATCCTTACTTGCCTCTTTATTTCGACTGTCAAATCCTTTAGATAAGGATGGCATGTCACTTTATAAAGAGCAAATGCATTTGAAAGATGAGACTAGAAGTCTCAAATTTTTGTAACTCATCTAGCATTTGAATAATAAGATCTTTCTTTTTAAATGCATTATTTGAATTTACAGCAGTCCTTTGATCTCTTCAGAAGTTCTAATAAAGTAAATCATCAATGTAAACTGCAATAATGGCAAATCCGGGTTCTGATAAAAATACATGGGCATATAGGATTATTTTCAAATCTTTCTTTCAATAGATACTCACTGATTCAATTATACTACATGCGTCCGGATTATTTTAACCCATATAAAATTTTTTGAAATTTTATAAAGTACATACTCCTAAATGTACTTGGATTAGATGCTTTAAGCATTGTATATCATGGTCTAATAATCCTTATAAATATGCAATGATCACATCCATCAATTGCATATCTAATTCTTTTATAATCTGAATATGATTGCATTCATAACGAGGAAATATATTTCCTCATAACTAATCTCGAGTTTCTGTAGGAAATCTTGTACAACAAGTCGTGCTTTGTACGGCACAATTTCATTTTTCTCATTGCATTTTCGTATAAATACTCACTTATACCCAACAGGCATTACACCATTTGGTGTTTGGACAACAGGTCCAAATACTTTTTACTTTGCTAGCACGTTTAATTCAGCTTCAATAGCCGCTTTCCATTTCTGCTAATCATTTCTACGTCGACATTTTTCGACGATTCTTGGCTCACTTTCTTCGTTACTTCTAGTAATTTCAATGGCCATTTTATATGAAAATATGTTGTCGATAATAGTTTTATTTCTATTCAGAATTTCTCCAATATTTATGAAATGTATTGAGATCTCATTGTTCATCTCTAGGTGAAAACATTTCATGTAACACTTCTTCAGGAGGATTATACTCTTCAGGAATTCCTCTTCCAAATGTATGTACTTTTCGGGAGTTTCCTGTTAAGAAGGTTCTTATTTTATACAGAAATTCTGGATAGATCATATTACTTATTTTGTAGCTACGGTCTCTTTAGGAGCACCAATTTCTTTTCTTTTACACCAATAAGTCTTCAACATTTCAAGTGTGTCTTAGACTCATCTATTTTTGTTTTAACAACTTATCTTTCAGGGACTTCAATTCTTACTTAAGTATTAACAGTAGTAATATATGATTTTACAACACCTTTAGTGTCAGTAAATATATCTCGTATTTGATTTGCAATACTTTGCAAATAGATAATCTTCTGAATTTCTGGTTCACATTCATTTATAAGAGGATCAAATTTAGACAGGACTTTATTATCCAAAATAATTTATTGTCATGCTTCAGGCACCGACTTTTTGTTATTTCAAAACATGATAAACCTTTACTATAATGTATAAAAGGTTAATATAAATAAATCAAGTGCTTGGCCGTACAACAGGTACGTGACCACTGTTCAGTCATGCCACATCTATGACATATATTTTCATCTTTCTATGAAGAATTATTCTGAGAGTCTTTACCCTTCTCTGAGTTGGATCAGTTTTGGTAATACGGTATATTATTATCATCTTTAGTGTTGTCGTGTTTGGGACTAACACTTCTATAATTTTTTCTACCACATCTACGCCGTTGGTTCGTTTGAAAGGATGCACTGTTTACTTCTGGAAATGGTGTAAATCCAATAACATTAATAGGACGTAATCAATAATTTATTAACAAAAACTCATTATTTAGCTCAATCACTGGAAGACAAAATAAAAGTTCAGAATATTTGTCTCGATACTGTTATTGCAGGAGCACATTCGAGATTTGAAAAATAATATATGTCTTCTTTAAATATTATTATCAGTGACATTCTCATTGCATAATTTTAATATTGAACTGCTTTTAAAGAGTGCAGACTTATACTCACTACCACTCTTAAAATCTTGCAACTTCAGGTGCAATAAGTCATAATAATATTTTCAGAGGATTACATCTTCTAGTGCTCATATATCTCTCTTAATTCATTTCACACAGTAAGATAATTTTTCACCGTGAGATACACAGTACGGTCCTGCAGAGACATGTGGTTTTCTTCTTTGATTGTATCTCCCAAATTCATCATATCAAATGGATCTTATTAAGGATCTTGGATAAATAATTTTTTTCAGAAATGTCAATAATAATAGATCTTAATATTTGACATTATATAGATATATAAATCACAAAAATAAATTTGTGAATCAAATAAATATATTCACATAATCATTAGAATAAAAGAAAAATTTTATCAAGTAATATTCAACAATATTACTTTTTATATTTATCTCGAGGACTGTAAATAATATACTAAGAAACTTACTTGAAGTAGAAGACCATTAACTTCAGTATTTGTAGAATTTCGTACGGATAACGTGTTATAAAACTAAAATGGAAACTACTACTATTGCAAGATAAATATAAAAGAAATTCTTAAAGAACTGAAACTTTCTTTGTTCTATAAATTTTTCTTATATATTTCAGAACGATTGAAACTCATATTTATAGACGTTGAAATTATTATACAAGTTACTATGCAAGACTTAAAATAATGGTAGTGAGATCATTCACAAAATTATTAGGGGGAGGTGGGACCGCCCCTAATAATTTATAACAGATTCGAATTTTTTCCAGCCTGCGCATAGTTATTCTTCCATCTCCACCATTTCTAGACTGTTTGATCATCATTGATCTTTGAATCCAAAGATCTGCTTGTGTTGACTAAAGAGATAATAACTTTAAGAGAAATAATATTTGTAGTCATAGATGTATATCTTTTTTAAAAGATAAAAAAATATGAAATCTATCGAAAAAAATTATAGTGAACCTTATTTTTTTTGAAAAAAGTGAATGATACTTGAAAAATTAATGATTACATCTAGCATTATTTATGTATTAATATTATTAAAAGAGTCAAGAGATAAATAAAGACAACACAAAAAAAGAGTTATGCTACATAGTTATTTTTATATAGTACTCTTTACATACCTTATTGATATGAATGATCAAAATAATTATTTATATTAAAACAAATAATACAACTAATTATATAAGAAGAGTACATAAAGAACGTGGCTTTATATAAGATTTTGAGGGATACTACTCTGCCATTTGCAGTTGTTCGCTACAAGTTATTATTAGATCAAAATATCACTATATAAATAATCATTCTTTTAATTATTAAATAAAAAGAATAAAAAAATTAATATATATAAAATATCAAAATAAAGTATAAAATATGTAAAGCTATTCCAAATTTTTTGTTTTCATTTGCATGTCACTTCTTGTCACGTCTTCCTATTAATCTTTATTTGTAGGATGTCTGTGTCAAAATTATTATACTTGTATGCAGATATGATCAAGGTGCTTTAAAGTTATCTCATTGTATAAAGTTGGATAACCAGAATGAGAAGCGACATACGCTGAATCATAGAGAACCCCAGAATGAGACAAAGGGATGATTCGCGGCGCCGGGCCCCCCCGGGTGGGTGGGTGGGTTGGTGTGGGTTGGGTGGGGGGGGGGGGGGGGGGGGGGGGGGGGGGGGGGGGGGGGGTGGGCGGGGTGCGTGGGTGGGTTTTGGTGAGAGAAAATAAGATAAAATAAAGGATGGCTATGTTTGTTAGTCACCGTAGCTCATCATCAAAATAATATAACTGTCTAATCCTATATAGGAAGATTTTAAGCGTAAAAAAAATAATATAACTGTTTAAAAGCACTCTTATTGAGTAATTGAATTGTTTATTAAAAGATAATTTTAATTAATATAATTTAGAATTTAATTTTTATTAATTTTATTTACATAAATCTTTATATTGAAATAATTGTTTTTATTTTTATTTTTTTATTATATAAGAATAAAATAATTTAACAATAATTTAACTTTAACTGTTTATATCAAATTTTTATATGAAGTTATCTATTTATAAAGATATATAATAACAAATAATTAATAATTAATAAAATATTTATTATTTATAATTAATAATTTATTTTATTTTATCATTGTTTATCATTCTATGTATTATGTGTTAATTAATAATTATATTTTATTAAATTATAAGTTAAAAAAATTACTTAGTAATTATATTTTATTTAAATTAAATTATTAATAAAAGTTTGATAAGAGAGAGAAACTACTAAAAAATCAATTAATAATTATATTTTATTTCAAAAAAAAAATTAATAAAATAAAAATTTGGCCGAAGTCAATCCTCTAACGAGACGTAAACTCATAGCTAAATTGAGAAAAATATAAATTATTCCAAAATCATCTGGTAAAGATCAATTACTCACTGGTGGAGATGCACATATGACAACCAATATGACAACCCATATGTTCTTAGTGTAATGGGACCACAAGGCCGCTACTTTGCTGAAGGCGCAAAAGAACGTCAACAAGATCTTCTGGTCCCAGTTCAACTACACTAATTGCTGCACTCATCTAGTTCTCCTTGTGCTCATAGATTGTAACACCCCATACTCACAAGGGGTTAAGAAGTCCAACTTGTTTAATATACCCTATTTTCATCTACTAACCATACATTCCCAAAGACATTCATAAAGTAATAATCTCTACATTCAGATTCATACTCAAAAATATACATCTATTTAATCATAACTAAAAGAATACCTCTAAATTACTACATGCCCATATAAACCTGTCTCATCACCGATAACTATTTCTAATTATTTTCTGAAATCTACAAATAAATTCTCATCTCCAAATCCAGACAATCCAATCATAAATATATCCACAAATTCATAAATTTAAGGTAATAACATAGGATCCACAATCTTCCAATCAAATCAATAAAATAATCTACTAATACTTGAATCGAACAATACTGAGAACGTAACATCAGATCAATAAATACAATCTTAACTTCAACCAAGAAATAACAGCTTAGTCTGATCCCAACATACTAGTCTTAGTCCTCAGTCGAGACCTTCACATCATATAAAATGTAGAAATAAAGGGGTGAGTTCAACTACAACTCAGTAAGCAAAAGTACCTATACTAGTGTATAAAGCATGAACATTTTTAATAAAAACTTCTTATGCATGAAAACATAAAACTTTTATTTATAGATAACAGCTCCAAAAATATATCATCAAACGAAAAACTGAACGAACATATATTTTTCATAAAGTATAAACAGAAACCAACTTTTCAAACAAAACACTTTGGCACAAATAACTATCATATCTCATCTTATCAATATTCCAGAACATGTACTATGTTTAACTCCCGTGGTAGGGTTGTGCTATTCCTGGTGGCCAAACCAGGCGGTATCATATTGTGAAACTTTTCCTTATTTATTCTCGGAGCCCCGAGTGTGCATACAGGAAAGAAACACATAAAGGATCATTTTATTTCCAAAGTGATTGCACTCCTATTATATTATATCATGGTAGTACCAACCATATCACGTGAATCCATATTCTTATATCAGAACTATATCCAGAAACCAAGACAAACAAATAAGTATGTCAAAGATTTTTCATGAGCATAACATATCAAAACACTTTTCTTCACATGTATAAGAATACAATAAAATCCATGTTCGCCCATACGCATATCTTAAAAATATGTCAAATGTTGCTCATGTCTACACATTTCATGTCAAAAAGAAAATTTTCCCTATCATATAAATTTCATAAGGGGATGCAGAAAATATATACTGAGGTTGTTTTCACGTTTTTCTTTTGAAAACATATTATGCACAATTTTATAAAACCAACCTCAAGTAATTTTTCTTTTTATGTAAATCTAGTATAAAAACTCCGCTTACCTGACTCTTGTAGAGAACTGATAAATTCTCGAGTCCGACCTATATTAATCTCGTCACCTATTCATAATGAAATAAAATAAAACGAATTCCAGCATTAATGCCCATCAACCCAATCTATAAAAAAAACATAAAATCTATTATTTCTTAAAAAATAGAAAAACAGCAACGACTCCCTTCTTCAACTACACCGACTTTAAAGTACTACCATTTATTACAACTTTCAAATCAAATAACACCCATTAACATGCTGACCAGACCCAAAATATGAACGTACAATTACACCTTATTCAACTTGACGTACTCAAGGATATGCTAAAATGGTTTTCTTGTTCCACACAACCAATTAGCATTGATCTCTTTAAACAAAACACCTATAACTCAACACGACTGAGTAGTTAAAATTTCATAATTAATTCCAACAAGTAAACCAGCATCCTCCATAAATCAAACCACTTCCCAAAAATATCCAAACTTTCGGAAACAATAAACATACCCAACAAGGAAAAATTATCATATACGCTTCACCCGAACAGCTAGCATAAATCTCTCCTAAGAGGATCCCAAATTATCCAGCCCACCTCAACTACTTAAAACCCAATCACCTACTAAAAAAATGATTTCAAGAAAACAGAGATCACAACCAGGGACTAGAAACAAGTCCTCTGTTAAGAGTACTAAGTTTTTACAAGAAAAAGAAATAAATTCATGATTGAGGCTCTTGAAAGTGAGGGGTTATGCACTGACCTGAAATGGAATGTCTATCCTTTAATCTCCAAGAATGATATCGTGGCACAAGGGCACCCAATTCTATAGTTTGCAAATAAAACCACAAAATTTATAAAACCTAAAATGGCACAGAAGAATTTAGATAGGAGGAGGAAAAACTCACCGGTGTGCGAGAAGGAAATTCGTGATGGGCTCGGAACTCTGGAAGTTGCAGCACAAGAATAGAGAACAAACCGTTGGCTAAGGAGGTGAAAGCGTCTTGTAGAGTGATTCCTGAAAGTTAGATACCGTGAGGAGCAAAAAGACATCGTGGGGAGATAAGGGTGATTCAGTTGAGAGCAGAGATTGGGAAAAGTGAATCCGTCGGGAGGGAAAGCAAGGAAAAGGGAAATGGGGGGGAGAAACCGAATAAGCACTAACTTGGAACTGAACGACGTTGTTCAGTGAAACCCAGAAGCTGTTGGTTAAACCTAGCTTGGCCTGGACCTAGGCCTGGGCCTGGGCAGCGGGCTTGGGCCTGGGTGTTACATAGATGATGTTCTCAAAATCTTGTCAAGCTTCTGATGCTTCTCCTCTACTTTAGTTTTCATTCCAGTTATCAAACGAAGAAATTTTTATGAAGGAAACAAATTGGCTAAGCAAAGCCTCCTGCTGCAGATATTGCTTCCCTAGGCTGTAGCCAATAATATAAATACATCAGGATCTTTGTATTTGCTGCCAAAATCTGCCTTGCATATGATGATACTCGTTAAAGAATAAATCTTGTTTGTAAAAGTGATTGATGATCCTAAAGATAAACGGATGGACTCAATGAGATTGCAAGCCTCATTTTCTCAAAGGAAGAAAACGATTGGATCCTTTTGGCACTCAGAGAAGTTCTGTGATGCAAACTTTCACATTTGCCTCCAATAGTCACCGAATGGAGAAAAGACAATTTTTGAGCCATCGTGGGTCAAAACCTTCGCTGCAAAAGGCGAGTTCATTGGTCTTCATGAACTCTTTGGCTAGCTTGGGAGAGGTCGCTACGACTGCAGATACTTCACCCAGTTGTAGGTGCATGAGTGGTCCATGTTTTCTAGCTAGTTCTCGAAGAGCATGGTATGGTTGGGACCCAACCAAGTTGTGCAAGTTTCCAATTCACTTGGATCAAGAAATGATTTAATTAATCATCTTATCTCATTTCATTTTATCTTATCATTATATTTTTTTTAAGTTTCTATATAAAATATAAAATATAATAAATACTTTAATATTTTTAAATCTAAAAAATAATAATATTTTATTTAACTTCTAACTTTTATCCCAACTTATCGCATCTCAACATACTATTAAAACCAAACCATACACGATAAGTTCTAGGGTCTGAGTGGCAATTTCTAAACCTTGGCTTACTTTTGCATTTCATTAAGAACCTGTTCAAAGGAAGGAGAAAGAGGGAAGTTGCAAGAACCAAGGAATAATTTTGGAGCATCATAGAAAAAAGGTGAGAAAGAAGTGATTAATTTTCTTCTGATTTCTTTCACTATAGTCCATATAAGAGTTTCGAATATAGTATTGTGATTTGTAAATTGTCACACTTTGTATTCCATAAGTAATGCCTATATATAGACAGCTAGCATTTACAAGTAAGGAAAGAACACAGTATTGTGATTTGAAAAATTGTCACACTTTGCTTCTGATCATGATAAGAAGATCCTATTTGTGGTGGGATCTAAATACTTGTATGCACTTTGGGAGGTGGAGTAACCAACAAAAATGCATGGTCGAGACTTGGGATCCATTTTATGTTGTGAATAGGGTTTAAGCCAAGGGAAACAAAGTCATCCAAACACTTGAAGTTTGTGGTAGTTTGGAGGTGACTTAAACAAGATTAAGGAGATTTGAGAGAGTGTAGTGGAGTTGGCATCCTGTTGATCAGATGAATTACGGCTTGGAATGCTAAGCTCCAGTATCTAGGTGGAAGTTGTGCTTGATGGAGTAAAGTCATCCTTGTTTTCCATGTGACGGCGTTCAACCACTCCATTTTGTTCAGGGGTGTGTGAAGCAGTTGTGAGATGGTTTATTCCATGGTGGCTTAAATAGCCTTCAAGAGCAATAAACTCATTGCCATTATCAGAGTAGAGGTGTTTGATTTTAAGTGAAAATTGTATTTCCATAATTGTTTTGAGTTGAGGAAAATTCTTTGACAATTCTAACTTTAGTTTCATGGAAAAATACCAACAATACTTAGTGTGGTGATTGACAAATAAGACATATTATCGACAGCCTTCCAGTGATGTGTGAAGGGCAAGATCCCAAACGTCAGTATATAAGTATTCAAGAGAAAAGGAGCTCGAAATACTAGAATTAATGGAACATGAAGAACACAGTGAAGTGGACATGCGATTTTTGGCTGGTAATTGAAAAACTTTTATTAAATGATTGACATGATGCTGAGAGAGATGTCCCAGTCGATTATGCCATAGTTCAGAAGAGACATGTTCAGTATGGAAGATTGCTTTTAGGTTTCTATCATTGCAAGAGGATGTTAGTAGTTTGTATATGCCGTTATCAAATGGTTCTTGCATTAGCAGCTCTCCTTAAAAATCACCTCCTAAGTGTAGAAGGGTTCATTTGTAGTGTGATGGGTGCCAATATCAATTAACAGGGACCAATCCTATTTTTCTTGTAAACTAGACACTTCCCAACGTAATACAAATATAATAAAACTAAAGAAAGGGGTTAAGACGAGATTATGTTCTAATACTAAAGCAAATAGTTGATGGTTTAGTAGTGAGAAAACAATTTTAAACCGTGTAAATCAATTTCAAGGAAAAGTGAAATTGGGACACAAAGGTTGCTTAACTATTTCAAATAGATGTAAAGGCATCTAGGTCTCTGGTCTTTTCTCAATGCAAATGGAAATTACGGTTTTCAAATCCCTTGTTCAGATCCTTCAAGCATTGAGTTTGTCAAAACTGAGATACTCGACTGATTTAACAATTAAAGCCTACCAAAAAAATTTATCTAAGAACTTTCAATCACGTTCAACCAACCCTTAGTTCAAATCATAATCTCAGGAACAGGGTATGTATCATCTAAGCATCCAATATGCAGTGAATCAACAATAGATCAAAGAGTAATGAATAAACCTACCGAAAGTTTAAAGATGAGTTTATCAAGAGATGAAAGTAGATTTAACAGCACATAACAAGAAATATGCAAAACCTTAATCGTTATCGTAGATTGAAAATCCCATGACCTTGATGAGAAGGATTTACTCACTCATAGCTGGTGAGAACCTAGTAAAATCCAAAGAAAAACTCTAAAAAATAACCAAAACCTGAAACCTAGGAGAAAGGGAAACCTTAAAAACTAGTCTCCTTTCGACAACTGCAACCTTTCCTTTATATATCTCCAAAATCTCCCTCCTTTTTTGATTCCATCTTAGCTTTTTCGCACAATCCACTCTCCAATAGAATCCTGTCCAATTCCTCTTATCGTGTGCCATCTCCCCTACAGTACCTGAGAGAAACTAGCACTCCATTAGATAGAGATTCTCGAATAGCCTAAGTGTGGTGCGTGTGTGTGTTTATAGATAGTGTTGTGTGTGTGTGATGACCAAAATGCCCCTTAATGCAATACAAACCCCAACCACACCCTTTAGCGCATTAAACATTGTATGACTGTTTTTAAAACGCAAATACTAGTCAGCATCCATTAAAAATAATGCATCTAATCGACATTTTTCACTCTAAATCACACCCCCAACTAGCTTGTTGCTAGCCTATAGCAAAGATTGCGAATGAACAAAACAAGCCTAAAGAAAAATTCAAGGATTCAGGGTATTAAAAGCAGACATAGATTAGGTACCAGCCCTTCAAAGAAGTTTATATAATAATTAGTCAAGCAACCATGATGAGACAACTAGAAAGAAACTATCCACTTAGTGCTCAATGAATGTGTAAAAGGTCACCCATCTTGACTTCCATCCTCCAATCAAGGGACTCAATCAAAGCAATTGTTTTATTCTTCTAATTTAAAACCATTGCAATGGTGGCTTTCATGCTAGTACACTTTAAAAGGCACCTACTTTCTTATTTAGTAAGGGCCCTGATAATAGGCAGCATTTTCCAATGCACAAATTCTTATAAGTCTGAGAGTAATCTTAAATACTCTTTTTCTTTTGTTTTGTTTTCTTCTTTTCTTTTTTTTGGTCCCTGTCTTGTCCTTTTTTTTTTTTCATTTGATTCAACTATTTTCCTAAGCCACTAGGACATGGTTCATTAGATTCCTTACAACCACAAGATTGAGTGCCCTATCATGGGGTAACGAAGTCAAAGTGGGGATCTAGTGGATTGTTATAGCAGTGGAAATTTCCTAAAATATCTTCTTATTGGTTAAAATGACTCAAAATTGGATAAAGCTCTTCTTAGCACTGGAATCTCAAGTGTCAAAACTAAAACTATTCATTATCCATTCATTTTTCAGCAAAGCAAGTTCAAGTAAAGAGGATTTTGTCTCTTTAAAAAAATTCAATTTTGCTTCACACAATAAATTGCAGAACACAATGCGAAGTTCAGAGAAAGGATTCATACCTGAGTAGTGCTCATATTTAGGGAAACTTAAGAAAATAGCAGAAAATGGAAGCTATTGAAGAAACTAAACTTTGAATATTCAAGCAAATGAACGTCAAATTAGGTGACAAAAAAGAGAACAAAATAAAACAACAAAGAGAAGAAATTGTGAACAGAATTAAAAGAAATTAATAGGAACAGACAACATCAAACATTGGAGTAGATGGGTTCTTGTAACAATTGAGTTGAAGTTTCATTGGAAAAATTGGTTAAAAAGGGATTCAATCTCTAACCATGCACTTTGAAAGTGTTTCCATTTTGGGGATTTAGGACTTCCACAACATCATAGGGAAAAACTATTTTCACTATATATGGTCCACTCCATCACGATCTAAGCTTACTAGAAAATAAATGCAACATGGAATTGTACAATAACACTTACTGATTTATTTCAAAAGATTTTCTGGAAATACTTTTATCATGCAAAATTTTCATGTTCTCCTTGGTTAGCTTAGAATTCTCATATGCATCCCTTCTTAATTCCTCTAACTCAAAAAACTGTAGTTTTTTCAATGACCTTACCATATCCTTGTGAAAATTAGATTTTTTAACAGCTCAATATGCTTTATGTTCCACTTCCACAGGAAGATGGCAAGTCTTGCCATAGGCTAAGTTGTATGGGGACATTCCTAGAATGGTTTTGTAAGCTATCCTATATGCCCGTAGTGCCTCCACTAACCTCGATGATCAATCTTTCTTAGAGGAATTGACAGTTTTTTCAATGATGTTTTTGATTTCCCTGTTGACCAACTCAGTTTGTCCATTAGTTTGTGGATGATAGGGTGTGGATACTTTGTAACTTATCCCATACTTTTTCTGAAGGGATTTCATTAACTTGTTGCAAAAGTGTGTCCCATTGTCACTAATGATGGCTTTTGGCATTCCAAACCTAGACACAATGTTTTCTTTTAAAAACTTAATAACCACTTGGTGATCATTCTTCTTGCATGAAATGGCCTCTATCCACTTAGAGACATAGTCCATCGCAACTAGAATATACAAGTTTCTAAATTAGGGAGGAAAGGGTCCCATGAAGTCTACACCCTTAGAATAAAAACTTTCCAATACCAACACAGGTTGTAGGGTGTGACACTTCCTAATTTCTAATAGTTTTCACACTTCCTACAAAACTCTAAGGTATCCTTAAACATGCATGGCCAATATAATCCCGCTTAGAGAATTTTGGCCATTTTTTTGGGTAGAAAAGTGTCCTTCACAAGGTTCATTGTGACACAGTAAGGATAAAGAAAAAATCATCATTGGGCAAACATATTTAAACAAGTATGGGTCATCATAGAAAAAATATTTGGACTCTGTTTTGAATCTCTTTAAATCTTGAGAAGTCCACTGTGAAGGAGTTTTACCTGTAACAAAAAAATTTACAATATCCGCAAACCAAGGAGTGGAATCTATTAACAAAATATTCTCATGAGGAAAAAAGTTAGAAATGGAAGAGGAAGATTCAAGATCAGTATAAATCAGCCTGAATAAATGATTAGCTACTACATTCTCAACCCCTTTTTTGTCCTTGATTGTGATATTGAATTCTTGGAGAAGTAAAACCCATCTGATCAGCCTGAGTTTGGAATCATTCTTGGCCACAAGATGCTTGCTTTAGAGTTGCTTGGTCAGTGAAGATAACAATAGGGGAACCCAAAATATAAGCTCTAACTTTATCTAAAGAAAAAATAATGGCCAAAAACTCTTTTTCAGTTGTGGAATAATTTTTAGGAGTTCCAATTAATGTTTTGCTAGAATAATATATGACGTGGGGGAGTTTATTTCTACGTTGACCTAGCATAGCTCCTATAGCAAATTCACTAGCATCACACATGATTTTAAAAGGGAGAGAGCAATCCAGAAGTTGTAGAATAGGTGCTGTGGTCAGTAAATTTTTCAGATGATAAAAAACAGTTTGGTGTTCCACTTTTCACTCAAAAACATATTCATGTATAAGTAATTCACACAAATGTTTTGAAATAGAACTAAATCCCTTTATAAATCTTCTATAAAATCCTGCATGACCCAAAAAGGATCTGATATCTTTCACAGTTTTGGGTATAGGCAACTTAGAAATTAAATCAATCTTTGACTTATCTACCTTAATACCCTTGGAAGATACTATATGACCTAGAACTGTGAGATCCTAGACTATGTGTATTTTTACGTATTGTTTTATTCTTATTATTTATTGTTTTAATTTATTTTAATAATATTATTGGTTGTGTTTTATTTGTTTAAAATTATTATTTGAACTTTTAATTAGTTAATATTAGTTTTACGTTTTTTTATGTTTAAATATTGAGTTACGTTGCTTTTCTTATTAATTTTAATGTGAGGTAATTATTTTAATGAATAGAATTAAATTTCTTTATTTCATTATGAATTTATTTGATGTGTAAGTAGTCTCTATGTTGAAATGAATTTATTTAGCTCTCTGTTTTGAAATTATTTTTATTCGAACAATTCTGTGAACTGAGTTGTGAGGACTGAATCTCGTTTATTTCATTCCCTTTTTCTTTTTCTTTTTTTCTTTTTTTTTTCAAATACAATGTTTGGTCTTTTAAATATTTTGGAACTTTGAGATTCATTGAGACATAGATTTAAAGGAAATTGCTACTATATTTCCTTTTAGAGACATGTCTTGAAATAAGCTTTTAAATTTATTATCTGTTCACCTTTTCGTTTGTTTTATTTTAAAAGTTTACCTATTTATTTTGACGAGTGGATTCGTTTTGGCGACTTGTGAGTATTTATTAACTTATTTATTTATTTATTTTACTATGGATCGTTTCTTTTAAAGGTTTTAAATTTTAGAGATTTCTGCAATAAACTTGTTAGAGTTGAACTTTAGGAGAATTTCGAAACTTTATTTGCCATGTCATTTCCCGTTCTTCTTTTAATTCAATCTCCTTGTTATATTAAATAAAAGCTTTTGGTGATTTTTTGTTTATCAAGGGAAGTGGACTTGTTTTGTTGAATGGCTGACATTATGTATTTATTTATGTATTAGATCTTTTCCATCTTTCTATTTTTATATAATATCTATGTGAATCACTTAAGTTTTATTTAGTGTTTGGGTATATTATTATATCTTTGTGAGTTGGATTCGTTTTGATAATTATTGGTATTTATGTAATTGTGCTTCTTTATTAATGTTTTATATGCTATTTATGTGTATTACCTGAGACTCACTGAGTGTTTGAGTTTTTAAATTCTAATTTTATTTCTGAGAGATTGTTGGAATTGTATTCTAGATGGACTCTTCTTGTGAGTGTGGAATCCTTGCCATTGATATATTGTTATAGAATCTGTTTTAGGAATACTTATGATAGTAGACGATCATTTGTTTCTTTGGTGAAGTTTTGATATTGTTCGTGGATGCTTAGAAATAGATGTGTAATAGTTGTGTGTAAATTTTGGAGAGTATTTTTGTCTTTGATTTGTGTTTGACTTAGGAGAAGTTGTCTTATTATGTGATAGATGTTGATTTGATGTGATGGTATTAAATTCAAGAGATCTAAATTTTATGCTTTTGGGCAAGTTGATTGGGGTGGACAATTTAAGCATGATATTTTGTGAATTTAATAGTTAGCAACCTTTGTTGAGGTTTCTTAAGGAATTAGTTGTAACTTGAAGTCACATAGGAATTTGAATATTTGAGGCTATTCCATCTCTTGGTTATTAAAGGTTCGGTTGGCAGAACTATATGTATCGTGTTTGTTTTGCTAATTAATTTGAGTAGAATTGATAGAGCAGTTATGAGACGTACGATGGAGCTTAGGTGTCAACCATAATAGTATAATCATAATTATGAAATATTAAAAACTTTAGAATTTGGAAGTGTGGTATAGGATTTCTTGTTAATAGGTGTTGAGCCAGCTTATACTCAATGGTGATAATTTATGATGACTTAATTTTATGCAATTAGTGAGTTATCAGAGTGCGCGTGAAAGTGTGATGTCTTGTGATGTAGTTTGAGGTTCAAGGTGTTGGTTTTGAAGGTTTAGTGGTGATTTGAAATTTGGGATGATATTTGTAAGTGGAGATTTATCTTTTGGTTGGGTAAATTATGCTTATTGATGATTAAGTGTGGAAAATAAACTTGGGAGCTATTTGAGAGGCACGAATTGTTGTATGGAGCTAGTGAACATTAGGATTTTGGGAGATTGTACTAAAGTCTTTGTACATATGGAGATTTTGGACTATATTGCCACCTTAGGAGTTCTAGAAATGAATTGCTATTTGAAGACTATACGATTATAATGGAATAATTTCCATTTGTGTTTGAGGAAAATAGGTGATTGTGTAATTGCATGGGATGAGTATTGAGCTATGTGATAAGTGAGCTATTGGAGTTTCTATTAATTGCAGCCGAGCAAATTTCGGAGACGAAATTTATTTTAAGGGGGGGAGAATGTGAGATCTCACATTATGTGTATTTTTACGTATTGTTTTATTCTTATTGTTGATTATTTTAATTTATTTTAATAATATTATTGGTTGTGTTTTATTTGTTTAAAATTATTATTTGAACTATTAATTAGTTAATATTAGTTTTACATTATTTTTATGTTTAAATATTGAGTTATGTTACTTTTCTTATTAATTTTAATGTGAGGTAATTATTTTAATGATTGGAATTAAATTTCTTTATTTCATTATGAGTTTATTTGATGTATATTGTTTATTGTTTTATTTTAAGTAGTCTTTGCGTTTAAATTAATTTATTCAGCTCTCTGTTTTGAAATTCTTTTTATGAGAACAATTCTGTGAACCGAGTTGTGAGGACTGGATCTTGTTTATTTCTTTTTTTTTTTTCTTATTTTTTTTCTTTTTTCTTTTTCTTTCTTTCTTCCTTATTTCCCCTTCCCCAGCTCGTGCGACCCCTCCCCTGTTTCCTCTCTCCCGCCCGTTTCTCCCTTCTCCACCCAGCGCTGCCGTGCAACACTTTTTGGCGACACCGCCCACACCACCTGCACCCCTTCGCTCTGACGAGTTCATCCATACTGGTGGTGTTAACCACGACAGCCTCACCTCCCGTCGGCAAGCTGGAACCCGAAATGGGTATCTTGGCTTTTCCTGCGTTTTTCGGCCACCGCCGACCACCCATGACGCCGGCGACCTATCAGCAACCTCCCCTCATTTCTGTGAGCAAAACGCACTGCCCAAAACCACCCAGTTTGGCCATTTCCTCCTCCACCCGAAATGGATCTCTAAATGGATCCATCTTCGCTGCGCTGCCATCCGGCCACTGTTAACCTCACCACCACCACCAAAGTGTTCCTCCACCCCAGCCGACCACCCCCCTAACTTAGTTTTCTCATCTATGGCCCCACATTTCTTATACAACCCCAAACTCGAAAATGGGTTTCCACCCATTTTGAGCCCAATCCGCCACCTTCCGATGGTTGCACCGCCTTACTACCACCTTCATGAGATTTCCCACATTCTATTGAGTATTTTCCTATATTTTAGTGTCAAACCGAGCATTTTAGCCCAACCTACAAAGTAACCCGCTGTGAATACTGTGGAAAGGTGTTTGCTCGATGAACTGGTTTTTACCCGTGTAAGTATTTTTCCAAATAAATTTTAAGATTTAAATATATTTTACAATAACAAATATTGGTTGAATTTATTGGTTGGTTATTTTGTGTATTGTTGTATGTATTGCATTGTGTAATTGCACGCATGTTCATGTGTTGGAAATGAAAACTGGGTTTTCATGTGTTAATGGTTTTCGAATGCGTGTGTATCATGACCCTAAGACGAGATGAGAAATTATCTCGGTGGAGCTCCTCTGGTCACTCGGGAGCGGAATATACTGAGTGACGTGCTCTGGGTTGTTGCAGAGCGACAACGGGATAGAAGAGATGGTAACGCTTTCGTGCCGACTCTGTAGCTCCTCTGATGGTGAGGGTTAGGGGATGCTTGGTCATGGTACATGCTGGGTGCGGTTAGCTAGGCATCGCCCGCTCCGAAGTCACATGCGTGGTCGTTACCTTCGGTGTGATGATGAGAGCCAGGGTGTGCGGATGGTCCCTAGGGGAGATCATGGTGCTTACAGTTAATAAAATGGATGTTTAGACCATTTTTTTGGGAAAATGGCGATTTTTGATTATTGGTTTAACGTGAACTATTTTCTGGAAAAATGGTTGTAGTTTTAATGGATTTACGTGTATCATTTTTTAGGAAAATAATGAATGTTTTTATTGAAATTTTATCTTGAGTCAAAATGAGATTTTGGCTTGTGTGGTTATTTTATTTGTTTTGAGGAAAATGATTTTAAGTTTCATGCATATGGTGTCATATTTATGCGTATTGTTGTTGCATGAATATATTTTATATCTTATAATTTATTTGGGTTGTACTTACCTGCGATGCCATTTTTTTTTTGGCGTCGTAGTGTTTTTTTGGATGCAGAGTTTGAGAAGGCTAAGCCTAAAGAGGTGGCTCCGCCGTTGATGTACTATTATTATAATTTGTTATACTGGAAAATGTTTTCCCATTTTTATAAATATGTATTTTTATGATGTCTTGCAGATGACTATATTAAATCTCCTGTTGGAGAATTTGTGTTAAATTGATTGGTAAGAAAAACAATTTAATTCCAATCTTTAAAATAATTACCTCACATTAAAATTAATAAGAAAAATAACGTAACTCAATATTTAAACATAAAAACAACGTAAAACTAATATGAACTAATTAATAGTTCAAATAATAATTTTAAACAAATAAAACACAACCAATAATTTTATTAAAATAAATTAAAATAATCAACAATAAGAATAAAACAATACGTAAAAGTACATAGTCTGGGATTTCATATTCTCCTCCCTTAAAATAAATTTCGTCCACGAATTTTGCTCGGCTACAATTAATAGAAACTCCAATAGCTCACTTATCACATAGCTTAATACTCACCCCATGCAATATACAATCACCTATTTTCCTCAAACACAAATGGATATTATTCCATCATAATCGTATAGTTTCCAAATAGTATTACATCTCTAGAACTCGTAAGGTGGCAATATAGTCCGAAATTTCCATATGTACAAAGACTTTAGTACAATCTCCCAACTCACCCCAGCTGAATATTACTTGATAAAATTTTACTTTTTTTCTCATGATTATGTGAATATATTTCTTAGATCCACATATTTATTTTCGTGATTTATAAATGTAGAAAATGCCAAATCTTATAAAATTAAAATTTATTACTATTGACATTTTTGAAAAAAGTGACTTATCCTAGATCGTGGATGAGATCCATTTGGATATGATGAACATGAGACATACAATCAAAGAAGAAAATCATGTGTCCCTGCAGGACGATACTGTGTATCTCACGGTGAGAAATTTTCTTAATTTGTAAAATGATTTAAGGGAGAAATATGAACAGCAGAAGATGTAATCTTTTTAAAAGCTCATTATGACTTATTGTACCTGAAATTGCAAGATTTTAAGAATGGTAGTGAATATAACTCTGCACTCTTTAAAATCAGCTCAATATTAAAATTATGCAGAGAGAAGGTCACTGATAATGATATATGAAAAAAAAACATATTATTTCTCATATCTCGAATGTGCTCCTGTAGTAGCAATATTAAGAGCGAAAGTTCAATAAATATTTAAAACTTTTATTTTGTATTCTAGAGATTGAGCTAAATAATGAGTTTTTGTTAATAAATCACCAGTTACGTTCTATTAATTTCACATCATTTCTGAAGTGAATGATACTAGATTTACACCATCTCATAAGTGAACGGTGCATCCTTTCAAAGGAACTAAGGGCATAGACGTAGTAGAAAAATTATAAAAGTGTGAGTTCTAAAAGCGACAACACTAAAAGGGATAATAATAGAAATACACTATATCACCAAAAGTGATTCGATTCAGAAAAGGGTAAAAATCCTCAAAATAATTCTTCATAAAAAGATAAAGATGTTTACCATAGATGTGGTATGACTGAACATTGGCCACGTATCTATTGTACGACCAATTACTTGATTCACTTATACTAAACTTCTATATATTATAGTAAAGTTTTTTTTTTAATATTTTATCATGTTTTGAAATAACAAAAAGTCGGTGCCTGAAGTATAACAAAAACTTACTTGAAAAAATAAAACCTTATCTGAATTTGATCCTCTTACAAATAAATGTAAACCAGAAGTTCAGAAGATTATCTATTTGAAAAGTGTTGCAAATCAATTACCGGATGTATTTACTAACACTAAAAGTGTTGTAAAATCATATATTACTGCTGTTAATGCTCAAGTAAGAATTGAAATCCTTGTAGGACAAATTGTCAAAACAGTAATAGATGAGTCTAAGATAAGTTTGAAGCATTGAAGACCTATTGATGCAAAAGAGAAAAGCAAAAATAAAAGAAATTGGAAGAGAATAATCCACCTGAAGAGGAAACTCTTGAAGAGACCGTACCCATAAAACAAACAACAAGATCAATCCAAACTTTCTGTATAAAATAGAAATTCCTGAAGAGTATATTCCACCTGAAGAGGAAATTTTTAAGGAGTACATCTTAAAGAGATTTTTTATGAAATGTCTTCCCTTGAAGAAGAACAGGTACTTGAAAATAATGAGATCTCAATATATTTTATGAGTACTGGAGAAATTATGGATAGAAATAAAACTGTTGTCGACAACATATTTTCATATAAGATGGCTCTCTTGACATTACCAGAAGTAATGAAGAAAGTGAGCTAAAAATTGTCAAACAATGTCAACATAAAAATGATTGACCAAAAATAAAAGCAGCTATTGAAACTGAATTAAACTCGATAGTAAAGCGAGAAGTATTTAGACATGTTATCTAAACACCAAAAAGTGTAATGCTTATTAGATATATGTGGTATTTATATGAAAATATAACAAGAAAAATGAAATTGTGTGGTACAAAGTACGACTTGTCATACAAAATTTTCGGCAAGAACTCGGGATTGATTATGAGGAAACATATTCCCTTGTTATGGATGCAATCACATTCAGATTTTTGATTAGTCTAGTTGTTACAAAACGATTAGATATGCCGTTGATGAATGTGGTCACTGCATATTTATATAGATCATTAGATCATAACATATATATGAAAATTTCTGAAGGATATAAAATGACTAAAGCATCTAATCCAAGTACATATAGAAGTATGTACTCTATCAAATTTTAAAGATCTTTATATAGATAAAAGCAATCTGGATGCATGTGGTATAATCGACTTAGCGAATATCTATTGAAAGAAGGATTTAAGAATAATCTTATATGCCCATGTGTTTTGTCAGAACCCAGATTTGCCATTATTACAGCTTACGTTGATGATTTACCTTATCAGAACTCCTAAAGAGATCACAAGAACTGCTATATTTAAAGAATGTATTTGAAAAAGAAATATCTTGTTATTCAAATACTAGATGACTTATAAAAACTTGAGACTTTTAGCCTCGTCTCTTATATGCATTTGCTTTTCATAAATCAACATGCCATCCTTATCTAAAAGATTGGGCAATCGAAATGAAGATGTAAACAAGGATTTTAAATCCTTATTCTCTTATTTTAAATCTACTATTTTTCTATTAGACTCTTGAACGAGTCCTTGAAATATGGAAACATTTTCGTTAAGCCCTTCAATCTCATGACTTTTGGATTGTAACCGGCCGGAAAATCCGAAAATAGAGGAGGAGTATCGAGTTCCGAGGGTCACCAATTAATAAATGGCTTCACAATCTGACTTATTAGCCAGATCATTCAATTGCTGCGACATGATGCTCACGAAAGATGTAGGACCAACTTGTAACTGAGGTGAATAATACCTCATATATTGATCATGAGAAATATTGAAAGAAAACTAATGAGCCATTAGGAATACAGATGAATTGTAAAGATGAGAAGAAAATTTGATGTGAATTAGATAAAATTGAAAACTGCTCTTATAGAGATGAAAATAAGAACAAGACAAACCATCATCTCTTCAAATCTCACTTAGTCAATATTATAAGATATGTTGGATGCATATTTTCAAAAACCAGCGAGATTAATTGCTACTATCCATATTTTTCTCATAAACGCTGAACCTCTGCTGTCAACTGTTATTGTTGACTTTGTATTTAAGCTCTCTCTCGTTCCAGCTCTTCTATTCGTGGTTTCAAGTCACGAGAATATGAGTCTGTATATTTCTTCAGTTCCTAGTTTTCTTGATTAATTTTTTATTCTTTCTATTTTTAGTTGCAAGTTTTTGATGCAATTCAGATATTTGTTTGTTAAGATGATCAACCTTATTTGCTCTCGCCAGTAGCCTACGAGATATGGTTGTAATAGAGGCAGCATATTGAGCACTGAGGGTTTTTGATGCTGCAACAATTTCAGGATTAATTTTACTAGAAAGATGTATTTCTGCTCCTATCATGGTGTTGACAGCCTCAGGAGCAAAGATGAGCGGTTGAGGTGTAAAAGGTTCTTGGTTCAAATCGAGAACATTAACAAAATAATTTTTTTCAACCATAGTATCGTTCTGGATGAACAACAATTAGATCAATGAGGAATATGAGATCTTGCGTGAATATCCGATGGGTGAAAATGATTATCTTTAAATAGCAACCCAAAGTTTTCAAATTTTCGCCAAAATCTTATGTGTCAACAATGTCAAATGGATTTGACTTTCCACCAAATTTGTAGAATTAGGCTTCAAGCTTTTGCAGTTTTTGTCAAACATGAGTGGTTTCCAATACTCTTTTCGTTGAGCACGAACATGTTCACCCTAATAATGTTGAAATGGGGATAAATTTTATATAAGAATATTAACATATTCTCTCTAATACATTATTTAGATGTAAATTATAATTGAATTATTAATTCTGTTATATATGCTGAAATCATGTTTGTTTACTAATTAAAAAACTAATACATTTTCTCAAGGGAAGTTTAAGTATTATTGCAGGTCTTAAATTTCTACTAAGCCTATCAAGCAAACATTATCTGCCACAAACAGATATACTAAGATGTGACATGTGAGCCATCTTAAGTCTCTTAAAAAAACATACACTTACATTCTCCCACTTGACGCACATGATTGGGATGGGAAGTTCAAAAACTAAATATGCATACAAAACTACTTGAACCTCATACTAATAGAAGGTACATGAATCATGGCGGTTTTGTTTTGTATAATAAACAATTCCTTTCATGTATCACATCATACAACCTTTTTCAGTAAAATTTTATGTGGTAACTCTTTATGAATGACTTCTTACAAGTTATTGCGGGTCTGAATGTCCCAATGGATAATTTATGAGCGAATATTATATGTGCACAAATAAATTTATTTTATCGATGATGAGAAAAGAGATCAAGTCAAAGTTTACTAACTAATCCCATGCTCTACACATGTCTTCCAAACTCCTTAACTGAGAGCTCTTTTGTCATAGGATCAACCAGCATTAAATCAGTACGTATACGCTCAATGATCACTTCTTATTCTTTGATCCTTTCTCTAACAACAAGATATTTATATCGATGTGTTTACTACGGCTCCCACTCTTATTATTCTTAGAAAAGAATACTACTACCGAGTTATCATAGTAAATCTTTAATGGCTTCAATATTGAGTCCACAACTTGAAGCCCTATGATAAAATTCCTAAACTATTTCACCTATGAAGTTGCTTCAATGCATGCTATGAACTCTACCTCCATAGTGGATGATGCAACTATTGTTTGCTTGGTTTTCTTCCAAGATACAGCACCTGCTGCTAGCATAAAAACATATGCTGAATCAGAGTTTTTTTGAATCTTGACATCCGACAAAATTGGAATCTGTATATCCAACCATTTCCATATTGTCTATATGCTTATATGTGAGTATGTAATCCTTGGTTCGTTGTAGATATCTCATAATCTTTTTGACAGCCTTCCAATGATCCATTCTCGAATTATTTTGATATCCACCAAGCATTCACACTGCAAATGCTATGTCAGGTCTTACACAGACTTGCTATGTCAAGTCAAATTGCCAATTGCAGATGCATAATGATTGTTTTCCATCTCTTTCCTTTCTGAGGTAATTTTTGAACATTGACTTAAATTGAATTTGTCACCCTTCAAAATGGGCTTGCATTCATTCATTCCAAATTTATTGAGAGCTCTTTTAATGTAGGCTTTATATGACAGTCCTAAAATCTTTCAAGACCCGTCTGTTTGAATCTCCATGCCAATGACATAAGAGATTTCACCCAGGTTCTTCATTTCAAAATTCTTGGAGAGAAATTACTTCGTTTCATACAATAGTCTCTGATCATTGGTTATAAGTAGTATGTCATCAAAATATAAGACTAAGAAAATAAACTTACTCCCACTGACCTTTAGGTATATGCAATTAGCAACAATATTCTCCGTAAAATCAAATGAAGTAATAATTTTGTAAAATTTTAGATACTATCGTTGGGATGCTTACTTTAGTCTATATATTGACCTCTTTAATTTGCAAACTAAATTGTTACCATGATCATAATAAAACCCTTCTTTCTCTCATGTATACCTCTTTTTCAAGATCCCCATTTAAAAAGACTGTCTTCACATCCATCTGATGTAACTCTAAATCAAAATGAGCTACGAGAGCTATGATTATTCTAAATGGGTCTTTCTTGGAAACTGGAGAGTAAATGTTATGGTAATCAATGATTTTTCTCTGTGTGAAGCCCTTGGTTACCAATCTGGCCTTATATTGCTTAATGTTTTCATTCGAGTCTCTTTTAGTCTTATAGCCACATTTACAGCCTACAATGTTGATGCCCCTAGACCTAACAATATCCCAAACTTGGTTTTTAGCCATAGAATCTATTTCTTCCTTCATGGCATCATACCAAACATTTAAGTTTTTCCCACTCATGGCATATGAAAACGAGAGGGGCTTATCTTAGATCCAATATTAAAATTAGACTTAATCAGGTACACAAGATTGTAATCACTAGGAATGATAGATCTTTATACCATTGATGATCTCCTCAAATCTTGAGGCTAAGTCTCATCCATATCAAGTGGTTGTTGAACTTGAGGTTCTATATTGACTTGTTCCTCTTAAGGTGGAAGTGATATTTCTTGATTTGATTGTTCCTCTAAGATATTATGTTGATCGTCTCAAAGAATAATAATTTTACCCTTGCCCAATAATTTATCACCTTCATTATGTGTTTTCTCACACTGTATTTTGAGGAATAGTTCTCCCACCAATGTCAATATCCTCAACAAATTTTTTATTTCTAACTTTAACAACTATGGGTGCATGTGAGGGACAACAAAACTTATAGCCCTTAGAATTTTTTGCATAGCTAATAAGGTGCCCACTAACTATTTTAGAGTTCAATTTCTTTAAGTGTGGATTATAAAGAGATTTTTTATGAAATGTCTTCCCTTGAAGAAGAATAGGTACATGAAAATAATGAAATCTCAATACATTTCATGAGTACTGGAGAAATTATGGATAGAAATAAAACTGTTGTCGACAACATATTTTCATATAAGATGGCCCTTGATATTACCAGAAGTAATGAAGAAAGTGAGCTAAAAATCGTTAAAGAATGTCGACATAGAAATGATTGACCAAAATGAAAAATAGCTATTGAAACTGAATTAAACTCGATAGCAAAGCGAGATGTATTTAGATATGTTGTTCAAACACCAAAGGGTATAACGCATGTTAGACATATGTGGGTATTTATACGAAAATATAACAAGAAAAATGAAATTGTGTAGTACAAAATATGATTTGTCATACAAGGTTTCCTGTAAAAACTCGGGATTGATTATAAGGAAACATATTCCCTTATTATGGATGCAATCATATTTAGATTTTTGATAAGTCCCGTTGTTACAAAAAGATTAGATATGCGATTGATGGATGTGATCACTGCATATTTATATAGATCATCAAATCATGACATATATATGAAATTTCCTGAAAGATATAAAATGCCTGAAGCATCTAATCTAATTACATATCGAAGTATGTACTCTATTAAGTTTCAAAAATTTTTATATGGATAAAAGCAATCTGGACGCATGTGGTATAATTGACTTAGCGAATATCTATTGAAAGAAGGATCTGAGAATAATCCTATATGCCCATGTGTTTTTGTCAGAACCTAGATTTACTATTATTACAGTTTACGTTGATGATATACTTTGTTAGAACTTTTGAAGAGATTACAAGAACTGCTATATATTTAAAGAATGTATTTGAAAAAAAAAAGATATTGTTATTCAAATATTAGATGACTTACAAAAATTTGAGACTTTTAACGTAATCTCTCAGATGCATTTACTTTTCATAAATCAACATGCCATCCTTATCTAAAGGATTAGGCAGTTGAAATGAAGAGGCAAACAAAGATTTCAAATCCTTATTCTTTTGTTTTAAATCTACTATTTTTCTATTATACTCTTAAATGAGTTGTTGAAGTATGGAAACATTTTTGTTAAGCCTCTCAATCTCATGATTTTTGGAATGTAACCAGCCGAAAAATCTAACAATCGAGGAGGAGTATCGAGTTTCGAGAGTCACTAATTAATAAACATCTTCATAATCTGACTTATTAGTCAAATCATTTGCTTACTGCAACATGGCACCTACGAAAGATGTAGGAACAACTTGTAATTGAGGTGAATAATACCTCATATATTGGTCATGAGAAAAATTGAAAGTAAACTGATGAGCCATTAAAAATTTGTAGAATGAAAATACAAATGAATTGCAGAGATGAGAAGAAAATTTGATGTGAATTAGATAAAACTGAAAACTGCTCTTATAGAAATGGAAATAAGAACAAGACAAACCATAATCTCTTCAAATCTCACTTAGTCAAGATTACAAGATATGCTGGATGCATATTTTCAAAAACTAGCGAGATTAATTGCAACTATCCTTATTTTTCTCGTAAACGCTGAAACTCTGCTCTCAGCTACTGTTGTTGACTTTGTATTTGAGCTATCTCTCATTCCAGCTCTTCTATTTGTGGTTTCAGGTTACGAGAATATTAGTCTACAAATTTCTTCAGCTCCTTGTTTTCTTGTCTTAACTTTTTATTTTTTCTATCTTTAGTTACAAGTTTTTGATGCAATTCAGATATTTGTTTATCAAGATGATCAACCTCACTCGCTCTCGCCAGCAACCTCTGAGACATGGTTGTAATAGAGGTAGCATATTGAGTATTGAGGGTTCTTCGTGCTGCAGCAATTTTAGGATCAGTTTTACTAGAAATATGAATCTCTGCTCCTACCATGGTGTTGACAGCCCAGGAGTAAAGATGAGCGGTTGATGTGTAAGATATTCTTGGTTCAAATTTGGGACATTAACAAAAGAATTTTTCTTAACTATAGTATCGTTCTGTATGAACAACAATTGGATCAATGAGGAATATGAAATCTTGCATGAGTATTCGATGGGTGAAGATGATCATCTTTAAACAGCAACCCAAAATTTTCAAATCTCCGTAAAAATCTTATTTGTCAACAATATTAAGCAGATTTGAATTTCTGCCGAACCTGTAGAACTAGGTCTCAAGTTTTTGCAGTTTTTGTTAAACATGAGTGGTTTCCAATACTCTTTTTGCCGTTTACGAACATGTTCTCCTTAATAATGTCGAAAGGGGGATAAATTTTATATAAGAATATTAACATGTTCTCTCTATTATATTATTTAGATGGAAATTATATTTGAATTATTAATCCTATTATATAGGCTGAAATTATATTTGTTTATTACTTGAAAAATTAACGCATTTTCTCAAGGAGAGTTTGAGTATTAACGCAGGTCCTGGATTCCTACTAAGTTTATCAAGCAAACACTATCTGCCACATCTTCAAATCACTCAGAGATAATTGTAATTAATGAAACAAATTTAGAGTGTATTTGACTGAGATCAGTGATTCTACATATTCAAGAAAAGTGCGATCTTCCCATGATTAATGATAGTCCAACAATTTTATACAAAAATAATACTGCTTGTATCATTTAAATCAGAGGAGGATATATCAAAGATATAATCATGTGATAAAATGTGAAGATTTAAAAATCTATCGTTATGCATTTTTCTGGAGGAGTAAATGTCTTGAAAACTTGTACTGATTGTACTCTTCTTCATTCGCTGAGGTTTTGTCCCATTGGATTTTTTTTGTAAAGTTTTAATGAGGCGATCCTAAAGTACTTGGCGGTACACATGAATACTGCACTATTTTTCGTTTGTCATTGATTTTTCGTCCCATTGAATTTTTTCTTGGCAAGATTTTAACAAAATATATTCTTTATACGTGGTCATTTAAGAGAGAGTATTATGAAAAAGACATAAAGGAAGCCCTCTACTTTGTTCATAAGTCAAAAATGGGCCTCCCTTTTACTATTTCGAAGGAAAATGTCCCCCCGCTTTATTTCTCCTTTTTGTTTTGTGAATGATTATTGCATTGCATAATAAGCTCTCTCTCTCTATATATATATATGAGTGTTTCAGATTATTTTGTAATGAGTATTCAAATGCTTGAGGAAATAAGATTCGAGTACTTAAAAAATAAATGAGTTTTAAATATTTTCTTTTATAAATTTTATTTATTATATTATTTTCATTTTAATTTTATAACAATCTATCATTTTCCTTTTTATAATCTTTATGAAAATCGAACTAACATGGAGCCGTACGTGGATTCCATTAAATTATTAATAAAAAATTTGTAGTCATCCCTTTTTTGTTTTTGAAAAGACAATTAAAGTCTTCGTCTTATTATATACAACCTGCAAAAAGATAAATACCATACTGCTAAATGAAGTGACAAAAATATTTTTTTTATTATTATTTAAACTTAAATAATTATTATTGTTTTGAAGCGAAATAGAGATTTTTTTAAATGATAACAACACTATTTATTTGGTTTCGGTGGGTAAGGACAGTGCGGATCAATGTTTTCAATATTGTAGAAGAATTGGAATGAAATATTTTGATATTAATATTGTTTTAAAATAATTTATACATAAATAAATTAAATATATAAATATATTTATAAATTATAATTCAAAATAATAATTAATATATAAATAAATTATATATATATGTAGTTAATTTAGCTTGAAATGAAGTTAAAATATGGCGAAAAATGAAAAAAAAAGTGATAAGCCGAAACCCGGTACAACTGAGACACGAATACCGGCTGGTATCGGTAGAAAAATTGACCGAAACAAAACACACATTTTCTTATACCGGATGAAGGCCGGTACGATATATTTTGACTGATACGATCGATACTAATACGAAATTTAAAACCTTAGTAGGGATGCTTCATATCAGGTGAGAATCAAATTCCACAGGACCAG
The DNA here is from genome assembly GCA_036559045.1 of Platycarya longipes. Lineage (NCBI taxonomy): Eukaryota > Viridiplantae > Streptophyta > Magnoliopsida > Fagales > Juglandaceae > Platycarya > Platycarya longipes. The sequence goes on from CM071797.1 coordinate 18,993,642, forward strand.
AAATATGACGTACTCGAATCAAATTTTTATTTATTTATTTATTTACTCAATAATTATTTACTTATTTTATCGTAAAAGTAGGTAAAAAGTAATAATAATATATTAAATAATAATAAAAAAATAATAAATATTAATAAAAATATGTAAAAAATAATATTAAAATAATATATAATTATAAAATATTTTGAGAATATTAAAAATACTCTTAATTGCCAAACAAAATCTTAGATTCCGCGGGACCGCAAATACGATGTACTCGAATCAAATTTTTATTATTTATTTATTTACTCAATAATTATTTTTTTATTTTACCAAAAAAGTAGGTAAAATGATCCTAGTCTATAGTCATGATCACATAATTAATTAAACAAACGGAGTAAAGAATTTATTGATACAAAAAAAAAAAATAATGCTCCCAAAATAATTGCGTCTATCATATATTAAAATAATATTCCTGCACTGAGTCTAATTATTGAGCGCAGTTTTTTATTTTTTATTTGTTATCGTGCTCCAAGAACTGCTACAGGGATCATCGTGAGCCTTATCCAATAATTGGTGATCAGTGTCTTCTATACGGAGTTCATGAAAAAAAAAACCAAATTCAAGGTCCATTGAGCAATTACTTGGGCTTTGTTTTTATGCTTATTTATCTCACTCAGATATTTGATTGTAATTACAGTTTTTCTTTACTGTAAGTGAGAGTTATTTGATTGAAAAGGGTCATTCATCTTACTCTTCTATTAAATAAAAATAAAATAAAATATAAGCCATAGACCAATTTCTTGTTTGTTTAGTGACTAGTTGGTCATGCTGTCAGATCTTTACAGAGACGCGCTGCTAAGACACAATCCGAATAGAAGGGCAGGCGAGATTTGGAGTTGGGAACTAATGTAAAATTATCATGAATCTCAAAAGATGTAAGATTAAAACCTTGCTTGGGCATGCAGATACATGATTATTACGTATACATGAATCAAGAAAGATGAATTTTCCAGCAATCAACACTAGCATTTTTCAAGAAAAATACTATCTAGAATACACTTTTTATAACTTCTAGTAGAGTGATTAATTAACGTGGTGAAGGGTGCCTAGGAGTTCGATGTAAACTGATTATGTGATATAATATCTCCTTAATTTTCCATATCCTATAGTGAATCTGGAAGTCAGCCGCAGGATTCGTCAAGTGAAGGAGTAAATGCAGTTGCAATCAAATACAAGGGCTTTTTTCTCGTAGCAACAGCACCAACGGTTTCAGTCATATCCAGATCCTCTGGTTTCGCCCTGCCTGGGAGTTCCCAATCGAAATGATACAGCAGTTGAGCTAGGGGAAGCTCAACATTGGCAAGACCAAATGATATTCCAGGGCACATCCTCCTCCCTGCACCAAAAGGGATATATTCAAAGTTATTCCCTCTGAAATCAGTTGAACTACCAGCAAACCTCTCTGGCATGAAACTCTCAGCATGATTCCAATATGCAGGATCTCTTGCGATTGCCCATGCATTTATGATGACTTTAGTTTTGACGGGTATCTCATATCCATCTATTTCGCATGGCTCTGTGCATTCTCTTGGGATTAACAAGGGAAGAGGTGTGTGTAAGCGAAGAGTTTCTTGAATCACTAACTTTAAGTAACTTAGGTTCCCAACGTCTTTCTCACGAATCTTTTTCTTTCCTCTGAAAGCTTGCCTTATCTCAGCCTGTGCCTTCTCCAGAACTGTAGGGCTCCTCATCATTTCTAACATACTCCAAATAACCGTGGTTGATGAAGTATCACTTCCGGCAAGAAAAATGTCCTGGAATGAAGTTTGAAATATTCGCAAATTGTTCTTAAGAGGAGAACTATGTTAATGAAAACAAGTGTGAATAAAACCTAGAATTAATTGGGAGTCAACTCTAGCATGATAGCAGATATAAATACTAACCCAGATGACAGCCTTTATGTTGTTAGTTGTAATGGGGACCTCAAGGCCGCTACTTTGCTTAAGTCGCAAAAGAACGTCAACAAGAACTTCTTGCCCCTGTTCAACCTTGCTAGTTGCTGCACTCTCCTGGTTCTCCTTGTGCGCATGATGGATGATGTTCTCTAAAATCTTGTCAAACTTCCGATGCATCTCCTCTAATTTAGTTTTCGTTCCAGTAATCACATGAAGAAATTTCTGTGAAGGAAACAAATCGGCTAAGTCAAAGCCTCCTGCTATGGATATTGCTTCCCTAGCTAACGATATAAATACATCAGGATCTTTGCATTTGCTACCAAAAGCTGCCTTGCATACGATGGTGCTTGTTAAAGAATAAATCTTTTCTGTAAAATTGATCGGTGATTCTGAAGAAAAGCGGATGGAGTCGATGAGATTACAAACCTCATCTTCTCGAAGAGATGAAAATGATTGGACCCTCTTGGCACTCAGGAGTTCCATGACGCAAACTTTTCGCATTTGCCTCCAATAATCACCGAATGGAGAAAAGACAATATCTGAAATATCATAGGTCAAAGTCTTAGCTGCAAATAGTTCTTGCCTCTTCCCCAAGGCGAGGTCATGAGTCTTTAAGATTCTCTGGCTATCCTGGGGGATGTGGCCACAACTGCAGATACTTCACCAAGTTGCAGGTGCATCAGCGGTCCATGTTTTCTAGCCAGTTCTCGTAGAGCATGGTGTGGTAGGGATCCAACCAAGTTGTGCAAATTTCCAATAAGTGGTAATTTCCTTGGTCCCGGGGGCAATTTCTGAACTTTTGATGATCTTTTGCATCCCTTTAGGAGCCAAATCAAAGGAAGAAGAAGGAGGAAAGTGGTGAAGAGAGACCATGAATATTGGAGCATAATGGATAAAAGGTGGGAGAGATGCAATTTTTCTTCTAATTTCTTTCACTATAGTCCCAAAGTTATAATTTCTCCACGAGCCAAGTACAACTTAAATGTTAAACTTTTTAATTTTGTTTTATGCAAAGATCAATGCAGTGATCCGAAAGATTGCAGAAGAATATAATACACTAAATTAACGTAAGGGAAATGCTAAATCACATGATTAAATTTCTTGACTAAATCTTTTTTTATTTAGTGATTAAGAAAGTATGTTTTAATAATATTATGATTTTTTATTTTCTAAAAGTACTTAATAATATGAAAAAAATAATGAAAGCAAATAAACTCTTTTTTTTTTCCCTTCGGTCTCGGGTGAGACTGGCCGGAGATGTGGAAACGGTGCTTTTAACACAATTATTGCATTCCAGTTTTTGAATGTAGTTTTCGTATTCAATTATATTGTTTTTGTCGGGTCACGTCATGTTAGTGTGTATCAATCTTATTGTAGATTTCATAAAACATTATTTGGATTATAAAAGATTTAAAATTTAATCATCTCAGCATTTGTTGAAAGGTTTTCTTGTATGATTTATTTTCATATTTATGATTAGCAAAGTCAGTGCATGGAGTTAGTGGCGGAGTAAAAAATTTATGTTAGAGGAACCAGATAAAATTAAAATAAAATATAAAAAATATTTTTTATTTTATTTGTATATAATTTTATATGTAGTATAAAAAAAATTAATAGTAAGATCTACAATAAAAATAAAATATATTTAATACAACTTATGTATTAAAAAAGTAATATAACATGATATCTTACATGTCATAATAATAAAAATATGTTAAAAATATATTAGAAATCATCCAACTTCTTTTTTTATTTTTATTTTTATCTATAATAAAAATATGTCATTATGTTATTATATCATTTTATTTTATATGAAATGTATTTTATTTTTAAATTAGACTAATTTTGTGGAGAGAGACTAAAATAATTTTTAGAGAAGGGACCAACACAAAATAAAATTAATATTATTCTACAAAATCATAAAAAAATAAACATATTTTTTAATTTTTCAATTTTTTTAAAAAATAACATATATTATATAACTTTTTTAATTTTAAAAAAAAAAAATAGGGGTGGGGACCATGGGGAGGGGGGCCATGGCTCCCCTGCCCCAATGTGGCTCTGCCATTGCATGGAGTACACCTAATAAAGTGTTTATATGACCTAATTTGATTTGGAAAATCGATTTTAAAATTTAAATCTTACAAATTAAATCTTATCGTTTAAGTGATGTGAATGACATGCTCTATACATTAGCTTAATAATATAATATCTCGATTAGAAAAGTATAATCTCCAGCGTGCATAGTTTGTTCTTCCATCTCCAGTACCATTTCCAAACTGTCCGATCATCATTGACCTTCAAATCCTAAGATCTGCTTAAGTTGATTAAAGGGATGAAAAACTTATATTATTAGGAGAAATAACATTTGCAGTAATAGAGTATGCAAGTACTCCACACTCTTTTTAAAAAAAATAAAGAGATATGATACCTACATAAAAAAAATTAAGGTAGACTCCATTTTTTTCAAAAAAAAAAAAAGTACATAATGCTTACACAATCCGTAATTATATCTAACATTACTAATGTATTAATATTACTAAAAAGACTTGAGGTTAAATAAGGAAAACACAAATATTTTCATTTGCATCACATTAATTTTTAGTTAGTAGAATGTCTGTGTCAAAATTAGTCTACCTGCTATATATAATATGATGGTACTTTAAAGTTGTATAATTCGTGCCGGTGATATGAATTTGGCTAAAATGATTAGGAGCATCAATACTCATCACAATCACCCTTACATGAACAGTAATATGTTACTGTTCATGTGAGGTTGAGTGTGATGAGTGAAGATACTCCCTAACAATGCTCTAAATTTGGAGAACTAGAATGTGGAGGGACAAACACTCAATAAAGGAGAACCAGAATGAGAAAGAGGGATGACTCACGGGTGGGAGGAGTTTTCTAGAGAGAGAAAATATGATAAAATAAAATATGGCTATGTTACTGTAAATCGCTATGTTTGTTGAGTCCCACCATCAAAATAAGTAACTATGTTTAATCCAATATAGGAAGCATTTTAAGTGCAACTGGCTAAATTTTAGCTAATATCATTTGGCTAAGCCAATCCTCCAACGAGACATAAACTCATAGCTAATTTGGAGAAAATTATAAATTCCAACACTATTTGGCGAAGATTAATTACTCACTGGCCTTGAAGATTCATAGCCAACAGGAAAAAAATAAATTAAAATAAAAAAGAGGTTCATATTCTCCATGATGATTGGAATGATTTGTCTGTGGCTTGTTAAATCTACATAAAAATGGCATATCCCTAATCAAATTGAGTTTTTAAGACCATGGAGAGCAATTTTCTCATGCCCCTTTTGTTTTCATCGTTCTTGAATCCATATTCCGATTTTAAACCTTTCTGAAAAGAAGCAAATGTTGCTGAGATCGACATGCTTCTCAAATATTTTACTTTGTTTTGAAATTTCTTGACAGGAAATGGTAGATCCAAGTTCTTGCTACATACCACAAACTGTCAGTAAGGTGACATTGGAACTCACTATTCAACGTGGGGTTACTTCAATCAGATTCACAAGCATCCTCTGTGAGAGGGCTTCATCAAAACCAAATAGCTCGCATTCAGCCCTGGTCTTCAAATCTCAATAATGCAGCAGTGCTCATGAATATTTGTAAAATGATTCTTTTAGGTATTTATGACAATGTTGGAGAATATTCATGCTATTGAGAGAAACATCATGATCTATTACATCCCTAATCTTATCTCACACTAGTGATTTTTTATTGACTTGTGCATAAAAAATTCAGATATAACAATAAAGTATATGATTAGTCACTATTACACAATTAATCAAACAAATGGAGTGTATAGGGTTGTGACTACTTGCTTATGCTGCCACATCTTTACTGAGGTTGCTAATACACAATTTGATAAAATTTGTGAAAATTAAACTTGTAGTCTAATATCTTTGCCAATTTTGGTGTTGCCAAGTAAAGATCAAGCCCATAGTAATATCTTCTGAACTGAAAGAAATGGTAACACTTTGTATAGAGAAAATTACAAATACACAAATCTTCATCGAGATTGAAACTATTTCATTACACAATCACAGCCATTATACTTATTCAATTCTCTCTTTATTTGTTGATTTGTATAGCTCACAAAATACGAACGTTACTTGTACAACTCACAACTGATAGCTTAAGTTTAGGAACAATTTTTATTCATTCAATCTGTATATATATGTAATGCCATTGTCTAATGAAAGTGTGTGTGAAATATATTTTTCAAACCTTGCATATCTTCTTTATATGGTATCAGTCTAAAAGCCACCAAGTCTCCACTGAGTACTATCATTTTCTTCACGTCTCTTGCAAATTACCATGGCCAATTCCGCTTCTAAACTCATTCCTATAGCTATCAACGCTACTCAACAAATCACTGCAAGGCTCACACCAACCAATTTTCCTTCATGGCATGCTCAATTTGAGTCTCTACTCCTCGGCTACAACCTCTACAGTTATGTTTATGGAACTCATCCATGCCCACCGAAACTCATTTTGAGTGCTATCCTGACCTCTGTCTCTCCAGCTGTGATACTGCTCATAACAACATCAAAGACATCTTACCAAGTTTGGAACAAACTCACCAAGCTATATGCTAGTCGATCAAGAACTCGAGTCATGCAACTCAAAGATGATCTTACCCTCACACAACGAGGCAATTGCACAATAACAGAGTACCTACACTCTGTCGAAGCAATTGTTGATGAGCTTGCATTAATTGATGCTCCTCTTTCCCAAGACGACATCACATTATATGTTTTGCATAGACTAGGCTTTGACTATTGTGCTATTGTTGCTCCAATACGAGCTCAAGAACCATCTCTAACCTTTGAGGAATTACATGACCTCTTGATTGGTCATGAAGCCTATCTCAAGCGGCTTGATTCAGTAGCACAATCTCTGGTGCTCATAGCAAACAATACTCGGTGATGTGATTCTCGTCCTTCAAAGCAACAAAACTCACAAAATTCTCAACAATACAGGAATGACAACAAGTCAAAAACAAGGCAGTACAAGCAATACAAACACCCACCAAGGTGCCAGTTTTGTGATGAGAAAGGACAAATTGCCAAATTATGTCCCAAGCTGAAGCAACCCAAAACACATGCTAATTGCACTACTGCTACTTCGAGCCCAGACAAACGCTAGCTTCTTGACTCAGCCGCTTCTCATAACATCACATCTCAGGTTTCCAATCTCCAATTACACTCTAAATATGATGGTACTGATAAGGTTATTATTGTAGATGGATCAGGTTTGCTGATTACTCACTCTGGTTCCCTGATTACGCCCAAAGAATAATGCGGTCGTTTGCAGTATAGCTTTGGGGTGTCGATTCCACAGGGAGATGGATTGAGAAATTGAAGAACAGTAACAAAATTAACAAAAAGATTTAGATGAGTGCGAAAAGTAAAGCATCGGGAATCCTTTGTATATAATTGGTATTTTTTTTATTTTCGATTCATTAATAACTCAATTGAAAATTCTATGTCCAAATTTTCAATCGGAAAATAAAACATTAATAACCAGATTTAAATCAAATGTAATCTTTCGAAAAATCATTCGTCACAATATAAGAACAGGAATTGTTATCGATATTAAAGAAATTCAACGTCGACAATATACTCGTAGAGCAATATTGCAGCAGAGAATTAAATTAAGATAGATAACCAATTGAACCAAACATAATCAAAGGATTATTGCATTTAATAGAAAAAGCATGACTGAATCTATAAATGAAATAAATTCTAAGATTATTTGGTGACGAAAACATTTATAATAAATTTCGAATGACTAAACAAAAGAGTTTAATATTTGAAGAACACATATATGAATAAAAAACAATTACAAATACCATCATATATACAAATTCATCCCTAGCTCTACTAGAAAATTAGTTACACATATTGAAAATATGCAACAAAAATTCTTCAAGGGATAATATGGAAGAGCCAACCATTATTTTCTTCTCTCTTCTTTGGTTTTTCTTTTCTTTTCTCAAGCTCTCAAAAACAATGTATCTTCCAAGGCATCCAAGCACACTAAGCATGGTCTTAGAACACACACCCCTCCCTTCTATTTATAAGCATCCTTCATGCAAGTTGTCATGACAAAATCATCACAATTTCAACTTGTTTTGCCATGTGCCATTCTTGAATCCAAGTGACTTGTGAGTTGTCATTTTGATCATTTGTTTTCCCACTATGCATGAGCTGGATTTTCCTTGTAGGTTGAGTGTTTCAATTTTGCTTCTCTACCCATTAGTTGTCTTGTATGACTTAATATCTTGTAGTCAAATAATTTGTCTTGAAGAAACTTGAGTGCACTTCATCTTGCATATGAATTGATCATTGCATTTCCAAGTTGGTGTAGGAGTGCTTGCTGGAAAATATTATGATGACATTTGGATTTGATGCAAGTGGCTGAAAAATATCCAGGAACGTCAAGTGCAGGTGCGTCCACTTGATGGTCGATTTTGTCTTGGATTGAGTGGATATCTCTTAAAACATAAAACATAAAAGTTATAGATATTTCTCTTGCGGTTCTATATCATCTTGAATCAGCTCAATCGGAGATTGGATGAGAGAGTTATGCCCATATTACGAAAATACGTCAGAACTGTCTAAAATTCCGCAATTATCTTCATTTGCTCCTAATGCCTCTATTTGTGTCCTAAATCAAAATATAAGAATAATGAGTATATTTAGGTATCAAATAAGAATAAAGTATTAAACATTAAGAGAGAAAAATATGGCATTTTATATTCTCATCAATATATTAAATCATGCTTATATCTATTTCAAGATAAATGACCATTAATTTTAATAACATGAGTTATATTCATTATTTTCTCATTTCTTTTAACATTTAAATAGAGTATTTAGAGTGCATTTTTGTGCACTCATCACACCCCCCAACTTACTCATTGCTAGTCCCTAGCAATTTTCATGCAAAATGATGAGAAAGACCAAAGAAAATCACACATAGGGGCCATCAAGACACATTTTTCAAATTTACATATCAAAACAATCTTAGAAATTCAATAACCCTTTCACAAGTAATTCAAATATAGCAATCCACAGAGTGTGTATGTGTTCCAAACTATTTTTATCAAATCAGAGGTTTCGACACATGCAACATTAGAATATCTTAAGCAAAAAGGTTCAACTCCATAACTCACGGGTATAGAAGTGTTTCATGTAAGGGTTCTCTCTATGGAGTTGACAAAGGTGTACATTTACTCTCATGAAAATTTAGCCAATTATATATAAGTAACAAGTAAACATTGATCTTATGATAGGAATACTAACAAATGAGATTTCCACCATTCTTTCCACAAGCATACTTAGGATCGGAAAAATCAACACAAAGGGTTGTAATGTGGCTTAGGTTTGGGGTTCATAAAAAGAAAAAGTGAAGAGGTTTCAAAAACTTCCAAGTATACACAAAAGGGAATCTGTTAAATTTTTCAGTAGACTATACTTTCCTTTTGATGTACTTTTCAATTTTTTAGATTTTTGACTAAGTATACTTTTCCATCTTCTTTTGCCACTGGCGTCTTCGCAATTTGATGAACTCTTTCATGAATAATTTGATGGACACATCTAGCACCATGCCATTTTTGTCATCGTTTTCTTTTTTCTTTTTTCTTTTTTTTATGATAATTTCACACCTAGTACACACTTGGAAGTAAAATGATAGGAAAATATAGTGTATAAGCTATACTCCAATGTGGAGAGGTATGGATGATGTAGATATGAAAAGAAAAGGCCATATGTGTATATTGGCTCAAAATTGGCTGCTAGGGGTATACGATGAAAATGGTCAGCTTGAAAGGCTCAAACGTTAATCCTAAGTTGACTTTCGTCATATCCCAAGTATATCCACCATCTTACCACAAACCATGTAATGATATTCTCAAAAGAAGTGTCAAATTCAACAGATCAATGGATACTTATCACAATTTCTGTATTTGTAAGCTCTCAATTCTCACAAAATTCACATGAATACTTGAGCAAAATAATTCTTTAGTTACATGTGTCAAATCACCATATTACCACAAAGTTTGGATAAGTGCATAAATGGTTTTGTGGATACTTTAGCAAAATGATTTAAGATGGGTTTGTTGAATTCACCAAGATGGTTATGAATGAGCATGAGTATCATGTGTGAAAAGATGCCTGTGTGAAAAAAATTTGGCAATTTTTTATATATTGATTGAAATATGCCACAGAGATTGAAATATCATATTTGTATTCCCATGGTTCCACCCCCCAACTTAAATGAAACATTGTCCTCAATGTTTAAGAATTAAAATTGAATGGGGAGTAACTAAAAAGGGTAGGATACACCTGATGTGTGATGTGGATAGCTCGCTAAGCGTCAAAAGTGGTGATCTGAAATGACAAAATGAAACTATCCTGCAAACAAAAATAAAGCAAATAGTAGTAAACAAAAATAAAACAAAACAAACAAGATAATAATAATAATAATAATTATTGTTGCATGGTGTGGTCAAAGTTGATAGACCAAGTCTACAACCGGACTATCTTCTACTTCTTGAACTATTCCTCCTGGGTCAAAAATGAAACACTTATTTGCCCAATAAACTCGGTCCTCAAGCTTCACAGGTAGGTGGCAAGGCTTTAGATTAACTTTTGGTACTTGCCCACTTGAAGGAATCTGTTTTTCATTTTTCTCAAGCAACTCCTTAAACTTCAGTTGCCAAGCCCGTGTGCTATAATCTTGAGTATTGTCAAAAATTGCACAAATATTAGCTATATCAGATGAATCACTGATAGGATTAAACTCAAAATCAACAATAAAATTCTCAAGGGGATCAGAATCATGAGTTGTGAAAACTTCCCTGTCTATGAGTGAGTCAATCATGTATGTCTGATGACACTCGTCATTCTTCACAGTTTCTTGTGCCATATGTTGATCATGAGGTATAGACTGAGCTTGAGAAGGGAACTTACCTTGCTCATTTACACTCAAGAAGCTCGTTATTTTAGACACTTGGCTCTTTATCTCCTTTTGTTCTTCAACAACCTGCATAATTAAAGACTCAAATTTTTGGTTAGTCTTATCCTGTACTTCAATAAATGCATGCAAAGTGTCTTCTAAAGAATTTCTAGAAGATTGAGGTGCATGGTATGGTGCAGGATATGATCTAGAAGGTTGTGCAAGCTGTTGGTTTTCAGACTTCCAGCTGAAGTTGGGATGATTACGCCATCCTCTCATGTTAGCATGTGTAAGACAGTCTTGGGCATGATGATCTACCCCACCACAGACAACACATGGCCCAAAAGAGTTTGCATGATTAGCCATGTATGTTGGTTTTGAGTTTTTGGTTTTCAATAACTCTAATTCTCTGGTGAGCATTTCAACCTTAGCCTTAAGGTTATCCTCCTCCCTTAGATGGTAAATACCACCACTCAAGTTTCCTATAGGTCGTGACCTGTTTGTGCTATCAGTAGCACTAGGTCCAGTCCAAGTATGAGCTTTTTCAGCAAGCTCATTGAGGTACTCTATGGCCTCATCGGGATTTTTCTGTAAAAATTCTCCATTGCACATCATTTCCACGAATTGACGTTCCCTGGGCGTAAGCCCTTCATAGAAATAACTCACTAAGCGCCAATTCTCATATCCATGGTGGGGACACATACTCAGTAATTCTTTAAATCTTTCCCAAGACTGGTATAAAGTCTCACTATCCTTTTGTGCAAAGGTAGAGATTTGTCTTTTTAAAGCATTGGTCTTATGTTGGGGAAAGTATTTATTGAAAAACACTTGAGTCATCTCACTCCATGTTCCAATAGACCGTGGTCTTAGTGAGTACAACCAACTCTTAGCTTTATCTTTCAAAGAAAAAGGAAAGAACTTTAGCCTTACCGTGTCGTCAGTGGTATTTTGATTGTGGAATGTTGCAACTACTTCCTCAAATTCCCTAATATGAACATAGGGGTTTTCATTTTCTAGACCATGGAAAGTCGGAAGTAATTGTATCATTCCTGTTTTGAAATCTACATGACGAACATTAGGTGAGAACATAATACAGGATGGTGTGGCTGTTCGTGCGGGATGAAGATAATCTTGGAGGGTTCTAACAGGTTGGTCCACGTGTTCACTCATCGCGTCAGAATTGGAAGAATTATCAAACAAGCGATTAGAAAAATTAGATTCTGAATCTGATTCTAGCACGGGTCTACTAGCAAACCGTCCAAAAGCGTCTCTGTACCTGCGCATGCAAAGTAAAGAAAAGCGTAATACTAAAAAAAAAAAAAATTACGAAAAGAAAAGTAAAATAAAATAAAGATGCAGAAAGCTAAAAAGAAAATGAACGAAGTTACCGTTTTTTTTTTTTTTTTTAAAACTAAAAAAAACTACAAATTCTTCTACCGTCTCCCCGGCAACGGCGCCAAAATTTGATTACGCCCAAAGAATAATGCGGTCGTTTGCAGTATAGCTTTGGGGTGTCGATTCCACAGGGAGATGGATTGAGAAATTGAAGAACAGTAACAAAATTAACAAAAAGATTTAGATGAGTGCGAAAAGTAAAGCATCGAGAATCCTTTGTATATAATTGGTATTTTTTTTTATTTTCGATTCATTAATAACTCAATTGAAAATTCTATGTCCAAATTTTCAATCGGAAAATAAAACATTAATAACCAGATTTAAATCAAATGTAATCTTTCGAAAAATCATTCGTCACAATATAAGAACAGGAATTGTTATCGATATTAAAGAAATTCAACGTCGACAATATACTCGTAGAGCAATATTGCAGCAGAGAATTAAATTAAGATAGATAACCAATTGAACCAAACATAATCAAAGGATTATTGCATTTAATAGAAAAAGCATGACTGAATCTATAAATGAAATAAATTCTAAGATTATTTGGTGACGAAAACATTTATAATAAATTTCGAATGACTAAACAAAAGAGTTTAATATTTGAAGAACACATATATGAATAAAAAACAATTACAAATACCATCATATATACAAATTCATCCCTAGCTCTACTAGAAAATTAGTTACACATATTGAAAATATGCAACAAAAATTCTTCAAGGGATAATATGGAAGAGCCAACCATTATTTTCTTCTCTCTTCTTTGGTTTTTCTTTTCTTTTCTCAAGCTCTCAAAAACAATGTATCTTCCAAGGCATCCAAGCACACTAAGCATGGTCTTAGAACACACACCCCTCCCTTCTATTTATAAGCATCCTTCATGCAAGTTGTCATGACAAAATCATCACAATTTCAACTTGTTTTGCCATGTGCCATTCTTGAATCCAAGTGACTTGTGAGTTGTCATTTTGATCATTTGTTTTCCCACTATGCATGAGCTGGATTTTCCTTGTAGGTTGAGTGTTTCAATTTTGCTTCTCTACCCATTAGTTGTCTTGTATGACTTAATATCTTGTAGTCAAATAATTTGTCTTGAAGAAACTTGAGTGCACTTCATCTTGCATATGAATTGATCATTGCATTTCCAAGTTGGTGTAGGAGTGCTTGCTGGAAAATATTATGATGACATTTGGATTTGATGCAAGTGGCTGAAAAATATCCAGGAACGTCAAGTGCAGGTGCGTCCACTTGATGGTCGATTTTGTCTTGGATTGAGTGGATATCTCTTAAAACATAAAACATAAAAGTTATAGATATTTCTCTTGCGGTTCTATATCATCTTGAATCAGCTCAATCGGAGATTGGATGAGAGAGTTATGCCCATATTACGAAAATACGTCAGAACTGTCTAAAATTCCGCAATTATCTTCATTTGCTCCTAATGACTCTATTTGTGTCCTAAATCAAAATATAAGAATAATGAGTATATTTAGGTATCAAATAAGAATAAAGTATTAAACATTAAGAGAGAAAAATATGGCATTTTATATTCTCATCAATATATTAAATCATGCTTATATCTATTTCAAGATAAATGACCATTAATTTTAATAACATGAGTTATATTCATTATTTTCTCATTTCTTTTAACATTTAAATAGAGTATTTAGAGTGCATTTTTGTGCACTCATCATTCCCTCACTTTAAATTATCCAAATAGAAAGTTTGAAGTTCAAGATACTCTTTGTGTTCCAAACATAAATAAAAACTTGATCTATGTGCATCATTTTACCAAGCAAAACAATGTTTTATTGGAATTTCACCCAAACTTCTTTCTTGTGAAGGATTGGAGAACGGTGGAGATACTTCTTTGAGGAGCATGTGAACATGGAGTCTATCCTTTACCTTCCTCATCTGCTGATACACCTGTTGCACTTATACATGAAAGAACTTTAGCAACTGGTTGGCACCGGAGACTTGGCCATCTATCTTCAAAAGTTGTTGATCGAATCATTAGTTGTTTTTCTCTTCCAATTAGTTCCTCTAATTCAGCTTCTACTCATTGTCAATCATGTCTTATTAATAAAGCTCATAAGTTGCCTTTTCACAAACATGGTTTGCCAAGCAAAGCTCCTTTTGATTTGATCTACACAGATCTATGGGGGCCCTCACCCATAACCAGCCTCAATGGTCATCAATTCTATGTCATATTTGTTGATCACTTCACAAAGTACGTTTGGTTCTTTCCACTACACCAAAAATCAGATGTTAAACATATCTTTCAACATATCTATAAAATGATTGAAACAAAGTTTAACATAAAAATTAAAGCTGTGTATTCTGACAATGAGGGTGAGTTTGTTGCCATTAAACATTTTTTCATTAAAAATGATATTAGCCATTATACAACAGCCCCTCATGAGCGTCGACATAGGCACATAGTTAAGATAGGAAAAATTCTTCTCACTCATGCCTCTCTTCCTTCAGAATACTGGGCATTCATCTTTGCCACGGCCACGTATTTGATCAACAAGCTTCCCTCACCTATTCTAAAATATAAAACATCTCTTGAAGCACCCTTCAATCAAACTCCTCAGTATGAAAAATTGAGATCATTTGGGTGCCTATGCTTTCCATGGATTAAGCCTTATAATGACAACAAGCTTCAAAATAAATTTGTCCCTTGCATCTTTGTTGGTTACTCAACTAGTCAAAGTGCATATCTGTGTCTTCATGCTTCCACTAGGCGCCTCTACATTTCTAGGCATGTCATCTTTGATGAATCTGTCTATCCACACAAAACAGAGGCAACAACAACAAATACTACGCCCATTACTCCTGAAGATGAATTCATCTCAGGACCTATTCCGCAACTTGTTTCCAAGGATAGATCAAATGACTCATGGCCTCAAGAAGACATCTCCACTGATTCTCCGACCTCCAATGGAGTTCAAGAGCCAGCAGCTTAAGCCTCGGATCAGGTAATCCCAACAAACTTACCTCCTTCATTACCACAAACCACTCGAACTATTGTTACAAGGTCAATGAACAACATCTTTCGGCCTAAATAAAGTCATCACACATCCACACACTCAATGCCTAAATCATAAGAACCTACTTGTGACAGTCAAGCTCTCAAGGACTCTAAGTGGCGTAAAGCAATGTCAGATGAGGTCACAACACTTCTTCATCATGGAACTTGGGAATTATTTCCCCCAGCTCAAGACTAAAATTTGGTTGGTTGCAAATTTGTATTTCGCATCAAGCAAAACTCAGATGGCACATTAAATCGATATAAGGCGAGACTTGTTGCCAAATGTTTCCATCAAAGACCAGGAATTGACTACTCTCAAACATTCAGCCTAGTTGTGAAACCAGCAACAATTAGGCTGATTTTAACAATTATTGTTATGCATGGATGGACAATGCGACAACTAGACGCCAACAATGCATTCCTACATGGCACTCTTGAAGACGCTGTTTTCATGCATCAACCTCCCAGGTTTGAGGATCCCTCTAGACCTCAACATGTATGCAAACTAAAAAAGAGTATTTATGGGATCAAGCAAGCACCACGACAGTGGTACAACGCTCTCAAGGAAGCACTCCTCAGTTTCGGATTCCATCATTCGGCAACTGACAACTCTTTGTTTATTTTTAAAACTACTGAGATTCTGTGTTACTGCCTTGTTTATGTGGATGACATAATTATCACAGGAAACAACAAGAAACATGTTGATAAAATCATTTAGCAGCTCGGATTAGCTTTTTCAGTCAAAGACATGGGCAACTTACATTACTTCTTGGGAATAGAAGTTATTAACACAGAAAAAAAGGCTTTTCTTATCTCAACAAAAATACATTCAGGAGCTGTTAACAAAGACAACCATGGAGAAGGCAAAAGAAGTTCAAACTCCAATGTCCACAACAGTAAAACTCTCAAATACACAAGTGTTAGAGAAGGCCGATGAAACTAAGTATAGAAAAAATGATTGGTTCACTACAATATTTGAGACTCACACGTCCAGACATTGCTTTTTCTGTTAACAAGCTAGCTCAATACATGCAAAATCCAAAATCAAATTATTGGGCAGCAGTCAAACGTCTTCTAAGGTATCTCAAGCAAACTATCTTCGATGGTCTTCTACTCTAGAAAAATGCAAAACTTGAGCTCAAGACATAGCGATGCATACTGGGCATCAAATACAGACACTCGAGTCTCTACAACAGCCTTCATCACATTTCTTGGTACAAGTCCCATCTTATGGTCAGCACGAAAGCAACGAGCAATTTCCAGATCCTCTACAGAAGCAGAGTTTCGTGCCTTGGCTACTGCTACATCAGAAACTGTGTGGCTGCACTCTCTCATTGAAGAACTTGGACTCAAGCTCTAACATGCACCTTAACTGTTCTGTGATAATATTGTAGCCAATCAATTCAGTCTAAATCCTGTTCAACTTACAAGAATGAAGCATATTGAGATTGACTAATTATTTTTTCGAGACCTCATAAAGAAAAGAAAAATTAATGTGAATCACATCCACACTTTGGATCAACTCGCTGACCTTTTAACCAAAGCACTACCTCGACAAAGATTTCAAACTTTAAGGTCCAAGATTGGTGTTACAGATGGCACCTCCATCTTGAGGAGGCGTATAGAGACAGTTACAAATACACAAAATCTACATCAAGATTGAAACTGTTTCATTAACCAATCACAACCGTTATACTTATTTAATTCTCTCTTTATTTGTTGATTTGTACAGCTCACAAAATACGAACATTACTTGTACAGCTCACATCTGATAGCTTAAGTTTAGGAACAATTTCTATTCATTCAATCTGTATATATTTGTAATTCCATTGTCTAATGAAAGTGTGTGTGAAATATATATTTTCAAACCTTGCATGTCTTCTCTATACTTTGTTCTTCTCAAGTATTGCATGTGAAGGAAGATATTGTATTGCCGAAGTCAGAAAAGGCTTTTTGGAAAATATATTCAGAGAGAGGTGGGAATCTATATGGATATATATAAATTGATTTTACGCTATGATGTTTCCTTCACCTATGCAATATTTATATATCTGTGTGTCACCAAGGCAATTGAACAACTTCAAAGAGTAGCCATCTATAAGTTGTTCTTACTTCTTCCTCCCAACATGAGTCATATCAAGATTCTCTGGCTTTGTCTCTGTCTAGTTGCGAGTTGAAATGATATGTGTAGTGAGAGATCAAGAAAGGGGAAGCAAAACATTGTTTAACTTATCAACGTTCTTGGACACATCCTTCTTTCTACCTTGAAAGGTGTAACACCCCAATTCCAAAGGGGTCCGAGAGTTATTACCTATCACATATACTCACATTCAACACAATAATTATAGACTCCAAATTTCCAAATATCATGTAAAACTTCATCTTAAAACCCACTTTCTTAATATTATTAATTCCAAAAATGCTAAATCACCATAACACAATAATATTTTTTTACTAAATCTTATCAATGTTTATATAAATTCTCTATACTTAATCAACCATTCTTGAGTCATTGCACACAATGCTTCATAATCTAGTCCTTGGCTGAAATATCCAAACTCATCTGAAAAATATTCAAAGATAAGGAGTGAATTTAACCACAACTCAGTAAGTAAGGAACATATACCAGAGTGCAAACATGAGCATTTTCTAAAGTACAATATGCAGAGCAAAACATTCTTTAATTTTAATATGCAGAACAAAACACATTTTTAAACGTAATAGAGCGACAATTTTTAAATCATATTAAATATAGAGTACTTTGGCATAACAAAATTGAGAATCATCATCATATCAAAACAGAGTATCTTATAGAGTAAAGACCATGTTTAACCCTCGTGGTAGGGTTGTGCTAATCCTAGTAGCCAAACCATGCAGAGACAGAGGTGAAAACTTTCCCTTAATTATTTTCGGAGTTCCGAGTGTATACACAGGAAAATCAACAATAAATCATTTTGTTTCTAAAATAGGTGCACTTAGAGAAAGAGAAGTTGGTACTAACCCAAACAGAGCAGAGATAGATTCAGATATAAACCAGTATACCATGCCAAAGGTTTTCAGAGTCATCAAAATAACACAGTTCCAAAATATTTTTAGAATCATCCTTACATAAATAAAACAGAGTCAGAGCTTCTTTATAAAATTAATGCAAAATTTTCAGATAATCAATATCGCTCTTTTTGGCATTTTAGAAACACATGACAAAAACTAAGCTCATGTCTACACAATGCATAACAGAAATATTTTTCTTTCATTCATATAAACTTCATGAGTAATGCAAATAACTGACTGATGTTGCTTTTTCTCAAGTTCTCATTTCATAACAAAACATGCACAATTTTTCAGAAAATCAACCTTAGACTACATTTAGTATAAAACCAAGCATATGAATCCCGCTTACTCGGATTTCTTAGCTTTTCAAAAATATCCTCAATAAAGCTGAACACAGATCAATCGTTACCTATAAAAGTAATCACGCACTTTTGTAAATTTCTCAATTGATCACAAACCTAAAAAATGTAACCTAAGATATAAAATCTAATATCTTATCTTAACATTAAAACGTCCTCGAATCTTGAATATCAACTCTTAATAATCTGAATTTACCAAAATCCTCCAAAACCCTAAAATTCTCCAATACCTTAATTATCGCTAAAAAAAATGCTTAACCCAAATTCCTGCTCAAATAAAGTCTTTTACGAAAATTGAAACTCAATCCATTTAATAAAAAGCAATGCCATTTATCCACTTGAAAATCGTTTAAAACATGAGTCCAGAAATAATTTAGAAATCGAACCCAACTCAAAATATTTTATTTTCAAAATAACCGAACATAGTCTTAATAATTTAAGACTCGTATCCAAAATAATTTAAAAACACGAATCCAAAATAGTTTTGAACCCAACCAAACCCAATACATTTTACCAAAAACAATAAGAAAATTAAGTAGCTAACCAGCTCAAAAGCAAACCAAACACACTAGCCAAAAACGATATGCATACCTCAAGCCCAACACCAAAACCTTTAACTTTCATAAAAAAATATCATAACAATACACTCAAAATAACAGGAACTCAGGAGAAAGAAAACTTTAAAACTCATTGTTTGCTTTCAGGCCAAGATGACCAAATTTTAAAATTCAATAAAATAAGCACACCTATATGAAGCTTATGGAAGAACCAATGAGTGCTTCTCTATCTTTGAAAACAAGATAAATATGGAGAGGCGTTTTGCGCGGCTGAAACTTACCGAGAGGAAAGAAAACCAACTAGGGGATACGAGATGCTCGGCTGCACCAACTGAGTAGTGGAGACGACGTGGAGGCAGCCGACGTCGCTGGGTTTCACCGAGCCATTATTGGTGCACCTAAAAGCACCGGGAGTTAGGGGCAAAGGATGCTTTATTTTCGATGGAGAAAAACAGGGCACTAAACGGGGTGAGTTTCCCTAAAATTGGGGAGGGTCGTTTTCGATTAAGGGGGGGTGGACAGTGGCTATCATGTGGTGGTGCAACGCAAGGTTGTGTTTTCGTGATTGAGAGGGCACACTAGAGTTGGTTTATTATGGGGTTAGCAGCGCCAACTAACCGAGAGAAAAGACCAGGGACAACGAAAATGGTGGCCGGCTAGGTCGATGGCATACGGCACGCCGCGGCTTGCCAAACTACTGACCCATGGGAAACAGACGACGATTTCTATGGGTTTTCTGGGTAGTTTCTGGCATGTAGCGGGGCTGAAAACTTAGGGTATGGGGAGAGCTTCCCTTGCTCTGTTTTTGGTTTGTAAGACAGGGGCTGTTCCCGTGATGTGCACGTTAGTGCATCTACGTTGAGCAACTGAGTGTGGAGTAGGGTGGTGTAGGGAAGATTAGTGGAGGATCTAAAACGTACAGTTTGGTTGTGGTTTCATGTGAAGGGCACGACTTTGGTGGTGGTATGGGCAACAACGAAGTGGATTTCTTTTCTCTTGACAGTCTCGGTGTGGCTGGTTTACAGTGAGTGAACAAGGTTCTTGTAAATCATGGTGATGGATAGGTGGTTTGCAACGAACGAAAGAGACTCTGAGGAAGATAAAACCGAGAGCATGAGAGATATAGATAGAGAGATTCTAATGGGAGACTTTAAGAAGGAAAACCAGTTTGAAGAGGCGTGGGGGAAGTTAGAAATATGCTAGAGTGATATTTGGAGATAGATAAAACTGAAATGGAAACTGCCTGGGAAGGAAAATCACGTGTAGGAGAAGGATACTCAAGCAAAATGGAAATGTTTTGGCATCTTGGTTGGCTAAAATCGAGAACTGGGCTAGTGTTGCCTAATGGGTCTTGGGTCTGGGTATTACAAAAGGGATATACCCGAAGTTGCGCCAAGTAACTAAGATTTAGTTCTTTTTACTTAAAAAAAAAATGATTTGGAGAAGAAATATACTTACCCAAATGACAACTTCAATGTTCTTGGGTGTATTGGTGAACTCAAGGTTACCACTATGCCAAAAGCCTAGAAATACATCAACGAGATCTTCCTCCTTTGGTTCAACCTTACCAGTCTTTGCAATTTGTCTGCTTCTCTCGATGATCATAGATGATGTCTTCTACAGATCTCATCAGTTTCGATAAAAACCTCCTCTAATCAATCTCTCGTCCAGTTAATACGAGTGAAGGGAATGATCAAAATAAAAAGTATAAATGGGAGAAAGAATAAATATATTTCACTGTATGTGGAAGAAAATAATATTCTAACCTTTAGCTATAGTTGCTTAAGTTTCTAACGAAGGAATCTAAAAATCAAATACAAAAATGTTTTAAGAGACTAAAAATGGAAATCTAAAAAAAATCTTTATACTCTAACTAACAACATGAAGAGCAAAGGATACGATTCTCAGCCAAGTCTCTTTCATCGTCTGCTTATAACTTGATGGCTAATCACAGACTATCTATAGATTGGTCAAGACCCATATTCACTTGGCATATTCTCTCTCACCATTCTACCATTAAGGAAGTGGGGAGACCACTTTCCAACATTAGCATTTGTTGACTAGTGGTTATAGGCAATTACTTAAAAATTCCCAAATATAGTTTTCGAATAAACAAATAGATATACTAAGATGTGACATGTGAGCCATCTTAAGTCTCGTAATAAAACATACACTTACATTCTCCTACTTGGCGTACATGATATATCTTGAAGACTATCTGGGATGAGAAGTTCAAAAACTAAATATGCATACAAAACTACTTGAACCTCATACTAATAGAAGGTACATGAATCATGGCAGTTTGGTTTTGTATAATAAACAATTCCTTTCATGTATCACATCGTACGACCTTTTTCAATAAAATGTTATGTGGTAACTCTTTATGAATGACTTCCTACAAGTCATTGCAGGTCTGAATGTCCCAATGGATTATTTATGAGCCAATATTATATGTGCACAAATAAATTTATTTTATCAATGATGAAAAAAGAGATCAAGCCAAAGTTTACTAACCAATCCCATGCTCTACACATGTCTTCCAAACTCCTTAATTAAGAGCCCTTTTGTCATAGGATCAACCACCATTAAACCAGTACGTATACGCTCAATGATCACTTCTTATTCTTTGATTATTTCTCTAACAACAAGATATTTATTTCGATGTGTTTACTATGGCTCCCACTCTTATTGTTCTTAGAAAAGAATACTGCTACTGAGTTATCATAGTAAATCTTCAATGGCTTCAATATTGAGTCCACAACTTGAAGCCCTATGATAAAATTCCTAAACTATTTCACCTACGAAGTTGCTTCAATGCATGCTATGAACTCTACCTCCATAGTGGATGATGCAACTATTGTGTGCTTGGTTTTCTTTCAAGATACAGTACCTGTTGCTAGCATAAAAACATATCTTGAATCGAATTTTTTTTTAATCTTGACACCCGACAAAATTGGAATCTGTATATCCAACCATTTCCATATCATCTATATGCTTATATGTGAGCATGTAATCGTTTGTTCCTTGTAGATATCTCATAATCTTTTTGATAGCCTTCCAATGATCCATTCTCGGATTATTTTGATATCTACCAAGAATTCCTACCATAAATGCTATGTCAAGTCTTACACAGACCTGCTATGTCAAGTAAAATTGCCAAATGCAGATGCATAAGGATTTTTTTCCATCTCTTTCTTTTCCAAGCCAATTTTTGAATACTAACTTAAATTGAATTTGTCACCCTTCAAAATGGGCTTGCATTCATTCATTCCAAATTTCTCGAGAGCTCTTTTAATGTAGGTTTTATGAGACAGCCCTAAAGTCTTTCAAGACCCATCTCTTTGAATTTCCATGCCAATGACATAAGAGATTTCACCCAAGTTCTTCATTTCAAAATTCTTGCAAAGAAATTGTTTCGTTTCATACAATAGTCTCTGATCATTGGTTATAAGTAGGATGTCATCAACATATAAGACTAAGAAAATAAACTTACTCCCACTGACCTTTAAGTATATGCAATTATCAACAATATTCTCCGTAAAATCAAATGAAGTAATAATATTGTGAAAATTTAGATACTATCGTTGGGATGCTTGCTTTAGTCTATATATTGACCTCTTTAATTTGCAAACCAAATTATTACCTTGATCATAACAAAAACCTTCTTTCTTTCATGTATACCTCTTCTTCAAGATCCCCATTTAAAAAGGCTGTCTTCACATCCATCTAATGTAACTCTAAATCAAAATGAAGTACGAGGGCTATGATTATTCTAAATGGGTCTTTCTTAGAAACTGGAGAGAAAGTGTTATGGTAATCAATGATTTATCTGTGTGTGAATCCCTTGGCTACCGATCTGGCCTTATATTGCTTAATGTTGTCGTTCGAATCTCTTTTAGTCTTATAGCCACATTATAGCCTACAACGTTGATGCCCTTAGACTATTCCAAACTTGGTTTTTAGTCATAGAATCTATTTCTTCCTTCATGGCATCATATCAAACATTTAAGTTTTTCCCACTCATGGCATATAAAAGCGAGATGGGCTTATCTTTAGATCCAATATTAAAATTAGACTCAATCAGGTAGACAAGATTGTAATGACTAGGAATGATAGATCTTTTTACCGTTCATGATCTCCTCAAATCTTGAGGCTAAGTCTCACCCATATCAAGTGGTTGTTGAACTTCAGGTTCTATATTGACTTGTTCCTCTTAAGGTGGAAGTGATATTTCTTGATTTGATTGTTCCTCTAAGATATTATGTTGATCGTCTCAAAGAATAATAATTTTACCCTTGTCCACAGATTTATTACCTTCATTATGTGTTTTCTCACACACTATAGTTTGAGGAATAGTTCTCCCACCAATGTCAATATCCTCAAGAAATTTTTTATTTCTAGCTTTAACAACTATGGATGCATGTGAGGGAAAACAAAACTTATAGCCCTTAGAATTTTTTGCATAGCTAATAAGGTGCCCACTAACTGTTTTAGAGTTCAATTTCTTTAAGTGTCGATTATAAAGAGATTTTTTATGAAATGTCTTCCCTTGAAGAAGAATAGGTACATGAAAATAATGAGATTTCAATATATTTCATGAGTACTGGAGAAATTATGGATAGAAATAAAACTGTTGTCAACAACATATTTTCATATAAGATGACCCTTGACATTACCAGAAGTAATGAAAAAAGTGAGCTAAAAACCGTCAAAGAATATTAACGTAGAAATGATTGACCAAAATGAAAAATAGCTATTGAAACTGAATTAAACTCGATAGCAAAGTGAGATGTATTTAGACATGTTATCTAAACACCAAAGGGTGTAATGCCTGTTAGACATATGTGGATATTTGTACGAAAATATAACAAGAAAAATGAAATTATGTAGTACAAAGTACGACTTGTCCTATAAGGTTTCCTGTAGAAACTCAGGATTGATTATGAGGAAATATATTCCCTTGTTATGGATGCAATCACATTTAGATTTTTTATTGGTCTGGTTGTTACAAAAGGATTAGATATGCAGTTGATGGATGTGGTCACTGCATATTTACATAGATCATCAAATCATGACATATATATAAAATTTCTTGAAGGATATAAAATGTCTGAAGCATCTAATCCAAGTACATATAGAAGTATGTCATCTATCAAGTTTCAAAAATCTTTATATGGATAAAAACAATCTGGACACATGTGGTATAATCGATTTAGCGAATATCTATCGAAAGAAGGATTTGAGAATAATCCTATATGCTTATGTGTTTTTGTTAAAATCTAGATTTGCCATTATTGTAGTTTATGTTAATGATTTATCTTGTTAGAACTCCTGAAGAGATTACAAGAATTGCTATATATTTAAAAAATATATTTGAAAAAGAAAGATCTTATTATTCAAATACTAGATGACTTACAAAAACTTAAGACTTTTAACCTCATTTCTCAGATGCATTTGCTTTTTATAAATCAAGATGCCATCCTTATCTAGAGGATTAGACAGTTGAAATGAAGAGGCAAATAAAGATTTTAAATCCTTATTCTCTTGTTTTAAGTCTACTATTTAACTATTAGACTCTTGAACGAGTTGTTGAAATATGGAAACATTTTCGTTAAGCAACTCAATCTCACAATTTTTGGATTGTAACCGGCTGGAAAATCCAACAATAAAGGAGGAGTTTCGAGTTTTGAGAGTCACTAATTAATAAACGGCTTCACAATCTGACTTATTAGCCAGATCATTCGCTTACTGCAACATGGCACTTATGAAAGATGTAGGAACAACTTGTAACTGAAGTGAATAATACCTCTTATATTGATCATGAGAAAAATTGAAAGTAAACTGATGAGCCATTGAAAATTTGTAGAATGAAAATACAAATGAATTGCAGAGATGAGAAGAAGATTTGATGTGAATTAGATAAAACTAAACACTGCTCTTATAGAGATAGAAATAAGAACAAGACAAACCATAATCTTTTCAAATCTTACTTAGTCAAGATTACAAGATATGGAGGATGCATATATTCAAAAACCAGCGAGATTAATTGCAACTATCCTTATTTTTCTCTGAAACGCTGAAACTCTGCTTTCAGCTACTGTTGTTGACTTTGTATTTGAGCTCTCTCTCATTCCAGCTCTTCTATTTGTGGTTTCAGGTCACGAGAATATTAGTCTGCAAATTTCTTCAGTTCCTTGTTTTCTTGTCTTAACTTTTTATTTTTTCTATCTTTAGTTGCAAGCTTTTGATGTAATTCAGATATTTGTTTGTTATGATGATCAACCTCACTCGCTTTCGCCAGCAACCCCTGAGACATGGTTGTAATAGAGGCAGCATATTGAGTACTGAGAGCTTTTGATGCTGTAGCAATTTTAGGATCAGTTTTACTAGAAATATAAATCTCTGCTCCTACCATGGTGTTGACAGCCTTAGGAGTAAAGATGTGCGGTTGATGTGTAAAATATTCTTGGTTCAAATCTGGGACATTAATAAATGAATTTTTCTCAACCATAGTATCGTTCTGTATGAACAACAATTGGATCAATGAGGAATATGAAATCTTGCATGAGTATCCGATGGGTGAAAATGATCATCTTTAAACAGCAACCCAAAGTTTTCAAATTTCTGCAAAAATCTTATTTGTCAACAATATCAAGCAGATTTGATTTTCCGTCGAACCTGTAGAACTAGGTCTCAAGCTTTTGCAGTTTTTGTCAAACATAAGTGGTTTCCAATACTCTTTTCGCCGTATACGAACATGTTCTCCCTAATAATGTCGAAAGGGGGATAAATTTTATATAAGAATATTAACATGTTCTCTCTAATACATTATTTAGATGGAAATTATGTTTGAATTATTAATCCTGTTATGTATACTGAAATTATATTTGTTTATTACTTGAAAAACTAACGTATTTTCTCAAGGGGGTTTTAAGTATTACTGCAGGTCTTGAATTTCTATTAAGTTTATCAAGCAAACACTATCTGCTACATCTTAAAATCACTCAGAGATAATTACAATTAATGAAACAAGTTTAGAGTGTATTTAACTGAGATCAGTGATTCTACATATTCAAGAAAAATGCAATCTTCTCATGATCAAGAATAGTCCAACAATTTTATATGAAAATAATATTGTTTGTATCATTTAAATCAGAAGAGGATATATCAAAGATATGATCAAGTGATAATCTGGTAGATTTATTTACGAAGGCATTACCAACTACAACATTCAAGAAAATTGTGCAGAATATTAGAATGTGAAGACTTAAAAATCTATCGTTATGCACTTTTCTAAAGGAGTAAAGATTTTGAAAATTTGTGCTGATTGTACTATTTTTCCTTCGCTGAGGTTTTGTCCCATTGTGTTTTGTTTCGTAAAGTTTTAATAAAGCAATTCTAAAGTACTTGGCGGTACACATGAATACTGTACTTTTTTTCGTTCGCCATTGATTTTTCGTGCCATTGAATTTTTTCTTGGAAAGATTTTAACAAAGTATATTCTTTATAGGTGGTCATTCAAAGAAGAGTGTTATGAAAAAGACATAAAGGGAGTCCTCTACTTTGTTCATTAGTCAAAAGGGGGCCTCCCTTATACTATTTCGAAGGAAAATGTTCCCCCTTTATTTTTCCTTTTTGTTTTGTGAATGATCATCGTATTACGTAATAAGCTCTCTATATATATATGAGAGTTTTAGATCATTTTGTAATGAGTTTTCAGATACTTGAGAAAATAAGATTCGAGTACTTGAGAAATAAATGAGTTTTAAGTATTTCCTTTTATAAATTCTTTTATAATATTATTTTCATTTTAGTTTTATAACAGCCTCTCATTTTCCTTTTTATAATTTTTATGAAAATCGAACTAACATGGAGCCGTACGTGGATTCCATTAAATTATTAATAAAAAATTTGTAGTCATCCCTTTCTTGTTTTTGGAAAGACAATTAAAGTCTTCGTCTTATTATATGCAACCTGCAAAAAGGTAAGCATTTCATATTTTAATAATACTATTTTGCTAAATGAAGTGACAAAATTTTTCTTTATTATTATTTTAACTTAAATAATTATTATTGTTTTAAAGCGAAATAGAGATTTTTTTAAATGATAACAACACTCTATTTATTTGGTTTAGGGGGGTAAGGACAGTGGGGATCAATGTTTTTAATATCGTAGACGTATTGGTCAGGCTACTGAAATGAAATATTTTGATATTAATATCGTTTTAAAATAATACATAAATAAGTTAAATATATAAATACATTTATAAATTATAATTCAAAATATTAATTAATATATAAATAAATTATATATATAAATATATATATATAGTTAATTTAGCCTGAAATGAAATTAAAATATGGCAAAAAATGAAAAAAAAAAGTGAGAGGCTGAAATCCGGTGCGTCTGAGACACGAATATCGGCTGGTATCGGTCAGTACGGCCGAAAAATTGACCGAAACGAAACACACATTTATTTGTACCGGACGAAGGCCGGTACGGCATATTATGACCAATACTAGTACGAAATTTAAAAACTTGGTAGTGATGCATCGTATCGGGTGAGAATCAAATTCCATAGGACCACAAATACGACGTACTCGAATCAGATTTTTATTTATTTACTCAATAATTATTTACGTATTTTATCATAAAAGTAGGTAAAAAATAATAATAAAATATTAAATAATAATAAAAAAGTAATAAATATTAATAAAAATATGTAAAAAATAATATTAAAATAATATATAGTTGTAAAATATTTTGAGAATATTAGAAATACTTTTAATTGCCAAACACAATCTTAGATTCCACATGACCACAAATACGACGTACTCGAATCAAATTTTTATTATTTATTTATTTACTCAATAATTATTTATTTATTTTACCAAAAAAGTAGGTAAAATGATCATAGTCTATAGCATCATCACATAATTAATTAAATAAACGGAGTAAATGTTATAAAATTAAAAAGGAAACTACTACTATTGCAAGAAAAATATAAAAGAAATTCTTTGAAAATCTTAAGAACTGAAACTTTCTTTATTCTATATATTTTTCTTTCTTTTCTTTCTTCTCTGATATGTTTTTCTGATCGAGTAAAGGCCTATATATAGGCAATGGGCATTCATAATAATGCAGGAGGAGGAGGGGGCTCACGCCCCTTCACAATTATTAAAGTTGAGGAGGGGACATAGTGAGCCCCCCCTCTAAGACTTTCTTACATAATACTTCCCCTTGAATGACCATCCATAAAAAATCTGCCTCGTTAAAATATTGCCAAGGAAAAATCCAGTGGGAAGAAAAACCAATGGCGAAAAAAAAAGAGTACAGTATTTTTATGTATCTCTAAGTGCCTTAAAATTGCCTCATTAAAACCTTGCAAAGGTAAACACAGTTGGACAAAACCTCAGCAAAGGAAAAAGAGTACAATCAGTACAAGCTTTCAGGACTTTTACTTCCCTTGAAAAGTGCATGACGATAGATTTTTGAGTCTTCACATTCCAATGTTCTGCACAATCTTCTTGAATGTCGCAGTTGGTAATGCATTTGTGAATAAATCTGTCATATTATTACTTGATCGTATCTACTTGATATATCCTCCTCTGATTTGAGTGATACAAGTAGTATTATCTTTATATAAAATTATTGGACTATCATTGATCATGAAAAACCACGCATTTCTTAGATATGTTGAGTTATTGATCTCAGCCAAATACACTCTCTACTTGTTTCATGAATTGCAATAATCTGTGAGTGATTTGAAAATTCAACAAATACATGCAGTTCCATATCCCCATCCGATATTGTCGAACAAGGTAGAGGGAACCCTACATATAAGGCGCTTAACAGACTTAGTAGAAATCTGAGACTTGCAGTAATACTTAAACTCCTGCTGAGAATATGTGTCAGTTTTTCAAGTAATAAACAAATATGATTTCAGCATATATAACAGGTTAAGAATTCAAACATGATTTCCATCTAAATAATGTATTAGAGAGAACATGATAATATTTTCATCTAAAATTTTCTCCCCTTCATTTGGCATTATCAGGGAGAATTTGTTTATATACGACGAAAATAGCATTGGAAACCATCCATGTATGATAAAAGCTGTAAAAGCTTGAGATCTATATTATCGATTCGGCAAAAAATAAAATTCGCTTGACATTGTTGACAAATGAGATCTTAAAGAGATTTGAAAGTTTTGGGTTGTTATTTAAATATAACCATTTTACCATTGGTTTACTCTAGCAAAAAGATCTCACATTCTTCATAGATTCAGTTGTTGCTCATTCAGAACGATATTATGTCTAATAAAAATTCTAATGTCCCAGATTTGAACCATGAACCTTTTATACCTCAACCACTCATATTTTCTCTTGAGGTTGTAAACACCATAATAGGAGCAAAGATTTATCTTTCTAGTAAATCTGATTCTAAAATTGTTGTAGCATCAAAAACCTCCAGTACTCAATATGCTGTCTCTCTTACAACCATGTCTCAGAGGCTACTAGCGAGAACGGGTGAGGTTGATTATCTTAAAAATCAAATATCTGAGTTGCATCAGACGCTTGCCAACTAAAGATAAAAAAAATAAAAATTTAATACAAGAAAACAAGGAGCTGAAGAAATTTGTAGACTGATATTCTCGTGACCTGAAAACACGAATAGAAGAGCTAGAACGAGAGAGGGCTCAAATACAAAGTCAACAACATCAGCTAACGGCAGAGGTTCAACGTTTACAAGAAACTCAGGATAGCTGCAATTAATCTCGCTGGCTTTTGAAATTATGCATCTAGCATATCTTGTAATTTTGACTAAGTGAGATTTGAAGAGATGATGGTTTGTCTTGTGCTTATTTCAATTTCTATAAGAACCATTTTTAGCTTCATTTAGTATGCATCAAATCTTCTTCTCATATCTATAATTCATCTGCATTTGCATTCTTATTCTACAAATTTTCAATGGCTCATCAATTTCCTTTCAATATTTCTCACGATCAACATATGAGGTATCCTTCACCTCAGTTACAAGTTGATCATGTATCTTCCGCAGGTGCGATGTTGCAGTAAGCGAATGATCTGGCTAATAGATCAGATCGTGAAGCCGTTTATGAGCTGGTGACTCTCGGCACTCGATACTCCTCCTCTATTGTTGGATTTTCCAACCAGTTACAATCCAAAAATAGTGAGATTGAGGAGCTTAACGAGAAGGTTTCCGTACTTTAATGACTTGTTCAAGAGTCTAAAATAGCAGACTTAAAGTAAGAGAATAAAGATTTAAAATCCTTACTTGACTCTTCATTTCGACTGCCTAATTCTTTAGATAAGGGTGACATATTGCTTTATGAATAGCAAATGCATTTGAGAGATGAGGCTAGAAGTTATAAATTCTTGTAACTCATCTATCAATTGAACAATAAGATCTTTCCTTTTCAAATACATTCCTTGAATTTATAGCAGCCCCTGTGATCTCTTCAGGAGTTCTAACAAGGTAAATCATCAACGTAAACTGCAACAATGGCAAATTCGGGTTCTGATAAAACACATGGGCATATAAGATTATTCTTAAATATTTCTTTCAATAGATACTTGCTGATTTAATTATACCACATGCGTTCGGATTACTTTAACCAATATAAAGATCTTTAAAACTTTATAAAGTACATACTCCTAAATGTACTTGGATTATATGCTTCAAGTATTGTATATCATTATATATATCATAATCCAATGATCCTTATAAATATGCAGTGACCACATTCATCAATCGCATATCTAATCCCTTTGTAATAACCAAACCGATTAAAAATATGAATGTGATTGCATTCATAACAAGGAAATATGTTTCCTCATAACTACTCTCGGGTTTTTGCAGGAAATTTTGTGCGACAAATCATGTTTTGTACCGCACAATTTCATTTTTCTCATTACGCTTTCGTATAAATACTCATTTATATCTCTAGGCATTACACCTTTTGTTATTTGGACAATAGGTCAAAATATCTCTCGGTTTGCTAGTGAGTTTAATTCAGTTTCAATAGCTGCTTTTCATTTTGTCTAATAATTTCTACGTCGATATTCTTTGACTGTTTTTAGCTCACTTTTTTCATTACTTCTGGTAATGTCAAGTGCCATCTTATATGAAAATATGTTGTCGATTATAATTTTATTTCTATCCATAATTTCTCCAGCATTCATGAAATATATTAAGATCTCATTATTTCAGGTACTTGTTTCTCTCCAGGGAAAAACATTTCATGAAACACTTATTCAAGAGGTTTTTACTCTTTAGGAGTTTCCTCTTTAGGAGGTTCCTTCTTCAGGAGGTTCCTTCTTCAGGAAGACTTATACTCTTCAGGAGTTTGCTTTTCAGGAAGTTTCCTCTTCAAGAGGATTATATTTTATACATAAAGTACGGTCTCTTCTATCGTTTCTTTTCTCTTTTGCACCAATAGATTTTCAACGCTTCAGGCGTATCTTAGATTCATCTATTGCTATTTTTACAACTCGTCCTTCAGGGACTTCAATTCTTACTTAAGCATTAACAGTAGTAATATATGATTCTACAACACCTTTAGTATCAGTAAATATATCATGTAACTAATTTGCAATACAAATAGATAATTCTCTGAACTTCTGTTTCACATTCATTTATAAGAAGATCAAATTTAGACAGTGTTTTATTATTCCAAATAATTTTTTGTCGTGCTTCAAGTACCGACTTTTTGTTATTTCAAAATATGATAAAAATTTACTATAATGTATAAAAGTTTAGTATAAGTAAATCAAGTATTTGGCCGTACAATAGGTACGTGACCACTATTCAGTTATACCACATCTATGACAAACATCTTCATCTTTCTATGAAGAATTATTCTGAGGGCCTTTATCCTTCTCTGAGTTGGATCACTTCTAGTGATACGGTATATTTTTATCATCTTTAGTGTTGTTGCTTTTGGGACCAATACTTCTATAGTTTTTCTACCACGTCTATGCCCTTGATTCCTTTGAAAGGACGCACCGTTCACTTCTGGGAATGGTATAAATTCAATATCATTAATAGAACATAACTGGTAATTTTTTAACAAAAACTCATTATTTAGCTCAATCACTAGAATATAAAATAAAAGTTCAGAATATTTGTTGAACTTTCGCTCTCGATATTGCTACTGAAGGAGCACATTCGAGGTATGAAAAATAATATATGTCTTCTTTTAAAATATCATTATCAGTGACTTTCTCACTAAATAATTTTAATATTAAGCTGATTTTAAAGAGTACAGAATATTCAATACTACTGCAACTTCAGGTGCAATAAGTTATAATGATCTTTTGAGAGTATTACATCTTCTGATGCTCATATCTCTCTCTTAATTCATTTCACGCAGTAAGATGACTTTTCACCATGAGATACACAGCACGGTTCTTTAGGGACACATGATTTTCTTCTATGATTGTATCTCCCAAGTTCATCATCATATCCAAATGGATCTAATCAAGGATTCTGGATAAATAACTTTTTCCAGAAATGTCAATAGTAATAAATCTCAATATTTGATATTATATATATATAAATCACAAAAATAAATTTGTGGATTTAATAAATATATTCACATAATAATGAGAATAAAAGTATAATTTTATCAAGTAATATTCAGTAATATTACTTTTAATATTTATCTCGAGGACTGCAAATAATATATTGAAAAACTTACTTGAAGTAGAAGATCACTAGCTTCAGTATCAGTAGAACCTCGTGCTGATAACTTGTTATAAAATTAAAAAGGAAAATACTACTATTGCAAGAGAAATATTAAAGAAACTCTTTAAAACTCTAAAAAATTGAAATTTTCTTTATTTTATATATTTTTCTTTATTTGTTTTCTTCTTTGATATGTTTTTCTGATCAAGTAAAGGCTTGTATACAGTATTCATAATAATGCATGAGGGGGAGGGGGCTCACGTCCCTTCACAATTATTAAAGTTGAGGGGGGACATAATGAGCCCCTTCTAAGACTTTCTTACATAATAGTAAAGAATTTATTGATAAAAAAAAAAAATAATGCTCCCAAAATAATTGCGCGTCTATCATATATTAAAATAATATTCCTGCACTGAGTCTAATTATTGAGCGCAGTTTTTTATTTTTTATTTGTTATCGTGCTCCAAGAACTGCTACAGGGATCATCGTGAGCCTTATCCAATAATTGGTGATCAGTGTCTTCTATACGGAGTTCATGAAAAAAAAAACCAAATTCAAGGTGCATTGAGCAATTACTTGGGCTTTGTTTTTATGCTTATTTATCTCACTCAGATATTTGATTGTAATTACAGTTTTTCTTTACTGTAAGTGAGAGTTATTTGATTGAAAGGGTCATTCATCTTACTCTTCTATTAAATAAAAATAAAATAAAATATAAGCCATAGACCAATTTCTTGTTTGTTTAGTGACTAGTTGGTCATGCTGTCAGATCTTTACAGAGACGCGCTGCTAAGACACAATCCGAATAGGAGGGCAGGCGAGATTTGGAGTTGGAAATTTGTAATAGCCCAAATTTTTTAAGGTAAATTATTTTATGGATATTATTTTAAGGAGATTTATTTGATGCATTTATTTATTAGGAAATTAAAGTGGGAGATTTAATTGAAGAATGTGAGATAATACTTAGTATTGAGAATTAAGCATTTTCGGATTAATCTGTCGAGATTTAGAAAAATGGGCATACGTTATTCATATGAGGTCCAAATGAGGTGATTCCAATTGGTATAGAACCTTAAGAGATAGATCTAAAACTTTTATGTTTGAAGTTTCCTGAGATTCGGAAGGAATCAATAAATTATTTGGGAATCAAGTAGGCAGCTTTGGAATGGGCTTAAATGGAACCCGAGTTGGGTAAACTGAACTAGATTGGAGCATGTAACTAATTAGGCAATTGGTTTTAAGATTTTCTGGGATTAGAACATGTGTAGGGATAGTTAGAAATGGATGAAAGGTTGATTTGGAAGTCAATTGAATAGTTAGTGTGATGGGAACTCAAGGGGAGCCAAAATCTGGTTGATAGGTGACTAAGTGGATCAAATTTGGCTCTACCTTAACTAAACTAAGTAATGGCCTTCTAGAACTTGTTGAAGGGAGACCTAAGGGAGTTAG
The DNA here is from genome assembly GCA_036559045.1 of Platycarya longipes. Taxonomy (NCBI): domain Eukaryota; kingdom Viridiplantae; phylum Streptophyta; class Magnoliopsida; order Fagales; family Juglandaceae; genus Platycarya; species Platycarya longipes. The sequence continues at coordinate 19,028,137 of CM071797.1, forward strand.
AAAGGAACCAAATGGGTAGGAAAATCTGGAGGGGGGCGTGTGACACAAGGAGAGGGCTGGAGATGAGAGATGCATGCATGGTTAGGTGAAATGCCACCTCACCTCTTATCCCTTTAGCTCACTTCTCAGCCATGGATCAAAATGGGCAGCCAAACCATCTCAAATGTGAGCCCTTGGATGACAAATTTAGCTGCAAAGCCTAGGATTTGGGAGGCTTAATCCTCATCATGAGATTTGCTTAGATGGACACCTCATCACCCATGCAAATCTGGCAACTAGTGCACCTTAGGTGCATTTCCTTTTCTCTCCCTCATGTTGGTCGACCACCACCCTATAAATAAAGCCTTGAGAGCTTTCTAAGCTCCTTTAGAAGGAGAGAACACTTCCTCTTTGGAAGCCATACCAGAAAAATCCATCCAAACCCTTAAAGAGTACATTTGTGAGCTAAGTGAGTGAGTGTGGGAGGAAACTTGCAAGAAGTTGGTTGGATCAATTCTCTTGAGCTAGGAAGAATTTGTAAGTCCATATTCTAGCTTAAATTAAGCATGGAAATGGTTTATTGGTATGATTGAGCTATGTTTACTAGTAGTGAACACTTAAGAACATGATTAAGTGGCAATGTGACATATGAGTAGGGTTGATTGTAATTTGTCTTATTAATATGTTCAATAAAATTGTAAGAACTTAGATTTAAGTCTTTAAGAAACTAAATAGGGTATATTGAAAAGATTGGCATGTTTTGAGTAGAAAAAACTCTTAGAGCCGTGAGTTCGCTCGACCCTCGCTCGACATGTGAGTCGAGCGAAGGCAAAATATGAACCCTCGCTAGAGTTTCGCTCGATACCCTGTTCGAGTGAGTTCCAACCCGAGACTTCGCTCGATACTTGCTCGACAACCCGCTCGAGCGAGATGCCCTATTTTGCTTAGATTCAGGGTTTTCTTAGAATAGAAGTGGTGTTTCAAATGCAAAGAGTTATAGGTGAAAATAACTCATATAAATAAGAGAGAAACAAAAAGAAAGAAAACAATTTATATAAGATTAAGTTAGTCACGTCGTGATGGAGACGGCGAGACGTAACGCCCGGATGACTGACGTGCCGACAGGGACTGCGAGACGTAACGCCTGTCGCGTTATAAGAATGAGATTGATCTTCACGGGGACGGCGAGACGTAACGCCCGTGAGATTGATCTTCACGGGGACGGTGAGACGTAACGCCCGTGAGATTGACTTGAATAGCGGGGACGGCGAGACGTAACGCCCGCAGTAATATGTGTATATGTTTTGTGTCAAGACGGGGACGACGATACGTAACGCCCGTGAGATTGACACCAGGCTCATCACAACGGGGACGACGAGACGTAACGCCCGGATGGTGGATGAGTGTATGTGATGGGGACGGCGATACGTAACGCCCATCAGTGATAAGAAAGAATAAGAATCTTAAGGGAAAACGGTGAAATTTAGTATAAGATTTTGGTTGAGTTAAGAAAAGTATCAGTTAGACAGTGGTATTATGAGGGGGATATTAGGGTAAATTTCCCTTGTCATCAGTGGTAATAATATTATTGTTGTTTTCCCTGTCTCCTTTAAGCTATTTATGTACTTACTGAGATTTCTTTCGAAATCTCATTCCTTTGTGGCTCCATATATTTTGTGCATATCACTTTATATAGGATTCGATGACCAGCAGGGGGACAGCCCCGACGAGGCAGGAGACTTCGGGGAGTCCTGAGGGACTTTCCGACTATAGTCCTTATATGGACATTTCTTTTGTTTCTTCGGACCTCCTATCAGTAATCAACCCACCGGAATTTGGAGTCTAGACGCATCCACTTTTGCTGAGGAGAGGCAACGTACAGGATGCTGTTTAACTTTAGGAATAGATGGCTCATTGTCTATGTGTGGGGTTTGTGTGACTCCACAGGGACAACAGCTCCAGCGAGACTTTAGTATTAGTATGGATAGGTTTCGCTATAGGAGAGAATACCTCGAGGTTAAGAAGGAAAGTTCTTTTGGATGAATGTAAAATATATTACTACAGTTTGGGGTATTGTATATGTAAAAAGTACAATATTAAGTTTTAATGAATGTTGTATATATATTTCCATGTGATCTTTAGAAAGTTTTATATCTAAAACCTGACCCGCTGCGAATTAAGTGATCTATGCTTTTTATTCTTGTTAAGTACGAGGGTGAGTAGCCAAGTGTTGCTCATCCAGACACCTTAATTTACGTTAAATCCCAGACGTAAGTTGGGGGCGTCACAGAACTAATGTGAAATTATCATGAATCTCAAAAGATGTAAGATTAAAACCTTGCTTGGGCATGCAGATACATGATTATTACGTATACATGAATCAAGAAAGATGAATTTTCCAGCAATCAACACTAGCATTTTTCAAGAAAAATACTATCTAGAATACACTTTTTATAACTTCTAGTAGAGTGATTAATTAACGTGGTGAAGGGTGCCTAGGAGTTCGATGTAAACTGATTATGTGATATAATATCTCCTTAATTTTCCATATCCTATAGTGAACCTGGAAGTCAGCCGCAGGATTCGTCAAGTGAAGGAGTAAATGCAGTTGCAATCAAATACAAGGGCTTTTTTCTCGTAGCAACAGCACCAACGGTTTCAGTCATCTCCAGATCCTCTGGTTTTGCCCTGCCTGGGAGTTCCCAATCGAAATGATACAGCAGTTGAGCTAGGGGAAGCTCAACATTGGCAAGACCAAATGATATTCCAGGGCACATCCTCCTCCCTGCACCAAAAGGGATATATTCAAAGTTATTCCCTCTGAAATCAGTTGAACTACCAGCAAACCTCTCTGGCATGAAACTCTCAGCATGATTCCAATATGCAGGATCTCTTGCGATTGCCCATGCATTTATGATGACTTTAGTTTTGACGGGTATCTCATATCCATCTATTTCGCATGGCTCTGTGCATTCTCTTGGGATTAACAATGGAAGAGGTGTGTGTAAGCGAAGAGTTTCTTGAATCACTAACTTTAAGTAACTTAGATTCCCAACGTCTTTCTCACGAATCTTTTTCTTTCCTCTGAAAGCTTGCCTTATCTCAGCCTGTGCCTTCTCCAGAACTGTAGGGCTCCTCATCATTTCTAACATACTCCAAATAACCGTGGTTGATGAAGTATCACTTCCGGCAAGAAAAATGTCCTGGAATGAAGTTTGAAATATTCGCAAATTGTTCTTAAGAGAAGAACTATGTTAATGAAAACAAGTGTGAATAAAACCTAGAATTACTTGGGAGTCAACTCTAGCATGATAGCAGATATAAATACTAACCCAGATGACAGCCTTTATGTTGTTAGTTGTAATGGGGACCTCAAGGCCGCTACTTTGCTCAAGTCGCAAAAGAACGTCAACAAGAACTTCTTGCCCCTGTTCAACCTTGCTAGTTGCTGCACTCTCCTGGTTCTCCTTGTGCGCATGATGGATGATGTTCTCTAAAATCTTGTCAAACTTCCGATGCATCTCCTCTAATTTAGTTTTCGTTCCAGTAATCACATGAAGAAATTTCTGTGAAGGAAACAAATCGGCTAAGTCAAAGCCTCCTATTATGGATATTGCTTCCCTAGCTAACGATATAAATACATCAGGATCTTTGCATTTGCTACCAAAAGCTGCCTTGCATACGATGGTGCTTGTTAAAGAATAAATCTTTTCTGTAAAATTGATCGGTGATTCTGAAGATAAGCGGATGGAGTCGATGAGATTACAAACCTCATCTTCTCGAAGAGATGAAAATGATTGGACCCTCTTGGCACTTAGGAGTTCCATGACGCAAACTTTTCGCATTTGCCTCCAATAATCACCGAATGGAGAAAAGACAATATCTGAAATATCATAGGTCAAAGTCTTAGCTGCAAATAGTTCTTGCCTCTTCCCCAAGGCGAGGTCATGAGTCTTTAAGAATTCTCTGGCTATCCTGGGGGATGTGGCCACAACTGCAGATACTTCACCCAGTTGCAGGTGCATCAGCGGTCCATGTTTTCTAGCCAGTTCTCGTAGAGCATGGTGTGGTAGGGATCCAACCAAGTTGTGCAAATTTCCAATAAGTGGTAATTTCCTTGGTCCCGGGGGCAATTTCTGAACTTTTGATGATCTTCTGCATCCCTTGAGGAGCCAAATCAAAGGAAGGAGAAGGAGGAAAGTGGTGAAGAGAGACCATGAATATTGGAGCATAATGGATAGAAGGTGGGAGAGATGCGATTTTTCTTCTAATTTCTTTCACTATAGTCCCAAAGTTATAATTTCCCCACGAGCCAAGTACAACTTAAATGTTAAACTTTTTAATTTTGTTTTATGCAAAGATCAATGCAGTGATCCGAAAGATTGCAGAAGAATATAATACACTAGATTAACGTAAGAGAAATGCTAAATCACATGATTAAATTTCTTGACTAAATCTTTTTTTATTTAGTGATTAAGAAATTATGTTTTAATAATATTATGATTTTTTATTTTCTAAAAGTACTTAATAATATGAAAAAAATAATGAAAGCAAATAAACTCTTTTTTTTTTCCGTTCTGTCTCGGGTGATACTGGCCGGAGATGTAGAAACGGTGCTTTTAACACAATTATTGCATTCCAGTTTTTGAATAGAGATGTGCTAGGGAGTATCCACTGTAACACCCCGTACTCGTAGGGGGTCACGAAGTTCCACCTGTTTGGTATAATCCATCCTTAACTACAAATAATAGGTCTCCGACCATATTCAAATAAAAATATGTTTCACAACCCAATCCATATAACAAATGTCCACTAAGTCATAAATAAAAGAATATGAATAAATCATAAATGAGGGGGTTCACATTCTCCCAAAAAGCTTAACAAATAAGGAATAACTAACATTCTATAAATCCAATGAAACTAAAACCCAAATAATAAATAAATTAATTGTTTTCCCCCATCTAGCCATCTAGCCTGTGGCTCTACAGCTTAAAACTTGGTCAAGACTCTACTCTTGGTCCTCCGATGGAACATCCAAATCATCTGAAAAATATATAGGATAAGAGGGGTGAGTTTTTTCCACAACTCGGTAAGCGAAAAACCTATACAAGCGTGTAAACATGAGCATTTACCAAGTAATAAAGTACGGAACAAAACATAATTATGCATAAAAGAAACAAATGATTTTCAAGACAATTTAAATCATCAAGTACTTTGGCATAAACAAACTGAGTATTATCACTATATCAATCGGAGCATCTCACAAAGCAAAGACCATGTTTAACCCCCGTGGTACGGTTGTGCAAATCCCGGTGGCAAAACCAGGCAGAGACAGAGGTAGAACTTTCCCTTATTCGTTCTCCGAGCCCCGAGTGTGCACATAGGAAAGCCCACAATAAACCACTTTGTTTCCAAAGTGGGTGCACTCAGAGATAGGAAATTGGTACCAAATCCAAACAGAGCAGATACAGAGCAGAGCAGAGCCAAGCAGAGATAAAGTCAAATACTAACCAGAAGACTATGCCAAAGATTTTCAGAGTTATTAAAGACACATAAATCCAAACTATTTTCAGAATAAAGCTTATGTAAATAAAACATAGTCAACACAATCAATGCATAATTTTTCTCAGATAGACAAAAATGTTCTTTCCACATTTCAGAAAATAACACGACAAAAAGCAGCTCATGTCTACACAATGCATGTCTGAAATATTTTTCCTTCTTTTATATAAGCGTCATGAATAATGCAAACAATCGACTGAGGTTGGTTTTTCTCAAGTTTTCATTTCATAACTAACAAAAAGCACAAATTTTCAAAAGTCAACCTCAGTCCTCTTTTGGTATAAAACCGAGCATACGAACCCCGCTTACCTGATTGCTGTAGCGAAAAATCAAAACTTTGAGTCTCAACGCTAAGAGTTTCGTCACCTATACATGAAAATAATTTCCTTTATATTAATGACCACCCCAAAGGCCTAAAATCATAAATTATAAGTTAACTACAATGCCTGTCTAAATTCATAATTTCTAGCATATCAAGCCCAAGGAACCAGCCACTACGACCCGCAAAACCAGCGCACTCCATACTAAAAAAATATCATTTCAGGCATCCCTCTGATAAAGCCAACCCAAAAAAAATTGTATAGTCTTCCATACGTTCAAAACTATCAAACCCAACCATTTACATCACACAAAACATCCCAAACAACCCATCGGCAGCACCAATCAGCAAAAAGGAAATTAACAAAGAAATCTCTCGAACATCCCCCAAAATCACTTCGAACATGGATTCGGAAGTTGGAGAAAAATTTCCATAAATATTACGGGGAGAAATCTATCCAGTAAATTTATCCAATCCAAACATCATAAATTAATTCGCTAACCTCCCCAACCTTCCAGCAACAGCCGTACACTCTCGGCAATAATACGGAAATTGAACCTAGAAAAATACCACAAAAATCTACCTCTCGGAGAGACCCAGAAATTTAAAGAACCTCTAAACTAATTCACATAAGTTAATCATCTATTTAACAACTGAGTAGCTTACCTGAGAATGGGGAACAACCCGACGACAGAGGCTAAGAAAATGAATTTCTTGTTTCTGTTAGTGTCGCCTACAATCCACCGGTGCAAACACAAATAAATATTTCGAATTGAACTAAAAAGCCGAAACAAAACCCTTGAATGATGGAAAAGCTGAGATAAATGAGAAAAACTATAAAACTTACCGGTGAAAACGCAGCGGTGTGAAGAACAGAGAATTTCGGCGCACGAGAGGAGACAGCAGAAATAAAACCCACATTGGAAAATACAGGTGCCGAAAGGGAGGTGAGGGAGATAAATTCCACTTGATGGAGAAACTGCCTAGAACGTGGGGGAGTGGGCGTGAGGAAGAGGCAACGAAGCAGAGTAGAAACTGTCGCCCAGGGGAAAGAGAAGAAAGAAAGGAAAAGAAAGAAAGAAGGAAAGAAAGGGGGCGGGGAGGGTTATTTACCTGGGGCGAAAAAGACGCCGTTTCTGGGGAGCCTGGGCCGGGTCTCTTTAAACGGGCTTGGGCTGGCAGCGGGCCTTACATCCACACTCAGGATACTCCCTCTCACATGAATAGTGCATGAACAGTATCATGCACTGTTCATGTGAGGGGGAGTATCCTGAGTGTGGATACTCCCCATAATTTTTCTTTTGAATATAGTTTTCATATTCAATTATATTGTTTTTGTCGGGTCACGTCATGTTACTGTGTACCAATCTTATGGTAGATTTCATAAAACATGATTTGGATTATAAAAGATTTAAAATTTAATCATCTCAGCATTTGTTGAAAGGTTTTCTTGTATGATTTATTTTCATATTTATGATTAGCAAAGTCAGTGCATGGAGTTAGTGGTGGAGTAAAAAATTTATGTTAGAGGAACCAGATAAAATTAAAATAAAATATAAAAAATATTTTTTATTTTATTTGTATATAATTTTGTATGTAGTATAAAAAAAATTAATAGTAATGTTGAGGATCCTCTACCCTAATCTACTGCCTTCCATATCAAACCATTGACCCTCAATTATAGGAGCTTGTTTAGCTCATTCTTTCCATTTATTTTGTAACCATATCTTTATGAGTAATTAAGTTATACACTCTGTAAATGAATATATATATGCAAAACTCTCACCACTAAAATGTGTGGTGATTTCACAAACGTTCATATGGTATCAGAGACATACCTGGATTAGCATCCCACGATCCCTTCAATGGCTGATTCCTCTCCCGATTCCTCTCCTACCCTCCTTCCCTTCAACACCATGATTCACATGGTTACCATCAAGCTCTCCTCTTCAAACTATCTTCTATGGAAGAGTCAACTCCTTCCCCTCCTTGAAAGCCAAGGTTTGTTGGGTCACGTGGATGGCACCCTTGTGCCGCCACCTCTGTTCGATCCTCCCACCTCTCAGACGCCAAACAACAAACACCTGGCGTGGAAAGCAACCGACCAACGCCTCCTGAGTCTTCTCCTCTCCTCCCTTACCGAGGAAGCAATGGCTGAAGCTGTTGGCCTCTCTACATCCCGTGAGGTCTGGACTGCCCTCGAAAACACCTTCAGCCGCCGGTCCAAAGCCCGTGAACTTCGTCTCAAAGATGACCTCCAATTGATGAAATGCGGCACCCGTTCAGTCACTGTCTATGCCCGTGCCTTCAAAGCCTTGTGTGATCAACTACATGCAATCGGTCGTCCAGTTGATGGAACCGACAAAGTCCATTGGTTCCTGCGTGGTCTCGGTCCCGATTTCTCTAGCTTCTCCACTGCCCAGATGGCACAAACCCCCCTCCCCTGTTTTTCTGACCTTGTGTCTAAAGCAGAGAGCTTTGAAATCTTTCAAAAATCTCTAGAGACTCCGGCATCCTCAGCTGCTGCGTTTACCGCTACCCGAAACTCTTCTCATCGTGGAGGTGGTTCTCGCCAACAACGTGGCCGTGGAAATGACCACCGCAGCAACTCCAGTCACGGACAGGGCCATGCCAACGCCACCCATGGTCGCCGTCCACCACGCTGCCAGATTTGCCGACAGGAAGGCCATTATGCCGATCGGTGTAGGCAGCGGTATGCTCGATCTGAACCCACGGCACAACTTGCAGAGGCTTTGGCCTCTTCCTGCTCTTTATCCGAAACTGAAGCCTCCGACTGGTTTTTGGATACAGGGGCTTCGGCCCACATGACTCCAGCCCACTCCACCTTAGATCAGTCTTCCACCTACACGGGTAAGGATTGTATAATTGTAGGGAATGGTGCATCCCTACCCATTACCCACACCGGTACAATTTCCCCTTTCCCGGATATTAAATTGTTGGATGTTTTGGTTGTTCCCCATCTCACTAAAAATCTTTTGTCCATTAGTAAATTAACGAATGATTTTCCTTTATCCGTTACTTTTACTAATGATTTTTTTACTGTTCAGAATCGCCAAACGGGAAAGGTGGTGGCAACCGGTAAACGTGATGGCGGCTTATATGTGCTAGAACGCGGCAATTCCGCTTTTATTTCTGTCCTTAAAAATAAATCTCTTCATGCTTCGTATGATTTATGGCATGCTCGTTTGGGTCATGTGAATCATTCTGTTATTTCTTTATTGAATAAAAAAGGACAGCTTTATCTTACCTCTTTATTGCCATCTCCTAAACTATGCGATACTTGTCAACTTGCGAAAAGTCATCGTTTGCCTTATTCTCGTAATGAACATAGGTCGTCCAATGTGTTAGATCTTATTCATTGCGACATATGGGGCCCTTCACCAGTAAAATCCAATTTGGGTTTTGTTTACTATGTTTTGTTTATCGATGATTATTCCCGCTTCACTTGGCTTTATCCATTGAAATTAAAATCTGACTTCTATGCTACCTTTATTCAATTTCAAAAATTTGTGGAAAATCAATATTCTGCTCGTATCAAAATTTTTCAAAGTGACGGTGGTGCAGAATTTACTAGTAACTGCTTCAAAGCACACCTCCGTACCTCTGGCATTCATCATCAACTATCTTGTCCATATACTCCCGCCCAAAACGGCCGTGCTGAACGAAAACACCGTCATGTGACTGAAACTGGTTTGGCTCTGCTTTTCCATTCTCACACTTCTCCTCGCTACTGGGTTGACGCTTTTAGCACTGCGGCTTACATCATCAACCGCTTGCCCACCCCACTTCTCGGAGGTAAGTCCCCTTTTGAGCTTCTATACGGTTCCCCTCCAAATTATGAAAATTTTCACCCATTTGGTTGTCGTGTTTATCCCTGTTTACGTGATTACATGCCCAATAGATTTTCCCCTCGTAGTATTCCTTGCATTTTTATGGGATACAACTCTTCTTATAAAGGGTTCCGTTGTCTTGACCCCACTACCTCTAGGCTATATATCACCCGCCATGCTCAGTTTGATGAGACCCATTTTCCCTCTCTAGATACCTCTCAATCCCAACCATTGTCCTCCCTCCAATTTTTAAATTTTCTGGAACCAAATCTTCCTCCTACAGCCATAACCCCACCTTCCCCTGCGCCCCATTCCTGGCATATTGCTCAATCCGGATCCCGTCCGTGTGTTCTTTGTACTGATCCGGCAGATAAGTCTTTGCAGGCACCTGATTCTCCTGCCGGCCCATCCCTGCAGTCCTCAGATTCTGGCTCACCTTCTATTGAGTCCACTGAGCTGCCTTCTGCTGCTCCTGTTGCTGCCACTCCGACGAGTTCTCATCCTATGCTTACAAGAGCCAAGGCTGGTATTTTCAAACCTCGCCACCCAGCGAACCTTGCCTTCTTGGGATCCTCTGGCCTTCTCTCTGCCCTTCTGGCATCCATTGAGCCTAAAGGGTTCAAATCTGCTGCTAAGAATCCTGCTTGGCTTGCCACCATGGATGAAGAAGTTCAAGCTTTGCAAAATAATCATACCTGGATTTTGGTCCCTCGCCCTACCAATACCAACATTGTGGGCTCCAAATGGGTATTTCGGACCAAATATTTGCCCGATGGATCTATCGAACGTCTCAAAGCCCGCCTTGTTGCCAAGGGATACACACAGGTACCTGGTCTTGATTACACGGATACTTTTAGCCCTGTCATCAAGGCTACCACTGTCTGTGTTGTACTCTCTCTTGCTGTGACCAACCAATGGCCTCTCCATCAACTTGACGTCAAAAATGCCTTCCTCAATGGTCACCTTACTGAACAAGTCTATATGGAACAACCTCCAGGGTATATCGATCCTCGCTTCCCTAATCATGTTTGTCAGTTGAAGAAAGCTCTTTATGGCCTCAAACAAGCACCCCGTGCCTGGTTTCAGCGATTCAGTTCCTTTCTCGTTCACATTGGTTTTTATTGCAGTCGTGCGGACACATCGCTCTTTGTCTTTCACAGGCACTCTGACATCATTTATTTGTTGCTTTATGTTGATGACATTATTATTACAGGCAACAATTCCTCTCTTCTTGACAGCTTTACTCGTAAGCTTCACTCTGAGTTCGCTACTAAGGATTTGGGTTCTCTCAGTTACTTCCTTGGTCTTGAAGCTACACCAACCACTGATGGTCTTTTTCTCAGTCAGCTGAAATATGCACGTGACATTCTCAATCGTGCTCAATTACTTGATAGCAAGCCTGTTCACACTCCGATGGTTGTTTCCCAGCACCTGTCTTCTGATGGTTCTCTGTTTTCGGATCCTACTCTTTATCGATCTCTTGTTGGTGCTCTTCAGTATTTGACCATCACGCGTCCTGATATTGCTCATGCTGTCAACTCTGTCAGTCAGTTCCTACACTCTCCGACTGAAGATCACTTTCTTGCTGTCAAACGCATTCTTCGCTATGTCAAGGGCACACTGCATTTTGGTCTCTCTTTTCGTCCATCTACTACTCCCGGTACTTTAGTTGCTTACTCTGATGCTGACTGGGCAGGATGTCTTGACACTCGTCGCTCTACCTCTGGTTATTCCATTTATCTTGGTAACAATTTGATTTCCTGGAGTGCCAAGAAGCAACCTACCGTTTCTCGCTCCAGCTGTGAGTCTGAATACCGTGCTCTCGCTCTCACTGCCGCAGAACTTCTTTGGCTTACGCATCTCCTTCGTGATCTCAAAGTTTCTCTTCCACAGCGGCCTCTCCTATTATGCGACAACAAAAGTGCCATTTTTTTGAGCTCCAATCCTGTTTCTCATAAGCGGGCCAAGCATGTTGAATTAGACTACCACTTTCTTCGCGAACTTGTTCTTGCTGGCAAACTTCGGACACAATATGTACCCTCCCACTTGCAGATTGCTGATATCTTCACCAAAAGTATACCTAGGCCTCTCTTTCAATTTTTCAGATCCAAGCTACACGTCTGTTCCAATCCGACGCTCAGCTTGCGGGGGGGTGTTGAGGATCCTCTACCCTAATCTACTGCCTTCCATATCAAACCATTGACCCTCAATTATAGGAGCTTGTTTAGCTCATTCTTTCCATTTATTTTGTAACCATATCTTTATGAGTAATTAAGTTATACACTCTGTAAATGAATATATATATATGCAAAACTCTCACCACTAAAATGTGTGGTGATTTCACAAACGTTCATAAGTAAGATCTACAATAAAAATAAAATATATTTAATATAACTTATGTATTAAAAAAGTAATATAACATGATAAGAACATGTCATAATAATAAAAATATATTAAAAATACATTAGAAATCATCCAACTTCTTTTTTTATTTTTATTATAGATTTTATTTTTATCTATAATAAAAATATGTCATTATGTTATTATATCATTTTATTTTATATGAAATGTATTTTATTTTTAAATTAGACTAATTTTGTGGAGGGGGACCAAAATAATTCTTAGAGAAGGGACCAACACAAAATAAAATTAATATTATCATACAAAATCATAAGAAAATAAACATATTTTTTAATTTTTCAATTATAAAAAAAAAAAACATATTTTATATAACTTTTTTATTTTTTATTTTTAAAAATAGGGGTGGGTACTGTGGGGAGGGGGGCCATGGCTCCTGGCTCCCCTGCCCCAATGTGGCTCCACCACTGCATGGAGTACACTTTATTACACCTAATAAAGTGTTTATATGACCTAATTTGATTTAGAAAATCAATTTTAAAATTTAAACCTTACAAATTAAATCTTATCATTTAAGTGATGTGAATGACATGCTCTATACATTAGCTGAATAATATAATATCTCGATTAGAAAAGTATAATCTCCAGCGTGCATAGTTTGTTCTTCCATCTCAAGTACCATTTCCAAACTGTCCGATCATCATTGACCTTCAAATCCTAAGATCTGCTTAAGTTGATTAAAGGAATGAAAAACTTATATTATTAGGAGAAATGACATTTGCAGTAATAGAGTATGCAAGTACTCCACACTCTTTTTAAAAAATATATATATATATATGATACCTACATAAAAAAAATTAAGGTAGACTCCATTTTTTTCAAAAAAAAAAAGTACATAATGCTTATACAATCCGTAATTATGTCTAACATTACTAATGTATTAATATTACTAAAAAGACCAGGAGTTAAATAAGGAAAACACAAATATTTTCATTTGCATCACATTAATCTTTAGTTAGTAGAATGTCTGTGTCAAAATTAGTCTACCTGCTATATATAATATGATGGTACTTTAAAGTTGTATCATTCGTGCCGATGATATAAATTTGGATAAAATGATTAGGAGCATAAATACTCATCACACTCACCCTTACATGAACAGTAATATGTTACTGTTCATATGAAGTTGAGTGTGATGAGTGAAGATGCTCCCTAACAATGCTCTAAATTTGGAGAACTAGAATGTGGAGGGACAAACACTCAATATAGGAGAACCAGAATGAGAAAGAGGGATGACTCACTGGAGGGAGGAGTTTTCTAGAGAGAGAAAATATGATAAAATAAAATATGGCTATGTTACTGTAGATCGCTATGTTTGTTGAGTCTCACCATCAAAATAAGTAACTATGTTTAATCCAATGTAGGAAGCATTTTAAGTGTAACTGGCTAAATTTGAGCTAATATCATTTGGCTAAGCCAATCTTTCAACGAGACATAAACTCATAGCTAATTTGGAGAAAAATATAAATTTCAACACTATCTGGCGAAGATTAATTACTCACTGGTCCTGAAGATTCAGAGTCAATAAGAAAAAAATAAATTAAAAAAAAAAGGTTCATATTCTCTTAGACGATTGGAATGATTTTTCCATGACCAATCAAATCTACATCAAAATGGCATATCCCTATTCAATTTGAGTTTTTAAGACTCTGGAGAGCAATTTTCTCATGCCCCTTTTGTTTTCATCATTCTTGAATCCATATTCCGATTTTAAACCTTTCTAAAAAGAAGCAAAAGTTGCTGAGATCGACATGCTTCTCAAATATTTTATTTTGTTTTGAAATTTCTTGACAGAAAAATGGTAGATCCAAGTTCTTGTTGCATACCACAAACTGTCAGCAAGGTGGCATTGGAACTCACCATTCACCGTGGGGTTACTTCAATCAGACTCACGAGCATCCTTTGTGAGAGGACTTCATCAAAACCAAATAGCTCGCATTTAACCCTGGTCTTCAAATTTCAATAATACAGTAGTGCTCATGACTGTTTGTAAAATAATTCTTTAGGTATTTATGACAATGTTGCATAATATTCATGCTACTGAGAGATCTTTGCCAGTTCTGGTGTTGCCAAGTAAAGATCAAGCCCATAGTAATATATTCAGAACTGAAAGAAATAGTAAGACTTTGTATAGAGACAGTTACGAATATACAAAATCTGCATCAAGATTGAAATTGTTTCATTACACAATCACAGCCGTTATGCTTATTTAATTTTCTCTTTATTTGTTGATTTGTACAGCTCACAAAATACGAACATTACTTGTACAACTCACAGCTGATTGCTTAAGTTGATTCTACGCTATGATGTTTCCTTCACCTATGCAATATTTATATATCTGTGTGTCACCAAGGCAATTGAACGACTTCAAAGAGTAGCCATCTACAAGTTGTTCTTACTTCTTCCTCCCTACATGAGTCATATCAAGATTCTCTGGCTTTGTCCCTGTCTAGGTGTTTCAAGTTGAAATGGTATGTGTGGTGAGAGATCAAGAAAGGGGAACTCAAGGTTACCACTCTGCCAAAAGCCTAGAAATAAATCAACGAGATCTTCCTCTTTTGGTTCAACCTTGCCAGTCTTTGCAATTTGTCTGCTTCTCTCAATGATCATAGATCTCGCCAATTTCAATAAAAAACCTCCTCTAATCAATCTCTCATCCAATTAATCATGTGGAGAAATACGAGTGAAGGGAATGATCAAAATAAAAAGTATAAATGGGAGAAAGAATAAATATATTTCATTGTACGCGAAAGAAAATAATATTCTAACCTCTAGCTATAGTTGCTTAAATTTCCAACAAAGGAATTTGAAAATCAAATACAAAAAGGTTTTAAGAGACTAAAAATGGAAATCTCAAAAAACTCTTTATACTCTAACTAACAACATGAAGTGCAAAGTATACGATTTTCAGCCAAGTCTCTTTCATCGTCTGCTTATAACTTAATGGCTAATCATAGGCTATTTATAAACTTGTCAAGACCCATATTCACTTGGCATATTCTCTCTTACATTTCTACCATTAAGGAAGTGGGGAGACCACTTTCCAACATTAGCGTTTGTTGACTAGTGGTTATAAGCAGTTACTTAAATATTTCCAAATATAGTTTTTGAATAAAAAAATAGATATACTAAGATGTGACATGTGAGCCATCTTAAGTATTGTAATAAAACATACACTTACATTCTCCCACTTGGTGTACATTATATATCTTGAAGACTATCTAGGATGAGAAGTTCAAAAACTAAATATGCATACAAAACTACTTGAACCTTATACTAATAGAAGGTACATGAATCATGGCGGTTTTGTTTTGTATAATAAACAATTCCTTTCATGTTTCACAGCGTACGATCTTTTTCGGTAAAATTTTATGTGCTAGCTCTTTATGAATGACTTCCTACAAGTCATTGCGGGTCTGGATGTCCCAAGGGATAATATTATGAGTGAATATTATATGTGCACAAATAAATTTATTTTATTGATGATCAATAAAGAGATCAAGCCAAAGTTTACTAACCAATCCCATGCTCTATACATGTCTTCCAAACACCTTAATTAAGAGCCCTTTTGTCTTAGGATCAACCACCATTAGATCAGTATGTATACGCTCAATGATCACTTCATATTCTTTAATCCTTTCTCTAACAACAAGATATTTATATCGATGTGTTTACTTCGGCTCCCGCTCTTATTGTTCTTAGAAAAGAATACTACTACCAAGTTATCATAGTAAATCTTCAATGGCTTCAATATTGAGTCCACAACTTGAAGCCCTGTGATAAAATTCCTAAACATGCTTCAATACATGATGAACTCTACCTCCATAGTGGATGATGCAACTATTGTTTGCTTGGTTTTCTTCCAAGATATAGCACCTGCTGCTAGCATAAAAACATATCCTGAAGTGGATTTTTTTTTTAATCTTGACATCCGACAAAATTGGAATCTGTATATCCAACCACTTCCATATTGTCTATATGCTTGTATGTGAGCATGTAATCCTTGGTTCCTTGTAGATTTCTCATAATCTTTTTGACAGCTTTCCAATGATCTATTCTCGGATGATTTTGATATCTACCAAGCATTCCCACCGCAAATGCTATGTCCGGTCTTACACAGACTTGCTATGTCAAGTCAAACTGCCAACTGCAAATGCATAAGGATTTTTTTCCATCTCTTTCTTTTCCAAGGCAATTTTTTAACACTGACTTAAATTGAATTTGTCACCCTTCAAAATGGGCTTGCATTCATTCATTCCGAATTTCTCGAGAGCTCTTTTAATGTAGGCTTTATGAGACAGTCTTAAAATCTTTAAAGACCCTTCTATTTAAATCTCCATGCCAATGACATAAGAGGTTTCACCCAAGTTCTTCATTTCAAAATTCTTGGAGAGAATTTATTTTGTTTCATACAATAGTGTTTGATCATTGGTTATAAGTAGGATATCATCAACATATGTAACACCCCCTTCTCGTAGGTTAGGAGATGTCACTTAACTTTTTCTAAAACATTTAACTCGAAAAAAAGATAATTTTTTAGTTTAATAATAGAAAATAAATAACATTTATTCCAAAAGCAAAGTCATACTAAAATGTCTTTTTGCGACCTTAACTGGACATAATTGAAGGTAGCTTGTGTCGTAAGACACTTATTTGCTAGAAAACATAAGCTTAACTGAAGAATAAAAATCAACTTGTTTCATAAAGACACTTATTTATAATAAATTTTAAAGAATTTAAATAGCTACTCAAATTACTCATGGCCTGTCTGCTCGTACTGTTTGTCTTCATCACCTGGGTGGTTTTAAAAACAGGAAAATAACTAAAATGAGTCGATGACTCAGTAAATAAATCCACCACAACGTAAGATAATATTATAAGAAGTTTTCATAAAACTTATGCTGAATTTTTTAAATATGATTGTACATGTTAATGTTGATGCCATGCATGACTGACTTGACTGACTAACTGACTTAAGTGACTGGTCCGAATTAACTAATAGGTTTGACTGATCTAAACTGACTAACTGAATTGATTTAATTGATCTGATTTGGCTGTACTGGTTTAGCTGAACTGATCTAACTGAGTTGATTGGCCAACACACTTAACCCTGTGTGCAAGGTTGTGCACCGGTCCCACGTCCCGCTGCAGCAAGGGGAGCCGCTGATAGTACTCTAACGTACTATGGTGGACCACGCTTAGGTCCGTGGCTTGCACATCCACCCTGATCTGATATGCATTGGTACCATAGATCTGAATGGCTATCTGAAATAACTGATTTACTGAACTGAAACTAACTGAACTGTTTTAACTGACTGATTTAACTGGATGACTGTTTAATTGATTTCTGATCTGATTTAGTCTTATACTTAAATTGAACTCAACTTATGTGACATAAGTGGCATGATATGCATAATACATACTATTTCATTAATAACTATAATTTGTTAAGTCTGAACATGATGCTGATGATATAATCATATGCTATGCTGAATGACATGCTTGCATGATGTGAGAGGTATTTGAAAAGGGCTATCAAAGAAGTGGATTTACTAATAATATAAACTAATGTGAGAATCTTAGTTTTGTGATCAAATTCACTTACCTGGATGCACTGCTTCCTGAAACTCACTTTCTAGCTCGTTACCGTGGGGAAAAGGAGGTACGACGGTTCGGGGTGGCGGAGCTGGCTTTGCGGCGGGGCTGCGCTTGGAAGAAGGGTGCGGCGGAAAATAATGGGCTGGTAAAAGCCACCTGGTCGGTGGCTGGGAAGTGTTCCGACGCCTCGAGAAGTGGTCGGCGGTGCTGGTGACTGAGGGCTCTGGGTTGCCGAAAACAGAGTATGCCTCTTTGGTGTTTTTAAATTAGGAATTTAGTGATAATTTATAGATGAAATGTGATAGTTACGTGAAGATTTTTAGTTAGATTTTTTTAGGATTTGAATTTTGATTGGATTGGTTTGAAATTAAATTTTGATTCTACTGATTATCGCGGTAAGCTAAAACGGTGAATGAGTGAGTTGGGTGTTTTTTGTTTAATAGGGATTAACTAAATCCGAAGTGTGTATATATATAATTATTATTTTTTTTTTTCCGATCTGTGAGGATACTAAGTGCTGGGGATTCGAATTTCAAATGGGTTTTACAAGGATTCTGATCTTCCGGTGGTAGAGTAAAATTCGGGAATAGGTGTTTATACAAGCTGACAAATTGAGAGGGATAACGTTTGCACTTTGAAAAAGATACTTAGCAACTGATAGATTAATAATAATATTTAAAAAAATGTAAGGATCATATTAATATTAATAATAATAAAAAAATAGCGGATAAAACAAATAGATAAAAAGGAGGAATAAATTCTAAATTTAAGGTCATGATGTTACAAACTACCCCCCTTAAAGGAAATCTCGTCCTCGAGATTTGACGTACCTTGATTGAATAAATAGGGGTATTCCTTTCTCATGTCTTCCTCGAGCTCCCAAGTGGCCTCTCGTTCACTGTGGTGACTCCAAAGTATTTTAACCATTTGAACAGTTCTGCTTCTTAGCACCTGGGCCTTTTGCGCTATGATTCTAACTGGAACTTCTTCGTAGCTAAGGTCATTTTGAATCTTCAGTGGTTCGTACTTCAAAACATGCGTAGGGTCCGGAGCATATTTCCGCAACATGGATACGTGGAACACATTGTGCACTGCTGATAATTGAGGTGAGAGTGCGAGTCTGTAAGCTGCAATACCTATTCTTTCCAAGATCTCGAAGGGACCTATGTACCTCGGGCTTAACTTTCCCTTTTTACCAAATCGCATTATTCCTTTCATCGGGGCAACCTTCAAGAGTACTTCGTCTTCAACCTTGAATTCTAATTCTCGACGTCGATGGTTTGCATACTTCTTTTGTCGCTCTTGAGCTACGGCGAGCTTTTTCCTGATAACTGATATTTTCTCACTCATGTCTCGTATAATATCTTATCCCAAAATCTTCCGTTCTCCTACTTCATCCCAGTAGAGGGGTGACCTACATTTTCGTCCGTAGAGGACTTCATATGGTGCTGCTTGAATGCTTTCCTGATAACTGTTATTATAAGCGAACTCGATCAGGGGTAAGTACTTAATCCAGCTACCGTTAAACTCCATAACGCACGCTCTGAGCATGTCTTCAAGGATCTGAATTGTTCTCTCTGATTGACCATCTGTCTGAGGATGAAACGCTGTGCTGTAAGTGAGTTGAGTTCCCAACTCCTTCTGTACTTTTCTCCAAAATGCTGATGTAAACCGGGTATCGCGGTCCGAGATAATTTTTGATGGTATTCCATGCAGTCTAACAATTTCCTTAACGTACAACTCTGCCAATCTATCTACCGAATATGTCATCTGGATAGGGATAAAATGAGCTGATTTTGAGAGTCGATCGACAATCACCCATGCTGCGTTCTGGCCTCCTAGTGCCTTCGGAAATCCTGAAACAAAGTCCATTCCAATCTCATCCCAAGTCCACACTGGTATAGGAAGTGGCTGAAGTGTTCCTGAGGGTCTCTGATGCTCTGCTTTGACTTGCTGACATGTTAGACATCGCGCTACATAAGTAATTATCTCCCGCTTCATCCCACTCCACCAGAAGTGCTGCTTTAAATCTCGATACATCTTGGTACTTCCCGGATGTACTGTGTATAATGACCGATGGGCCTCCTTTAAAATTAGATCTTTTATCTCTCTATTGTTGGGTACGCATAGCCTTCCCCTAAATCTTAGGGTGCCATCATCTGATATCAGGTAATCCGATCTTTTGTCTTTTGGTGTTTCTTCTTTTTTCTTCAACAATTCTGTATCACTAGCTTGGGCAACCTTGATTTGATCTATCAACGTTGAACCTAAGGTCAAGCTTGTTATCTTGGACCTTGCATCTCGAATTAACTCAATACCAGCTCATTCCAGATCTAGAAGTATGTGCTTTTGTGGAGTATACATTGTGGCTAGGGTACCACTTGACGACTTCCGACTAAGTGCATCTGCTACAACATTTGCTTTGCCGGGGTGATAATTAATGCTGCAGTCGTAATCCTTCAGAAGTTCCAACCATCTGCGTTGCCTCATATTCAACTCTTTCTGTGTGAAGAAATATTTTAAACTTTTATGGTCTGTGTAGATCTCGCATCTTTCGCCGTAGAGGTAATGTCTCCATATTTTTAAAGCAAACACCATTGCTGCAAGTTCTAAGTCATGGGTCGGGTAGTTCTGCTCATAACTCTTTAACTGTCGAGAGGCATATGCAATAACTTTCTCATTTTGCATTAAAACACAACCTAGACCCTTTAATGAAGCATCGCTATATATGACAAATCCTTCGACACCTGAAGGTACTGTAAGAGCCGGTGCAGTCACTAATCTTTTCTTCAATTCTTGAAAACTCTTCTCACATTCATCGGTCCAAATGAATTTCTCTTCCTTCCTTGTCAACTTTGTCATTGGTGCTGCAATGGTGGAGAATCCTTTCACAAATCTTCTATAATACCCTGTGAGGCCTAAAAAGCTTCGTACTTCGTTAACATTACTAGGCTTGGCCCATTTTACCACTGCTTCAATCTTTGCAAGGTCTACAGAAATTCCTTTGGCTGACACTACATGTCCCAAAAAGGCGATCTTTTGTAGCCAGAATTCACATTCTTAAATTTCGCATATAGCTTCTCCTCCCTTAAAATCTTAAGGGCAGTCCTCAAGTGCTCCTCATGCTCTCCATTACTCCTGGAATAAATGAGTATGTCGTTGATAAAGACTATTACAAACTGATCCAAATACTTCTTGAATACCCTATTCATAAGGTCCATGAAAGCTGCAGGGGCATTAGTTAATCCAAAGGGCATAACAAGAAATTTATAATGCCCGTACCGTGTTCGGAACGCCATCTTTTGCACATCTGCTTCCTTAAGGAACTTTCAACTGATGATATCCAGATCGCAAATCTATCTTCGAGAACACTTGAGCCCCTTGAAGCTGATCAAATAAGTCATCGATGTGAGTTAGAGGATATCGGTTCTTGATAGTCACCTTATTCAACTCTTTGTAGTCAATGCACAAACGCATTGACCCATCCTTCTTCTTCACGAAGAGTACTGGGGCACCCCAAGGAGACACACTGGGGCGTATGAATCCCTTCTCCACAACTCTTGCAATTGATCTTTTAGTTCTCTTAACTCAATTGGGGCCATGCGATAGGGCGCTTTAGATATAGGTGCGGTTCTTGGAACGAGGTCAATCACAAACTCCACTTCTCTATCATGTGGTAATCCGGGAAGGTCTTCTGGAAACACATCTCTAAATTCATTAACCACTTTTATGTCCTCAATCTTGAGCTCATCCACTAGTGGTAAGACCAAACTTGCTAGATAACCCGTACACCCTTGTCTCAATAATCGGGTGGCCTGCAAGATTGAAATCATACGAAGGGAAGAACCATTTCGTGATGATTGGAAACTAAACTCTTCCCCAACTTCAAGTTTGAAGACTACTCTCTTATTGAAAACAGTCTACACTGGCACGGTTCTTGGACAACCAGTCCATTCCCAGAATCACATCAAATCCAGACATATCAAATATGATCAAGTCCGCAGGCAGGACTCTCCCCTGAATCTCTATCGGACATGCAATTAAAACAGAATCACAGACGATATGCTCTCCCGAGGGCGTCGTGACAGACATGCTAACTTCTAATGACTCAGGTATCTGCTCAGCCAATGGTGCATAGTGTTTGGAAATGAAAGAATGGGTGGCACCAGAATCGAATAAAATGGAGGCATGGCGGGAAAACAAAAGTAGTGTACCTAACGAATGTCATATAACTCAAGCTATCAAGATGGCATGATTCATTCATCAAACGATAATGCATCTACTGTAAGGATAAGGATAAGTACCTATGACAACATCATTTGATGCCACGGCGTCATCAGGGGTAAGGGAGAATACTCTTGGTGGAGCTGTCATTTTTTGTCCTCCAGTTCTTCCTGACTCTTCAGATTTCTTTGTTGGACAGTCTCGAGCTTGATGGTTCGACTTCCCGCACTTGTAGCACACATTCTGACCATACAAACACTTTCCCAAATGTTTCTTCCCACATGTTGGGCATGTGGGATATGTTTGTCCTGGTAGTTGTCCTTGACGGTCTACACTGTGAGGCCTCTTGTCCCTTCGAGATGCTGATTGAAGTTGTTGTTGTTGTTGCTGACGATTCCTTTGGTTTTGGTATTCTATGTTCTCTTGGAGATCCTCTTCGGCAATGGTAGCTCGGTTGACTAATTCTATGAAATTTCGAATTTTGAGAGTGCGTACACGCTCTCGAATCCTACGATCCAGTCCGCGCTCGAACTTTTCAGCCTTATTCTCCTCGTCCGGAATCAGTTAGCTAGCAAAGCGGGACAGTTTCATGAACCTTGTAGCATATTGTGCCACCGTCATCGTTCCTTGAGTGAGGTCCATAAACTGGCGAGCTCTCGAATCCTTGAGTGACTGCGGAAAAAAGTGGTCAAGAAAAGCCTTTTTGAAACGTTTCCAAGGAATGGAGACTTCTTCTCCTAGCTCCTGTTGAATTAAGGGGCGAGTCGACTTCCACCACTGGTTTGCCATGTCTGTCAAGTGGTAGGTAGCATACTTCACCTTTTGATCATCCGTGCAGTAAAGGGCTTCAAAAATCTGCTCCATACGTTCAACCCAGCTTTCAGCATCCATGGCATTTGCCCTACCGTCGAACGTAGGGGGGTGCTGTCAGGAAAATTGCTCCAAGGTGCAACCATCCTGAGGGGCTCTAGCTTCTGTAAATTGGCCACTAGCCATAGTTTGGAAGAATTTAGTCGCAGCCACAACAAGCGAATCCGGGTTGTTGCTCTGGTTTGATCCAGAAGGTCTTCCTCGGTTAGGATGGTTTCTAGTGCCGGGAGCCATGATCTACGTCAGAATGACATGGTTAACTACTATATGATGAGAGTGTAACAAAGGCACTATTACGACTATAATAATGATTCTAACTAATATGACTAACAAGGCGTTCGACCCTAAGAAAGTCTCATTTACTCACGAGCAGGCCAGGAGCATCTTAGATTATTATTATTATTATTATCATTATATATATATATGTATATTTTTTTTTTTGAAACAAAAGCCCAAAGAATCTCAAACCTGGGCCCTCTGATACCAAAATTTGTAACACCCCCTTCTCGTAGGTTAGGAGATGTCACTTAACTTTTTCTAAAACATTTAACCCGAAAAAAATATAATTTTTTAGTTTAATAATAGAAAATAAATAACATTTATTCCAAAAGCGAAGTCATACTAAAATGTCTTTTTGCGACCTTAACTGGACATAATTGAAGGTAGCTTGTGTCGTAAGACACTTATTTGCTAGAAAACATAAGCTTAACTGAAGAATAAAAATCAACTTGTTTCATAAAGACACTTATTTATAATAAATTTTAAAGAATTTAAATAGCTACTCAAATTACTCATGGCCTGTCTGCTCGTACTGTTTGTCTTCATCACCTGGGTGGTTTTAAAAACAGGAAAATAACTAAAATGAGTCGATGACTTAGTAAATAAATCCACCACAACGTAAGATAATATTATAAGAAGTTTTCATAAAACTTATGCTGAATTTTTTAAATATGATTGTACATGTTAATGTTGATGTCATGCATGACTGACTTGACTGACTAACTAACTTAAGTGACTGGTCCGAATTAACTAATAGGTTTGACTGATCTAAACTGACTAACTGAATTGATTTAATTGATCTGATTTGGCTGTACTGGTTTAGCTGAACTGATCTAACTGAGTTGATTGGCCAACACACTTAACCCTGTGTGCAAGGT
Organism: Platycarya longipes; assembly: GCA_036559045.1. Classification (NCBI taxonomy): domain Eukaryota; kingdom Viridiplantae; phylum Streptophyta; class Magnoliopsida; order Fagales; family Juglandaceae; genus Platycarya; species Platycarya longipes. Next base: position 19,052,115 of record CM071797.1, read on the forward strand.
TGTGCACCGGTCCCACGCCCCGCTGCAGCAAGGGGAGCCGCTGATAGTACTCTAACATACTATGGTGGACCACGCTTAGGTCCGTGGCTTGCACATCCTCCCTGATCTAATATGCATTGGTACCATAGATCTAAATGGCCATCTGAAATAACTGATTTACTGAACTGAAACTAACTGAACTGTTTTAACTGACTGATTTAACTGGATGACTGTTTAATTGATTTCTGATCTGATTTAGTCTTATACTTAAATTTAACTCAACTTATGTGACATATGTGGCATGATATGCATAATACATACTATTTCATTAATAACTATAATTTGTTGAGTCTGAACATGATGCTGATGACATAATCATATGCTATGCTGAATGACATGCTTGCATGATGTGAGAGGTATTTGAAAAGGGGTATCAAAGAAGTGGATTTACTAATAATATAAACTAATGTGAGAATCCTAGTTTTGTGATCAAATTCACTTACCTGGATGCACTGCGACGGTTCGGGGTGGCGGAGCTGGCTTTGCGGCGGGGCTGCGCTTGGAAGAAGGGTGCGGCGGAAAATAGTGGGCTGGTAACAGCCACCTGGTCGGTGGCATCTGAGGTGGCTGGGAAGTGCTCCGACGCCTCGAGAAGTGGTCGGCGGTGCTGGTGACTGAGGACTCTGGGTTGCCGAAAACAGAGTATGCCTCTTTGGTGTTTTTAAATTAGGAATTTAGTGATAATTTATAGATGAAATGTGATAGGTTATGTGAAGATTTTTAGTTAGATTTTTTTAGGATTTGAATTTTGATTGGATTGGTTTGAAATTAAATTTTGATTCTACTGATTATCGCGGTAAGCTGAAACGGTGAATGAGTGAGTTGGGTGTTTTTCGTTTAATAGGGATTAACTAAATCCGAAGTGTGTATATATATAATTATTTTTTTTTTTTTTCCGATCTGTGAGGATACTAAGTGCTGGGGATTCGGATTTCAAATGGGTTTTACAAGGATTCTGATCTTCCGGTGGTAGAGTAAAATTCGGGAATAGGTGTTTATACAAGCTGACAAATTGAGAGGGATAACGTTTGCACTTTGAAAAAGATACTTAGCAACTGATAGATTAATAATAATATTTTAAAAAAATGTACGGATCATATTAATATTAATAATAATAAAAAAATAGCGGATAAAACAAATAGATAAAAAGGAGGAATAAATTCTAAATTTAAGGTTATGATGTTACAACATATAAAACTAAGAAAATAAACTTACTCCCACTGACCTTTAGGTATATGCAATTATCAACAGTATTCTCCGTGAAATCAAATGAAGTAATAATACTGTGAAACTTTAGATACTGTCGTTGGGATGCTTGCTTTAGTCTATATATTGACCTCTTTAATTTGCAAACTAAATTATTACCTTGATCATAACAAAATCCTTCTCTCTTTCATGTATACCTCTTCTTCAAGATCCCCATTTAAAGAGGTTGTCTTCACATTCATCTGATGTAACTCTAAATCAAAATGAGTTACGAGGGCTATGATTATTCTAAATGGTTCTCTTTGTGTGAATCCCTTGGCTACCAATCTGGCCTTATATTGCTTAATGTTGTCATTCGAGTCTCATTTAGTCTTATAGCCACATTTACAGCCTACAACGTTGATGCCCTTAGACTTAACAATATTCCAAACTTGGTTTTTAGCCATAGAATCTATTTCTTCCTTCATACCAAACATTTAAGTTTTTCCCACTCATGGCATATGAAAATGAGATGGGCTAATCTTTAGATCCAATATTAAAATTAGACTCAATCAGGTGCACAAGATTGTAATCACTAGGAATGATAGATCTTTTTACCGTTCATGATCTCCTCAAATCTTGAGGCTAAGTCTCACCCATATCAAGTGGACGTTGAACTTCAAGTTCTATATTGACTTGTTCCTCTTAAGGTGGAAGTGATATTTCTTGATTTGATTGTTCCTCTAAGATATTATGTTGATCGTCTCAAAGAATAATAATTTTAGCCTTATCCATAGATTTATTACTTTCATTCTATGTTTTGTCACACTCTATATTTTGAGGAATAGTTGTCCCACCAATGTGAATATCCTCAAGAAACCTTTTATTTCTAGCTTTAACAATTATGGGTGCATATGAGGGACAACAAAACTTATAGCCCATAGAATTTTTTGCATAGCCAATAAGGTGCCCAGTAAGTGTTCTAGAGTGCAATTTCTTTAAGTGTGGATTATAAATTCTAACTTTAGCTAGACAACCCCATATGTGTAAATGTTTTAAACTTGTTTTCCATCCTTTTCGTAGCTCAAAGTGCATTTTGGAAACCGCCTTAGATGGAACTCTGCACCCAAATACTGTAACACCCTATACCCAAATAAAGCATTTTTTAAAAATATTTAGGGAGCCAGTGTGCAACTAAAACTTTTCTTTATAAAAACGTTCCAGATACGAACGTATATAAATAAATAACACAGTCTTTATAAAAATTAAAGAGATTCAATGGAAGTATTTAATTAAAAACGTTAAAATCTCCTGTGTTTATAATAAATATTTTATTCATTAAAGACCATAAAATAAAATTAATACACTGTCTAGGTCTTTGCATTGCCTTTCTGAGTCAAATCCTGCCAACTTTGTATTGACATCATCTGTGATAGTTTTTAAAAGGAAAACTTAGAAATAAAAGTAAAATGAGTCGATTATTCAATCAATAACATAGCATACGATAAAAGTAATACTCATTGGTTCTATCAAAATATGCATACTCATAAATACATACATAATAACATGAACATGAATTTTTCATAAATGTTGAATATGACTTTTTCTTATATGCTAAAAATATGAACTTTCATAAATTATGAGCTTTTCCTAAAAAATATGAACATGAATTTGAGTTTATCTTATCATATCATATCATTTCATTTCATATCATAGGTCGTTACCCACTGTTGACCCCCGTGAGTTAGGGTTAGCGAATCCAAAAAGATTTTGATTCCACCCATGACTGTGGGTTGTGGAATCCATACATAAGGAAGACATATTGGGTGCACTACCAACATGTACGAGCTGGAAATGCAATATGCCCATACATAGGTACCGATTTCATATCATACATAGGCCACTTACATATCATATCATACTTACATACTTATCATAACATAGATTTCAAAAGAAATCGTATTTTTTCATAATATTTCGTGATGCATGCTTCCTCACATGAATTCATGATCTAACTAATTTTATGGATACTCTTACATAAAATCATTATTTTTTATAAATAACTTTAATGCATAAAATCATGATGTTTTATAAATATCTTAATGCATAAGCTTTTTGTAAATCATGCATGACTTTCATAATTTTTCATTATTGGGATACATAGAAAGGAGCTTCGAAATGATGGCTATACATACATAATAAATTTATAAAACACGTTTACCATACATACGTAAAAAATATGATCATGCTACTTATCTCTTAACAGTGTTTCCTAATTTTATGTCGTAACTCGTAACCTATACGAGACACTAATTGTGACTAACTTTGTAAATAATCATGTCGTGACATTTATAATGTTTAAAAATCATTAAAAAAAAAGGGAATAAAACAATAGTTAATAAAATATACTTTAAAACCCTTTTTAAACAGTCCAAAACATTTTATTTAAGAGAGCTAAGTCCAATATATTTAAAATAAAAGTAGCCAATATACTTAAAATAAAAGCACCAACTTGAAATGGTGTTGAAGGCGCCTGTTTTAAAACAAGGAATCTGGAAGATGGGTGCTAAGGGTTATAAAGGGCATGCCTGGAATTATAAAATTTATAAGGGGCTCTTTGTAAAGTCTGAAGTTAAAGTTCAATAAAAGGAGTGGATGATGTAGCTTACGGAAGGAATTTCAAAGGTACAAATCGTGCCAAAACAAGGAAGCACTCACCAAGGTTTATGGCAACAGTTAGGTTTCGACGAAAAAGGCCAGCGGCATCACTAGAAGTTCTCTGGCAAGGTAGTGTGACAATGGTGGCAGAGAACTGGAGTAGAGAGAGACACCGAAGCTGAGAATAACAATGGTGGAGGAGGTGGCTAACGACAAGGGCTCACCGAAGTAATGGGTGCTCGACAGGGATGGGTTTCTCGGCAGTTTTAGAGGCGGATGGGAGGTGGTCCGTCGAGAGACCTGGCTGGCATCGATGCACACTTGTTGCTCTATTTTTCATGGGCTAAACAGGGGCTGCTTGCTTGGTGATATCCGGTGCAGTGGGTGGTTTGTGGTGGCAACGTGAGGGCTAGTGTTGGAGGCATGCAATCAAGGCAACTACGGCTTAGTGTTTATTTGTGTTGGTTGGTGACTTTTGTTGCATGGAGATGGGGCTTTGCAGTGATTGGAAAACGTGAATTGTTGGATGTGGGAGGGTGGTTATGCATGTAGAGGGTCTCGGCTTGCTGGGAAAACATGGGGTTTAAATTTACTGGTTTGCCGAGAGGTAATTCGGCTCTTGATATTTTCTGTTTCATCTGGGGGTTTAGGCGTTTTTATAAAGATGGAGGGGACGAGAAACGTGATTCCATTGGGGTTTGAAATTTCAATTTGACTTTGAGTTTGAAGTGAAAAATTGAATTTAAACTAAGATAAAATTGTGAAGTATTTCAGTTGATTTCGGGAAGAGCTTTTTGATTTTCTAGGTTTGTTGTGATTGAATTAAAAGGCTGTATTTGATTTTGCTGCTATCGCTGGGTTAAAATCTGAGTTGAAATATTGAAGTATTTGTGTTTGAATTTGATTATGAAACTAGTTTGGAATTTGAAATAGTGATGAAGTTTGGGTTGAGCTGAGTCAATTTAAAACTAAGATAATGGCTGAGATAATAATGGTTTTAAGATGATGATGATTTGCTTAAGGTAAATTTATCAAATCTAAAAGATGAGATACGGCTAGGAGAGAATTTAAACAAATTCAAACACTATTTTAAAACTTTTCAAAAGTATAACATAGTAACGATAAAATAATAATAATAATAATAAAATTCAAATAAATTAAATTAAAGTTTTGGATCTGGATGTTACATATACACTGCAATTTTTAAAGTCTCACTCTACAAAAATAGAGTAAGATAGTTGTTAAGGTAATCCCGGGATAGTATACTATGCAACAATACCTTCATCTTTAACAAATTCAGCAAAAGGACTTGCTTTTTGTCTTGATTTTGTGTACGTTCCGTAAAATTCACCACCCTTGTGTAATCTTTCTATTTTAATTTTCATGTCTAATTCTCTCTCTACTTCTTTCTTATATGTCCAGCTGAACGCATCTAGTGCTTCAACTTTACTAAATAAAAGGTAGAGATACATCTAACATGTATGCTCGTCAATGAATGAGATAAAGTATCTCTATCAGACAAGGATACTGAATGGACCACAGATATCGGTTTGTATAATCTGAAGCACTCATCACTCATCTTGGAACCTTTACATGTCTTGTTGGTTTGCTTGCTTTTTATGCAATCCACACAAGTATAGGAATAAGAAAAATCTAGAGTTTTGATAACTCCGTCATTAACTAATCTCTTCATTCTTTTTATGGAGATATGACCTAATCTCCGGTGCCACAGTATAAAAGAGGACTCATCAATAATGGTACATTTAGTACCAACATTATCATGCATTGTTAGAAGACTTTGCTCATAGACAAGATTTAAATTTAATTTATAGAAACCATTCATTAAACTTCCAGAGCCTATGGCAATAGAATTTTTAAATAAATGAACTTTAGAATAAACAAAATGAAATTGAAATTTTAAAGGTACTAGTCCAACACCACTACTAAGAAAATGAAATAAAATTACCCACCAAAATACAATGATAAATAGACTGTGAAATCAAAAAATTACCTTCTTTCTTTCTTTCTTTCCAGGAAATGAAGGAGCATAAGAAATGTTTTCAAGGTCTAACTAAAGTCCATTATTTAAAAAAAGTCTAAAAGTCTCCATAGCTTTAGAAATACAATGATAAATGGACTGTGAAATCACAAAATTACCTTCTTTCTTTCTTTCTTTCTAGAAAATGAAGGAGCATAAGAAATGTTTACAAGGTCTAATTAAAGTCCATTATTTAAAAAAAGTCTAAAAGTCTCCATAGCTTCGTTGCATGAACGCATCCCATTTCTAGAATAGATACCTTGTTTACTTCTTGTCGACTTCCTTGGAGTGAGAAAGTTTTGTATGATATTAACAACATAAAGTACCCGAATCAATCCACCTTGTATTACAATAAGTATCCATGAAAATTCATAACACACAAGAATATCAAGATTACCTTTCTTCTCAAGCCATTATTTGTAATTCAAGCATTCTTTCTTTTGGTGCCTCCTTTTCTTGTAGAAGAAACATGCATCCTTATGGCCATGTTGCTTGAATGACCCTTTTCTTTCTTCTTGAAAGGTTTACCATTATCACTCTTTTCTTTCTTTCCTTGTCCCTTTTTATAAGTGACAAAATTAGCACTCTCTAGATTTTTATGTTTCAACTTCTCCTTTCTTGCACACATATAATCAGAAGCTAATTAACGGACCATTTCTCTTTATGTGTTGTATGATATATCTTAAATGGACCATTTCTTGCCCCTCTCTTTTCTTGCACACATATGGTCAATCTCTAAGGACTTAAGGCGGGTAACAATATCCCTCATTTTCATGATGTGCTCACGCATACTTTTAAATCTGTGATGCTTCATCACTGACCACTTGTTCATTAGACTGTTTGCAAGTGCCTTGTCAAAATTAACGAATTGTTATTTGATGACCTTTATGTAGTCCTTGACTTTCTCAAACTCGGGAATTGACCCGCTAATGCTCTTACTAACATGCGACTTGATGAGCATTAGGCTTGGACGGTTGGGTTTCTCCCACCGTTCATAGGCCAATTTTCCACAACAGAACTTGATTTCATAGGCACTGACGGCTTGTCCTCACAAATTGCTAAATCAAGATCCATACACCTTAATGTCAAGAGGATTTTGTCCTTCTAATCTGAAAGCTTTCATCATTCAAAAGTGGAATATGAGAATCATTATTAAAAAAGAAACAACAATTGTAATAACCAAGAATATAAATTAATGCCTTGAAACAATAACCATAATTTGAATAAACCAATTTCAGATTCAAAAGCAAAATCTAAACCTTCATGTGGGTAGCGGTTGAATAATATATTAGATATGCTTATACCTTATATTAAGACTATGGTTATTGTTTCAAAGAAGGAATCCTACACCTATGGGTGTTTAGTATTTCTTTTCCTAAAGTTAAAGTCACTATCTTATTCCAATCAAGTAAAAGAAAATAATTACCTCCTTGTAAGGTAAAGCAACCATCAATCATGACTTAATTTTTATATAGATTTAAAACCAAATTGCAAATAAGAATAAAATATCTATGTCTTATAAAATGTTGTGGCTAATTTTAATATACAATGATATTCATTTTCTTGATATGGCTTTATCCATTATTTACATAAAGTTTCATGTGCATGCCAAAAAAGTAAATGTAAAAAAAGCAGATAACAAGATGCATTCCTTGTAATCAGCATTAATGCATAGAAAAATGTATGTACAAAATAATTTTATAATTTCATTGATTGTGTTGAACCCAAGGTTTCAAGTTTCGTGTAATTATAAATCTACACATGGATTTTGATGATAACAAATGAATTCAAAAAATAAAGGAGTCTCAAGCTCAAGTTGTCCACACAATAGAATCAAGCACATCAAGGAACCAAGCATGAGCAAGAAGGGACCAAGTTCACATTAAAGTCATAGAGTAATGTTGTAAATCTCTTAAAAATTCGAAATTAGGATTAAGGCTCAAAATTAATATTTTATCATAAAGCATTAAAATATATTTTCCACATGTGCATGAATATTTTGAAAATTAAATTTGAAAATTTTGAAAGATGATTGATTGTTATCTTTCACATGTGCATGACATGATTAAAGGTTTGAATTTTGAAAATATTAAGATGATTGATTGTCATCTTTCACATGTGCATGTTTTATTTGAATATTTTCAAAAGTGATGAATGCTTTTCTTGACTTATGCAAAAGGTAGATGTCTTTGTTTGAAAATTTTGAAAAGTAAAGTGTGCTCCTTTTGTCATATGCAAAAAGTAAAAGATTATGTTTGAAATTTTTGAAAAGTAAAGTGTGCTCTTTTTGTCACATGCAAAAAGTAAAAAGATTAAGTTTGAAATTTTTGAAAAGTGAATGATGATGTCTTTGACATGTGAATCTTTTTAAATTTGAATATGAAGTCTCATATGCCTATAAATAGATCATTTGAGAGCTTCACATTCACAACACCAAGAGCATACAACATTCATTCAAAGCTTTCATTGTTTCTTCTCTAAGCATTGAGCCTTAACCCTTGTTCATTTTGAGAGATATAGTTTGCGCTGTATTATTTCTATCTCACTCATTGAGGAGTGTACTTTGATAGTCTACCCACTGTCAACTCTTGTATTTGTAAGAGGGTGCGTATAACCCTTGTGTGTGTAGAAGGTGTTCTACACGAGGAATAGTTAAATCACCAAGTGTGAGGTGATTGGAAGTGTAGAGGGTGTTCTACACGGATTCTTTGGAGCGGTGCTGCTCAAAGGTGTAATAGATTTCTATCTCCATCTAAAGGAGATTGAAAAGTGGATTTGGGGATCCTCAAGGGGTAGCTTGAGGCGAGGACGTAGGCAGTGGGACCGAACCTCGTTAACATACTGAGTTTGCTTCTCTCTTACCTTTACTCTTTATATTTATTACTGTTTCATATTTTGTTTATATTTTATATTGTATACTTGGTTTATAATTGTTATTTTTTTTAAATACAACTCAATTCACCCCCCCGCTTGTGTTAGTCATCTGGGCAACAGATTGCATATTACCCACAAATCAATTCATATAAAATAATTATAAAACTGAACAAATAGCAAAGGAAAACAAATTTTATCAAATTTTATTTCCATAAAAATCAACCATTATACAGATAGATTTCCAACAAAGTCATTTTTTTAAAAAGCAAATCTCGATCACCTGACAAATCATCAAACTATGAAAAGATTTCAAAATCTTTTGAAAATCATCACATCAAAATTTGAAAAGATATTTTGAAATATAATATACTTATATTTGAAGATTGTTTCAAAAATGTGAAATAGTTCTATTTGATTTCAAAAAGAGTGGTAGTCAAAATTGTCATATTTCAGAAAATCTGGTTTATTTTCAGAACTAATATGAGATGAGATAAGATAAAAGTTAAAAAAAGAATAAAATTTTGTTGTAATAAATTTTTTAATAGTAGCTTTTTTTTAGATTTAAAAAGTTGTTTTGGGATCTGAAAAGTGTAATTTTTAATTTTATTTTGTATGAAAATTTAAAAAAATGTAATAAAGAGTTTGGAAAAAATTTTGAGTTTTGGATTTTTTCTCTATAAGCAAACCAGGCAATTTTTCTAAAATGTCATAATACCTTTTTTTTTTTTTTAAGCACAACTCTTTATCCTATAAATTTAATGAGAACCACTCATTATTCTAGAGAATTATGTTACGTTTGGATGTTGAGAGTGTTTGATAGTGTTTAAGAAGGTTTATGAATAGTAATAAAACGTAGGTAAAAAGTAATAATAAAATATTGAATAGTAATAAAAAAGTAACGAATTGTAATAAAATTAGGTGAAAAATAATAATAAAATAGTGAATAGTAGTAGAAAGTGTTTGAGAGTATTTGAAAGTGTTTACTTTCCAACCCTAGCCTTACTCTTTATCCTAGATGTTTTTGCTTTTGTGAAAAGCTACCTGACAACCTCTTACAAAGTGTCATACACCTTTTATTCCTCCAATCTCCCTCTCATCTTCTCTTACATTTATTGACTTTCTTGAGTCTTGTTTAGCCCCCATCCATAAAATCTTAAATGTACTTGTGCACCGCTTGCTTCAATCTCTTGATACAAGTATTAGTGTTTTTAAAACAAGCTAAAAAGATGATATGACAAGAAGGCACTAGGTTTGAGAAAGACAATAATGAAGAGGGAGGGGACTCATCTTCTTGGGGCACTATCTGTCCCATCAAAATATAACTGCATAGATTATATTATTTTTAGTAAAAAAATAATTTTAAACAGATCATTTATTCTCCATTAAAAATCAACATCGTTGTGAGATAAAATAATGAAGATAAAATCGCATGCACAGATAAAAAAATCTAAACTAAGCATGGTAAGAGATAACAAGATCATACTAAATTGTATGACATGGAAGTAAACTCTGATACTAATAATGAAAGCATAAATGGGCGAAAGAACATATATATTTTACTGCATGTGGAAGAAAAGAATAATCTAATCTCCCGCTATAGTTGCTTAAGTCTCTAACTAAGAAATCTGAAAACTAAATACAAAAAGCTTTAAGAGACTAAAAAACGAAAATTTTTAAAAACTCTTTATATTCTCATTGACTGCATAAAGAGTGAAGGACAAAGTTTTCAACCAAATCTTTTTCACCGTATCCTTATAATTTAATGATTAATCATAGGCTATTTATAAACTGGCCAAGACCCATGTCCACTTGACATATTCTCTCCCACCTTCCTACCAATAAGAAAGTTGGCAGACCACTTTCCAACATTAGCATTTGTTAACTAGTGGTTACAAGCTGTTACTTAAATATCTCAACTCCATATATGATTTGAATAAGATAAATAATAATATTAATAATACAATAAATTATAATACTAAGATGTGACATGTGGGCCATCTTAAATCTTGTAATTAGACGTGCACTTACACAAAAACTCCTGTCATAGAATTTTACTTCATTGGCCAACAATATTAATGTCTCTTGATATTTGCATTTGTTGTCGTTCGATACACAAGAAATAATGGCACCTAGTAAAGAGGAAAGTTTTTCAGTAGGGTGGACTGATGATCCTGAAGATATGAAGCTTACATACCTCTTTTTCCTAAATAGAAGAGTATTGGACCATCTTTGCAATCAAGAGCTCCAATGTACATATTTTTTGCATTTGCCTCCAGTAATCACCATATGGAGAGAAGGCAATATTTGTTCCATCATATGTCACAACTTTAGCAGCAAACGTTTTGATCTCTACCCAATTGTAGGGTCATGGGTCTTCATGAGGGTCTACATTTCCTTGCTAGTACTTAAAGAGCACATAGTAGTAGTGAGCCTGTGAAATTGTGTAGGTTTCTTATTGGTGGCAACCTCAATAGCCTCGAGGGCAATTTATGAACTTTAGATCTTCTGCACACCCTCTATGAGGGGAGGCCCACCTATGAGAGACTGGGCCTTAGGCCCATTCTCAGGAAAGAGAGACCCTAGCCCGTAGGAGACGAAACTTCAAGAGGTTGGGCAAGAGGCGACCAACATAGGAGGCGAGACTTCAAGAGGCCGAGCGAAAGGCAACCAGCATAGGAGGCGAAACTTCAAAAGGCCGGGTGAGAGGCGATCGTCATAGTGGATCAAGCCACGGTCAGGGTAGAGTTAGAAAAATAGACACGCCCACTCTGATGTGGCCATGACGCATTAAATGCTAAACCCTGGAGGGGTGTCTGAAGCCCCTAGCACGCCGATCCCAGATAAGGCCCCCCTCACCGCATTAAATGCGAGTCAGGAGCCCAAACATGCTCCTGTGGTGAAAAGAGAAGTTGACATGGTATAGAAGAAGGGACAGCACGCCGGGACAGCATCCCAAAAGCAGGAAGATCTACTCGAATTCAATAAAAGGAATGATGGCTTGACAGATTGAAAGGATGACTACCACTCCACTCATATGGCTTAGTCAGGGCATTCTAAGTCTTATAAATAGTCGAGAATTCCACCATACGCAGGTAAATATATCTACCCCTATTATCTGCTCTCATTTTTCCAGATTTCTCTTACATCCATATTGACTTAATCATTGAAGCTATCTCAGGACACCACCACTCCACTTATCATTCTTTTGTGTGGTCGGGAATTATTGGGGCCATGCCTAATAGCTCGGGCCGCAGAACACGACAACAACACCCTCTAACTTGCTAAACCAAAGAGAGGCTATCAAATACAGGAGAAACTAGTGACTGTTCTAAATGGTTCTTTGATAAATTTTGAACTTCAGCTGCTGTTATAGCAATTTATCAAAAGCTAGAAGGCAACAGCTTTGGACTCTTTTGATCCAAAGATGCTGAAAAGTCACCGGAACCTCGAGAAAATAAAATATACTAATAAATGGTAAAATATAAGTTAAACCACCAGATTCATATATTCCTATAAACTGAAATTTCTGGAATATGTACGGATTTAATGTGTACACCGCACATACATTCTACCCTCGTTAAATAATTGTATTCACCTATTTTCACCTGCTTAACCTCTCAAACAAGTGATGATTTAACCCATAACAGAAAAGAAAAAATAGAAGTAAATATGACATTGGGATCCTCATTGTTTTAATATATACACAAAACTTAAGAAACCAATTCAAGGAAGAGTGATAAGTTATCACTTCTCTGTAGGTTTCTTGTCTATTATTTTGGAAACTAGACATCACCACATGATTTTAAGACAAAAAAGTATCCATTACAATACAATATTAACTCAATCGCCCTAATATTAACCGCCATCTTCAAACAGAGTGTCATGGAGGTAGTCTACACCAAGAAAGTGAAAGAGGCTTTCAACAATAGCATCTCAGAAAACCTAGTCCTCCAGGAAGTGATGAAGCTTATTATCTTTTAATAATGGGACCCCAGAGCTTGTCTCACTTAATGGGCTTCTGTTTCCCTCCAATTAATCTAGCTGGGTTTCCAACACTAGTAGCCTTAGGAGGCACATCCTTTAGAACCACTGCCCCTGCTCCAATTTTAGCACCCTCTCCAATTACTATGTTACCCAAAACTTTAGTTCCTGCACCAATGAAAACCCCATCGCCTATCTTAGGATGCCTGTCCCCACAAAGTTTCCCTGTCCCGCCTAATGTCACATCATGCAGAATTGTAACATTGTCTCCTATGATTGCCGTCTCTCCAATCACAATTCCTGTGGCATGATCAAGAAACACACCCCCTCCAATTCTAACTCCAGGATGAATATCTACCGTAAAAACCTCAGATGTCCGACTCTGAAGCAGAACTGCCATGGCTTTCCTACCTTTTGACCACAGTTTATGTGCCGCCCTATGCACTTGGCATGCAAGAAAACCTTTAAAATTCAACAAGCAATGCGCATAACCGAGGCAGGCCGGGTCTCGTTCTCTTACAGCTCTGAGATCATCCCTGATGGCTCTCCTGATCTCCTGATCTTCAGCAAAAACGCTCAAGAGAATTCCTTTAAGCGTATCACTAGCAATATGTGCATTTCCCAACTTCATCCCTAGGTTCTCCGCCAACGCGCTCTCTAGTGAATCATGTGACAGTATAGATGAGTTATAGTATTCAGATAATACATGCTCTTGTTCAATATCATGCGAAGCTTCCTCTCTAATTTTCAACCAAAGCACGTCTTGTTCTTCTTCATCCTCATTGTGCAGAACGATTTTTGAGGCATTTGACAGTTTATTCCCGGCGGCTCGGTTGCTGGCTTTACCTGAAACAAGATTTGAGAAATTGGGTCTGCAAAATAGGGGTCGGCAACAAGTATTACTCGCCTGGCAGTGGTTGGAGTCCAAAGAAAAAGAACTGGTCGAATTTTCACTTCTTGAATTAACAGCACAAGCCGCCATTATTGTTTGAGGGAGCTCTTAAAATCTGTCTGCAGGGTGTTATGAAGGCTAGAATTGATTAAACCAATATATATCAGACACCACAGGACTAAAAATAAAAAGGAGTGGCTGAAAGATAAGGAGAAGAAAGGTTGGGTTGCCATGGGAAGCCCGAAGTACGGGATCTTATATATATAGTAAATAAAAGGTAAAGAAGTGAATTGACCATGTAAAGGACAAGAAACTTCTCGGTAACAACATTGTGCTTGTATTGTAATTGAGATATGAAGATTCAAGAATATATACGATGGACAAGAACAATTAAGGTGGTGGTCGTGGCACACCTCGAAGAGTGACGTTTGGCATGACGACTGGTTTTAATATATTTTATTTTGGTCCAAAGTTCAAAGCGGGCCCATACGTGCCGAGTACTCCACCGTGTTTGTTTGTTTTTTTTTTTTAACAATAACTTTTATTCATCAAAAGAAAGCAACTTGAGAATCAAACCAAAAGTTAAAAAAATTGAATTCCGACCAAACTGTTAAGGACTCACGAATAACTCCTCTTAGGCTTAGTTTGAATCGGAATATCTCAATTTACTTTTATTTTTTATTATATTTTTTCAATTTTTTATATAAAATATAAATTTTAATATACTTTTTTTAAATTTAAATACACATTTTTTAAATCTCAATTCAACTTTTTTAAATTTTAAAACAATAATAATATTAAAAAATAAATTAAATTAAACTTATTTTAACTCATCTCATCTTTCAATCCAAACAAAATCTTAATCATACAATCACGAATAACATCTCACCAAACTATTATACACTCTTAAGATCAGATTTATTTTAAAAATGAGATTAGATAAAATAAGATGAGATAAAAATTAAAATAAAATAAAATATTATTGTAATATATTTTTTTAATATTAGTTTTATTTTATAATTTGAAAAATTGATTTTGAAATTTGAAATTTGAAAATTTTGAATTTTTTATTATATTTTATATAAAAATTTAAAAAAATATAATAATAAGTTTAAAAAAAAATTAATTTTTAATTTTATCATCCAAAACAAACGAGAGCTAAATTCCAAGCATAGCGAGCCAACTAAGGTTCCATTAGCCGTCCTTTCCTTATGTGATACTGACCAAGATGGTGCTCCACCGTGTTGATGGCAACCTTATCATATATGCGTAAGGTAATTAAGTAAGCGAAAGTCAGTTTCAAAACTTGCTTCTTCCTTTTTTTTTTTGTCTTTTTTTTTTTTCTTTCAGATATATAGGATAATTAAATTAATATGTTGGCGTATAGAATATATGTAACATGGACTTATCCTTGAAATTGTCTTTAAATCGCCAAGAACTTTAAGCCATAGTTGCAAATCAACTTCTTGAGTGACCAAATTAACAAAGTCGGGGGGGTCGCTCGAGGTATCAATGCTATATTAATAACTAGTCGTTGACTCGCCGTTGCGAGGAAATAACAATGCACGAGGAAATAATATAGACTTACTAAATGTGTGGTATTTGGATGAAGGGAATATATAATACACTTCTTCTATAGGTTTGGTTTCACAAATTTTTAAAATATATCATTTGATCTCATTTCATATCAGAATTTTATCTCAATATTCAAATACCATTCAAACACAAATGTTTTTTAATTTATAATTTATAATTTTTCATCTAATCATTATACTTTTTCCAAACTTCTAAACAAAACACAACAAATAAATCAATGTTTTCAAATCCTAAAACAAAAATAATATTAAAATTATATTCTAACCCTCTATTAATTTATAGTTTTTGTATTCAACATTCTCTCATTTTTCAAAACTTCATAAAAATCTTAACTCAAATAATTTCACTACTATTAACAAATTATTTAATTACTATTCAAAATTTTTTCATTTCATCTAATCTCAACTGTATAATCGAATCATATATAAGTATTTTCGCCTCGTACTCTTATCATGTATTAGATTGGACAAAGTTATAGCCAAATTTATTTAAAATGTCATTCTTTTATTTATATTATTACAAAACTATTTTTTTAATCATTTCTTTAGGATTAATGGATTTGGAAAGTGAGATTATATAAGATCTTTTTTTGGTTACGTAATTAAGAAGAAATGAAATAAGATAAGATGTTTTATTAAAAGTTGAATAAAATTATATTATAATATTATTTTTATTTTGAGATTTAAAATAGTTGAATTGTTTATTATTATTTATATAAGAATTTTAATAATTTATAATGATTATATGAGATGAGATAGTTTGGTTTTGTGTAATAAACCAGCCCAAAATATTATAAATAATAATGAAATAATTTTTAAATAATAGTGAAATATTTTGAGTTAAGATATTTTATTGAGTGTTAAGAAAGGAGAAAAATAAAATTGAATAAAAATATTATAAAATAAAAATAATATTAAAATATAAAATTTTAATATTATTCTTATTTTAAAATTTAGAAAAATAGTATTATTTTTTGTGTTTTATTTGGGAGTTTAGCAAAATGGTAATAATTAGATAAAAAAAAATTAAAATTCTGAAATTATAAAGTATTTATATTTAAGTGATCTTTAAAAAAAAATATGAAAGTTTTTATATAAGATAAAATTATCTCACTTTTAAAACAAGTCCCTGATCAAAATGCTCGAAGATAGAGTGGAAGGGAATGCAAGTGATAGAAAGAGAGGATCAGTTACTGTTAGGGAAAGGAGATTAAAAAAACGATGCCTAAAGCTATATCTCTTTGAGTTATTGTAGCTAATAATTAAAATGATTTACTAATATCATATATATCAACGATGTGGTAAGTACTATTTATTGAAGGCTAATTTTGATAGTCTCTCCTCTTTGGTTTCGAGTAGGGGTGTGCTTTGACTCCGACGGAGTCGAAGTTTGAAGTTTCCAACTTTGACTCTGAAATAACTTTTGACTCTGACTCCGAAATGAAATCGGAGTTCGACTCCAAATTTCAAATTTTGATTAGAGTTCTTCAAAATTTTGTTATTCAAAATAAAAACCCTAGTAATCTAAATGAACTAAGTAAATAAAGACAAATTTACATGGCAATAAAAACCAATTTTAGCTGCAATCAACCATAGAAACCAAAAACCCTAGGAATCATGGCTAGCGACGATAGAAGTGGCTTTGAAGAAGGTCATGGCTTTGAAGAAATTGAAGAAATTGAAGAAATTGGCTTTGAAGGTCATGGCTTTGAAGAATATGAAACCCCAAGCCCAGGTAGTCCTCGATGGTGATGGAGAAGGGAAGAACTCCATTCGACATTAATGGTGACATTAGAGACCAGTGACGATAGAAGTGGAGAATGGAGTTGGGCCATGGTTGAAGAGAGTCAAGATGCAGCTGGGGGGAAGAGAGAAGAAATTTGTGCCGCAAAGAGAAAGGGTTAGAGTTTTCTCACTTTTGAAGGGTTACCGATGGCGTAGTTTAAGGCTGCTTAAAAAAATTGCAATTCAAATGGAGAGAAACAACCGCACAAGGACTCGAACTTAGGTTCTCAAAGAACCAAAAACTGCATCTAACTCACTAGGCCACTTGGGTTTGTCAAGCTACTTGGGTTTGTCATGTCTAATTTACAATAGATAATATTTAAAGTATAAATAGTTGAAGTTCGAAGTCAGAATCGGAACTAACCTAAACTCTGTTTCCGACTCTGAACTCCGATTTCGAAGTCGGAGTTATTTCGACTTCGACTCTAAACTTTGACTTCCGACTCCAGTCGAAGTCAGAATCAGAGTGGAATTCAAACATAATTTGAAAATTGAAATTTGGAAATTTTGAACACCACTAGTTTCAAGTCCTGTTGCGAGGTGGTGACCATCTCGCGATAAGGGTCTATTGTTATGACGGGTGAGATAGAAAATCTATGTATCTATAGTTAACAGAGAAAGAAGAAGTGGTTGTTCAGTGTCTTCAAGAAGATGATGAGGAAATACCAAGGAAGGGTGAGATCGAGAAGCCTGATTGGGAAGGTATGTGCTAATAGGATGGTTGGAAGGACAATGTTGCAAATGCTATGGGAAGGATATGGAGAATCAGCAAACGGGCTAGCTTTTTGGAAGTTTACAAGAACACTTTTATCATCTTTTTGCCAGTTACACAGATAGGCAAAGGATCTTGAAAGGGAAACCAAGGCTATTTGATAATTCTCTATTGGTGTTGCGGCCTTATGGTGGAGATTTACAACTGTCTAAATTGCAATTTTCTAAGGAATCATTCTGGTTACAACTTCATAATCTCCCACTGGGCTATATAACAAAGGAATGGAGCACTCGTATTGGGAACTCAGTTGGCAACGTACTAGACGTGGAGGTTGATGGAGATGGAGTCAGATGGAGTCCGTATTTACGGATGAGAGCAGACTTTAATTTACAGAAGTCTATTACACGCAGTCAGATCGTCATGGTGTAGGGTAAAAAGGTCTGGATTCCGATCAAGTACGAGAAACTCCCAAGGCTCTGTTTTACTTGTAGAAGAATATTACATGGCATCACCAGTTGCACAAAAGATGGTTGTTGTAGAGGAATAAGTCAAACCTTAGTTTGGTAGTTGGCTTAGGGTGGACAATTCATATAGAAGAAAGGGTATGGGTGCTACATCCTCCCACCCTTAGAGAATTTCATACTCGACATTTTACCTAAAGCAAAGTATAAAATACTAGTCCCTAACCATCCATGCAAGCATGCTCAAACCCAACTCAACTAAAACAAGTAGATTTCAAAGAGAAAGAATGAGTAATGTACCTATGTTTGCACTGATGTCTTCTAATGTTAGTGCAAACACTCAAGTTGGCCCTCCCATTCTACGCTAATTATTTCTTTGAACTGTTTGTTGGGGACCAGGAGGTGGGTTAGACATCTTTTTGTTGTCCAATTGCAACGGGTAGTCCCTAAGATAGTGTCTTGGCTTGCCACAGCAAAAACATAAGCCTACTTCCTTCCTGCATTCTCTAGCATGCACTCAGTTGCATATCCTACACTAATATGTGTGTGGGTTTCCCTTAACCAGCTTTTTATTCAAGCTACTATCTTCATTCGTCCGTTTCCACGGTCCTTGGTCCATGGAAGCTTGAGACCCATAAGGCGCAATCCTCTTCCTGTGTTCCACCAGTTTAGCGCTCCTTTGGAGGCTTCATTTGAAAACTGTGGCCTTAATCACCAATTCGGTAAAATTCTTTAACTGGGAGCCCACCACTCGCTCATAAATCTTTTCATTCATTTATGACACTTCTTCTCCTCCATTAAGGATCAGGTACGCCGCAAAGCGTGCCAACTCAATAAATTTGGTTGCGTACTGATGTACTGACATAGATCCTTGAACCAATTAGCGAACACCAAAGCCTTGTCATCTTTGACTGAATCTAGGAAGAAGTGTTCTAAAAATATCTTATTGAATTGCTCTCATTCGACTATTTATATTCATTCATATTTTCTTATAGTTCTCTCTGACATTCACACCTTTTTGCTTCTCCTCTCAGTTTGAAAGCAAAAATAAGACCTTATGTTCGTCCATGCAAGGTATAACTTAGAGTATCTGCTCAATGTCCTAGATCCAGTCCTATGCTAAGGTTGAGTCTCCCCGACCATTGCAAGTGGGGATGCATTCTTTAAAGTTGTCGATGGAGCCTCCCCATTCATTATTTGTCACATTCAAACCCAATGCACAACATTCCTCGTGACAAGGCGGCATCCTGAAAACTCGAATGCTATAAAAATTGTTTCAAGAATATAGAATTCATTCAAAAATAAGTAAAAAGGTTGCTAATCGAAAAAAAACCATAAAAATTTGCACACGCAATTGCAAAGACTAAGTATAAAATCTAAACCTTCAAGTTCTAAAACCTCAAATACCAACAATAATATTCCTTACAATCATCTCATGTATACACCTCAAGTCTGAAAATCAATACCTAAAGCCATCGATAATCTAAAACCTTATAAACCATAGTCTATATGAGCTCAAACCTAAAATATCCACATAAGCATCTCTAAGTTTCCAATTGCTATACCTAAAAAATGAAGTCAATTCTTAAAACCACAAATATCCAAAACCTCAAACTTATCAACTCGCCTTTAAAAATATGCAAAATTCTTAAGCCTCATGTTTCCAGGACCTCATGTTACTGCATCACCTTGTTCAAAATTTAGTGGTTATTGTTCAATCCCATGGATGATGACTTGTGTAGAGGATCAAGCTGGAAAAATTGCATATAGCTGTTGTGACGTCCTCAATTTACGTTCGTAATTCAATACAAATTGAAGTGTCAGGGTAAGTAACACTTGGCTACTCACCCCTGTACTTATCGAAATTTGAGGCAAATCGCAGCGAAAAAGTAAAATAAAAATTCTAGAGATCACATGGTTACACAAAACCTTAGTATTTATATCATCCATTCTTAAAATATCATTGTATCATTACATGCATAACTCAGTTAGTTTTCTCAGTCGAAATACAAATTTATCAAAAATTTTGACTTAAAGTAGCCTAGGCTCCTTCTTCACTTCGGGAAACTCTTTCTTCATGCCCATGCTGGTCCCTACTACTACCAACTGGTCATAAACTTTTATGGAGAGAGAGTACTCTGGGGAACCCTCAGGGTTTCTTCGGGTCTCTCGAGTAACTAGGGTCTAGCCCATGACCATCATCCAATCATGCAGCGAAAATCATATTCCAAAAGAAAAGAAACCATACAAGAATGAGATTTCCAGGAAAATCTCAGTAAGTACACATTTAACTTAATAAAAGTACAGATATCGTGAAATAGTCACATATAATAATCAAAGTATACATTTATGACATGATTCATGTGACTCATGTATGAATTAAATTTATCTCTTATGTGGACTTACATGGACTTTTCATTCTTAGTCATATCATATACATATCATTTTATCATAATCCACTATTATTACTCGTGGTTGGGCCATACAACTGTTATTACCCGTGGTCAGGCCATACCATTATTATTACCCATGGAAAGGCCATGCCACTATTATTACTCATGGAAGGGTCATGTCACTATTATTACTCGAGGAAGGGTCATGACACTGTTATTACCCGTGGTTGGGCCATACCATTATTATTACTTATGGAAGGGCCATGCTACTATTATTACCCATGAAAGGGCCATACCTTATCTTTTCTTATTTCATTTCTCATATCCTTAACCTTATCATCATCTCATAGTATCATAACATAACAAATAATATTTGAATAACAAATTATCATAAAATCATGGATGACCAATCACTTTATAAATTCAACATCTTATTTTCCTTTACTTGAATCATAAACTCTTCAATTAAAAAAAATCTCAAAATCAAACATAATAGGGTATTTCGCTCGAGCCAAACGTTGATCAAGGGTCGAGTTAAATTTCTGCCTAAATCTCGTTCTGCCAACTAAATCCAGATTTTTTTTTCCTCTACTTATTTCTTATCTCGTAAAACTTAAAACACAAAAGTTTTAGATCTCTGTCTTATATTTCCATAGCCTCTTGAATCATTCAATTCTGATATCACACTAACAAGTTATGACTATTTTATCATAAGATGTTAAATCTGTCAACTTAACCCCTTTTAAGTCCAAAAGTTGCTAGGGTTGATCTATCAATTGTTTTCCAAATCAAGACCTCTTATTTTCACATAATCCCTTTAATATATCATCATAGAATATGTTCCTAAGATCTCATAATTTTCCTAGCATTTTATCATAGCAAAAACCACTCAAAAACTCAATAGGCTTCAATTTAACACATAAACAAAGATTAAGCTCAAATTAATATCAAACATAATTCAATCACCAAACCACTTATTCTATGCCAAGATTAAGTTAATATATACACTTACAAAATTTTCTCAAAGTTAAATGCTTAGTCTTGAGTTGGTTTTGTACCACACTTCTCTCTAAGGCCCTTACTTAGCTCTCTTTTGGCACTTAAGTGATGTGAGTGGGTTTTTGTGTATTTCTCTTGGGTATTTCTCACTATGGCCGATTGGTATCTCTCATGGGGAAAGAAGAGAAGCCCATGCATCTATTTATAGGCATAAGAGGCATGAGGTGCAAGGGAAGAGGGCTTGGGCATTTCAGCAACTCCATTTGGCTGCATAGGTGAGGTGTCCCCTACTTGTGGTTTCATGATCACCCCTAATCCTATGGGGATTTGCTGATATTTTAATCCCATGGTTGAGATTAATCCACCTATAAAATTATTTTGATCAAGGTCTCAAAGAGTTCCAACACATGGGGGTGAAGACAAAACACCATTATAGGAAATCTTTTAAGAGGTGCATCTGGCCACTTGGCCTCTCAAAGGGATTAGCCACGTTCCAGCCTTAATACGTCATTGATAAAATTCGAGTATTCCAAAAATCAAAACATAAAAGTTTAAGATCATCCTCTTAGGATTCTACAGGATTTTGAATCACCTTATTCCGATATCATATGAGAGAGATATGATTAATTTACTGAAATACGTCAAAACTTATCTGAGAATATCCAATCCGAATTCTCTATTTGTTTTCCTTTGTTTTCTTACCCACCAAGACTTCTAGATGAATTCTTATCAATTTGCCACATGTTTCCACACATGTCAAGACTTCAGAAAGTATGGTAGCTAATCTCAATTTCCGTCACATGGTTGAACCTAAGACAACTCATCTAAGTCGGTTACCAATTGACTCCTATTTCTGTCCGTCCACTTCACACTAGATTTATTCCTTGATACATTCCTTATCTTCAAAAACCAAAAACATAAAAGTTTTAGATCTCTCTCTAATGGTTCTATAAGAATTGGAATCACCTTATTTGGACCTCATATGAAAACGTAATGATTATTACACCAAAACTCGACGGTCCAATCCGAGAATCCGTTTTGGCACACCAAGTGTTTGATGTTTTGGTCTTTCACTTCTCTTTGAATTTCTTCCTCAAATTTCAAAAATTTATCTCTTTCTAGGTCCAAATTGAATTTCTCTAGGTTATACATTGCTAAAATTCCTAAAAGTCCATCCAACATTTACCTTAGAATGCATCTAAGTCTACTATTCTTTTTCCATTAAAATATCATTTCCAACAAATCACTTAAAATAAATTCTCAAGAAAAGATTATATTCTAAAAATCCGGGCTATTACAGCTGTTGACATGGTGGCGAGACAGACCGTGCAATGACAACTGGCCATCTAATCTTGCTTTTCCATTATTCAAGCTTGGCATCTAAAATTTATATTACTTCACATCTTAATTGCTTCTATCTTTTATTTTTTATCAACGATGATATTTTATAAGATTTCATATATCTTTAAATTGAATAGACTCACAACAATATATATGCATGCTAACTTCATTGAAAATAATAAATTAAAATAATGATTAGCATTTCCTTTAAAATTCTAGTGGTAAACCTTTGGACTTAATATATGTTAATGCATGGAACTAAACATGAGCTTTCAAGACTAAGCATGAAAAGAGAAAAATGAGTATACGTAAAGACATGAGATTTTGAAAATGAGATTTACTTGCCTTTGTGAAGAACACTGGCAGGAAGATTACTTCTATACTTTCTAGGAGTCTTGCTTTGTCCGGGAAGGCTGTGAGGGTCGAGTTTCGTCGACCAAGTTACCATCTGTTGAGGTTTAGTGGTCAATTTTTTTTTTGGCAGTTACTGCCTGTTGAGGTTTAGGAGTTGAATTTTTGGGAATTGAGCCACATCCATGTCGGCTAGGGAGGACGAGCTACTTGCCTCGTTATGTTCTCTATTGTCTGGAATGAGTAAGGGATGAGGTTGGGTAAGGGATGGAATGAAAACCAAAAGGGAGGCACAAGAGGGCATTGACTTCTATTCTGTTTGGGTGTAGGCAAGTGTATAATTAATAAAATAATATACTGACATGGTGGGCTGCTATTGGAGGGCTAGTTATGAGTGAGAACCAGCTAGACTGGTCTCTAGGTTTGCTCAAGAACTTTTGTGTTCTAAGAAAATTGAGTTTGTTCTTCCTTCACAGTTTTGGATTAAAGCGAAATGGTTGCAGGTAGAAAATTCATCTCTATTGGTTTTATTCAGGTTTGGTCTTCTAGTGTTTATTTAGTGAGATTTTTGACATGTCTTAATATAAGTGGAGGGGTTATTCTTTATACAACTTCGAATGAGCTTTTTTGTAAGGAAAAAAAAGGTCTTTATAATTGCTTTATAGTTTGAGTTTTTGACACAATTAAAAGTTGGGAGGATATTGCAAATTGCAGGATAACTTTGGTAGTTTTTATCCCTTTTCTTTTTATTAAAAATTAAAATAAGGGATTCAATACTTATCCTAATTCAATAAATGAGTCCATAACTAGTTTTAAATTCTTATTGAGCATACTCAATAAAATACAAGTATACAACTTGAACCCAAATCATTGACCCAATCGAATTCAATTGGTATAGCCCGAAAAGTCAGATGAGAATTTGGTTTGTTTTCACAAATAATCTCATATCATCTTATCTCATCATTACTACTTATTTAAATTCTCATATAAAATAAAATAAACAATTTAATTTTTTCAAATCTCAAAATAATTTTTTTAAATTCCAAAATAAAACTAATATTAAAAATTATATTATAGCAATATTTTATTTAATTTTAATTTTTATCTCATCTTCTCTCATCTTATTTATAGAAACAAACCAAACCGTTTGACACAAACAGGTTTGATCTCTGGCTAGGTTTAGACTTCTTAGTCGGTGACACAAACACACGGATTTAAGAGTAGAGCCAAGCAAAGCACCGCAGGAAGCTTGCCAACCTTTACCGTTGCGATTTGGCCTGTTTGAGGCCTTTTGGACTCGTAGTTATTCTGCCATGTTTATCCCCATGTGGCCAAGCAAGAGTTGCAATGAGATGCTTTTCAAGTCCAAAGAGAGACCACCTCAATTTGGGTAATGCATACCATGCCTTTGATGAGTTCTTGGAGAAGAGAGTAGTGGGGCTCAGCAAAGAGAACAAGGGCAAAATTCTCAGCAAGTGGTGCGAGGAAAACTTCATCAATAGCCGTTCCCTAAGTCATGCTTGTGACGTTCACAGGTTGGTTGTTTATCTTCCTCGTTGGGTTTATATGTGTATCCTTTGGATCTTGAACTCCAAGGGCTTGGCCCAAGTGGTGAAGGCATTGGTCTTGGGGTGTCACTCCTTTTCAAGTCCAAAGTTCAACACTTCATGAGTGCAAACAATTCTTTAGGGCCACACTAGGGGTGTTCAAAATAACTGGAGAACTGGAAAACTAGTCCGGACCTGTCCAAACCACACCGATTAGACCAATTTTGAATCGTTCCAGTCCAGAACCGGTTTCTATAAATGTAAAATCGGTAAGAATCGGTCCGATTCTGGTTCTAGATAATATCTAAAATTATTTTTTAAATATTATATATATAATGTTTTTACATTATATATAATTTTATATATAATTATATATAAATAATGTTATAATATTTATAAAATAAAAGTTTAATTTTAAATATGAAAACTTAATCAATCATATGCTTTAAACATAAAATAGATTTTTAAATAAGATTTTTTAAGGAAAAAACATATATTTTTTTAGAAATTTAAAATTTATTAAAACCGAAAAACCAAACCGGAACCGGTAAAACCGGTACTATCGGTTTTGAGGGTAATTGGGCTATAATCGATTTTGCATTTTACAAAACCGGTGGTACCAATTCGGTTCTATATTTTGGTCAAAACCGAACCGAACCGAACCGGTTACACCCCTAAGCCACACTCTCTGATGAAAAGCCAATGATTTAACCAATTTTATATAGGAAAACTTTCGAGGATATAGTGCACGGGACTGGAATTTACTCTACAGGAGTGGGTTTGAAGAGCCCCTGCCTTGAAGAGATTCCCCGACAAGAAAGAAAAAAGAAAAATCGTGTGTCTCATTTTCCATAAAAGATTGTTAATAGTTGACGCATTGAAGTTTCCACTAGATCTCCACCCCTAATTTATTAGGTGCTTTATTGCAGTCAAATTTGGGGTCATGTTGCTTCTTGTGGAGATGACATTCTTTAGTTCCACAAATGTCTCGTTGCTTCGTTTCTAGCTTTGAGGCAGCCAGATGGAACATACATATTGAATGTAACGTTTAAATGAATCATATTTGAAATTGCTTTGGTAGATCACAAAGGTTCCGCTTGTCTTTCTACCCCTTCTTAAGGGTGCTTCCATTAGTCTTTGTACCCTTTAAAAAATTTATTTTGGTTAATTTATGATGCTCCATTGTTTATTGGAGTAATAATGCTTCTAATTAAATGATAGGGCTTTGGCAAGTGGTCAGGTAGTGCAGATACACCCTTCTTCTGTGTTATTTCGGGCAAAACCAGAGTGTATAGTTTTTAATGAACTAGTCCAAACTAATCATAAGTACATCCACAACATTAGTAGAATTGATTACTTGTGGCTATCTGTTGCACAGATGGGCTCCCAGCCGCCACCACGGAGGCCGTCGGCTCTATGTGCCTCCTCCGAAACATCGCCAGCCCGCCATAGGTACATGTTTGCCGCCACCAATGGGTGCTCGCCCAGTGCACCCGAGATGTGTACTAGGCAAACCATGGGCTTGGGACCTAGGACTTGGACTCTTCACCGCCCACAAGACCTCACCTCCACCCTCGGGACCTCACCACCATACAATTGGGAAACACACTCGAGAGCTCACCTTCATGAGACCACACTGTGCACACACTCGGGAGTCACCCCACTTCACGGGATACCCACTCGGACCACTCACCCCACTTCACGGGACCACCACTTGGACAACACACCTGTGCACGAGACTCCACTCACAGACTCCACCCTTGGGACCTCACCATGCATGCACTCAAGCCAATTCGCTCATAGACTTATACACGGCATGCATCTCTCGTTCGGGACTTGCTGGCCAAGCCTCTCCCCTTCGGGACTCGTCTACTTCCCCTCTTTTATTGCTTGGACAAGTTACTCACCACCTTAGATCATGAGAACTCAAACTCGGCAATACAACGGGTTCGATTTTGACAAAATTTTATGTTCCAACTAAGCATGCATGGACTCAGTGTCGACACCCCCACCTACGCTTGGGATCGAACGTAAATCGAGACGCCAGGGATAAGTAACGCAAGAATACTCACACATCGTTCATATCGTAAGTAAATGCATGCGCCTAACTTAGTAGCAGTATGCAAAAAATTTTGCAGCGAAAAAATGTCAAGTCGAGTATTATAGGCAAGAAATATAAACTTGTCACACATCACATGGTAGAACTAATAATTATCCCAAAATAAACTTTATACATAACATCATAAGGTATTAAGTTTCACAAAATACCAATATTCCTAATGCACGGGAAATATTCAAAGTTCTCCAAAATTAACAAATTATAATTTAAAACATCACTAGAAAATAAATGGCTCTGTTACCCCTCCCTACAATATGGGTTCCTTTGCATATCTTCTACAAGGCGGTCATACCAAAAAGGAACCACAGCATCAAAAAGAGAATGCTCCACAGGGTCCGAGGAGTCTCTCGAGGAGTTTGACTCGTGGAATCCATCGTCGCCTGCAACCACTTCTATTGCCCCAAAAAGAACGATAGTTGAAAATTAAAGGGGTGAGATTTCGAGAAATCTCAGTAAGTACATAATTATCCTAAGAAAAGTATTACAGACATATAGAAGTGAACAACAAACAAATGCATGTGTCATGAACATGAACTTATGACTTGACTTATGCACATGCACTTTTATAAAAAGACTTTTATGTAACTCATCACTTATGCACGTATTTTTCATGAAAAGACCTTTCGTATAACATTCATTTCTTTGACACGTACTTAAAATATTTTCATGTCTTTCATCATATTCTTATCGTAGGCGCCATTAGGCATGTTCATATGATTCTTGGAGCTTAACAGCCATTCTTGTCATAACTTTTTTGTGGACACCTCACGGTTCTCCTGCGCACTATGTTCCCCGCTAGTTACTGCATTACTCCGCTACCACTCAAGCCCAGAGTGACTATGTTACGCATTATCGCATCACCTGACGACCACTCAAGCCCAAGGTAATTACGTTATCCGCTTTTCATCACCCGGTGGCTACTCAAACCGAGGAGACTATATCCTTGATTCTTATAACGACAAGGCGCAAAGCCTTTATCATCCTTGGACATCCACTAGTTTTAGGTGCGACTATGCTCCGGACTCATTTTGGATCTATATATGGTCCGTCGACTGCTTTTCATCGACCCAGGGGTTTTCACTCGATTTTAATCACTCCTGAGTGAACAGGAAATTTCACTAGGGCAATACCCTGTCTCAGCTTTTGGGGTTCTTATAAAACTCTTTATTTATTTCTTTTAAAAACACATTGACCCAAAAGACATAAAACACTTGACTTGAATGGATATGCATGCAAGACTTTGACTTTCTTTATGCAAGGCACAAAATTCATGAGACATATGATGCATGCATTCCCAAACCATAGCTTGTATATGTTAATATGCAAACATAAGTGTTTCCAAGATAAACATAATCAAATAAAAAGAAGGCAACCAAACAACCCTAACTCAAAAGGGTAAAGTCGAACCACCCAAGAAATTCAAACCTAGTTTTTCTTTTTCTTTTTGTCCTATCATCTCATGCATTTCTTAGAGAAATAAATATATAAACTAACCCACAAACCATAAGGGATCATTGGCGAGAACTTTAGATGCTATAGACTTCAATATTCTTTTTTCAACTCCCACAACAAGAGCAAAATCTTATTTTATGCATGTATTCGGAATCATACTCAAAAGGAAACAATATCATTCAACTCTTAAGCCACTCAAAAAATTAGATCAAGATCATATCATTATCCAAGAGATGAACATCTAAAGTTCTCTTTCAAAAACTCAATAATATAGTCCATGCATGACATAACCGAAACCTTAAAAAATACCCATACATATTATTTCTCCACTAACTCAATATAACATGACTTCATATTGCACTTAACACATACCCAAATCCACATATCAAGAAAATCAAAAGTTCATGCTTTTATCAACCACCAATGCTTTAAATCTTCATCTTTCATCAACCAAGAGTTAAAATCTAAAGTCTCCCATCTTTCTTTAGAGGGCCAATAGTCGAAACCCATAAGTTCAAAAGATACAATTCCATCATTCAACATATCATGATATTACCACACATGCTCTACCCAAAAATCACTATGACATATCTATTTCATTCTTTTAACAAATAATCACTATATTCCAACAAATCATGTCTTAGATTAAAAGGTTAAAAATATCATCTCAACAATTCTTAGAGAAAGTACACTAAACTCACTAAACAAACAAGTCAAACCAAAGAACAAAGCAACACAATCATAAGTTCACACCATTCTTCCACATGCACTAACCGAAATCAACATAGCACATTTTATTTTGTTCCTTCAACAAATAACCACTATATTTCCACAACGATCTTTTAGATTAAAAGCCTAAAATATCATCTTAACAACACTTAAAGAGAGTAAAATAAATACACTAAATAAACAAGTCAATCAAGAGAGCAAAACTATACAATCATGAGTTCACCTCACACATACAAGTGATGCTAAGATTAAGATAAGAAGGTACTTACAAATATTCCATATATAAATGAAGGAAAATTTTAAAAATATACAAGAAGAAACATGATTAAACCTAGAGAATATTTGTTTTATAAAAAAAAAAAAGGCTTACTTAGTAGGAAACCCTTTTGAGATTCAAAAAGAGCTATATTTTCCCAAAAACACTATAGTTTTCATTTTCCTTTTAAAAAGAGAACCAAAAATCTTAAATCTTTCATGCAAGTTTAAGAAAATATTAAAAAACATGGTAATAAAAGACTTTTAAAAAGAAGAGCTCCTTTGATCTTTGCTTCAAAAGAAAAGAAAGAGTTTAAAGAAAAGATTACTTACTTTCAAAGGTATATGTTTTGCAAAAGTCTTGGAGAAAACCCTTAAGCTTGCTAGAAAATGGTGTTTGGAAGGTGAGAAAGTGTGAGGGAAAGTGGAAAGTGTAGAGAAACTAGTGTGGTCGAGAGTTACAAGGATAGAGTGGGAGAAAAACTAAGTAAGATGAGAAGAAAAGACCATGGTCGACCAAGTGTCTTCTCCTAGCCTAGGGTACTCCATTTCCTTCTTGATTGATACCATGAAATAACACTTGAAAGGATGACACAAGGCCTTGGTTGACTTCTTGAAAGACACCTACACCTAGGAATGAGATGATGCCTAAAATGCATCCAGACCATGATCGGTTGGCCTCCCAAAAATCACCTAGCCGAAACTCACAAGGGTGAGTCACCAAATCTTGCTTACTTGTCACACATCCTTCCCTTGTCAAACACCTCACCAAGACTTCTCTCTTACACCAAATCTCACATCTAGATATAGTGTGATCTCTTTGGGAAAAACAAAGTGAGAGTTGGCTCTCTTCTTGCTCTCATCATCCGAAACTCTCTCTTTCTCTCCAAAGACATCTTCCTCACTTATCACTATCACCTTCTTACAAGTCAATCACACCCTCATTAGTCTATCATATCCCTAAGGATCTTCTTACACAAAATATACTTTTTGCCATATTAAAAGTGGGGCTTTGCATAGGAAAACCCAAAAATGGGATGGCTTGGCCGGCTCCCTCTCTCTCTTTTCTTCCTCATCCAAAACTCACTCTCTCAATTCCAACAAATCTCCACTTGTCACCATCATTTGCTTTTCCGAGGAATTTGGTTAGTCACATCTCCTTTTTTTCATGCTTTCTCTTTTCCCAAAAAAAAAAAACTACCATTCTTGTAAGACCAAAGCAAGCTTTTTAGAAAACCTACTATTCTTGAAAGACCAAAGAAAATCTACCATTCTCCTTAGACTTTTGGATCTTGTTCTAACATCTTGGGCCTACCACTATAGGTTTCCTCCAAGAAAAGGCCTAAAATTAAGTCCGCATCTCCTTAATAAAATTATAAAAATATAATAATATATAATATATATTTCACTCTAAACATACCGAAGAATCCAAGTAGGGGAATTAAAATCCGGGTTGTCACACTCGGACTAGCAAGACACTCGACTCGGACTTAGCATGCGCAAGCACAGGTGCAACAACCACAAGTTTATGAAAATCGCAACTGACAACGACAATCGAAAATCTCTGGTTTGTCTTGCTCAACATGTGAATATATTTTTTTCTACTAACAAAGTTATTTTCTGTATGGCCTTTCACTCCAGCAAAGTCGCACTGATCGAACAAACATCAACAGATCTCCATCGCCAACTCGGGACACCAATGAATCGTGACGTCAAGACTTAGGCCCTAGCTCGATTGTAAACCCTCGCACGCTGATTCGCTAGCGAATTGCAGGGTCGACACTCTAGCCTTAGCTTGCTCGTAAACCCTTGCATGTTGATTCATCCGACATGGGGTTGAGGCTCGAGGCCCTGGCCCCAGCTCGAGCACACTCGTAAATCCCTCATCTCCATCTCCATCACTAGCTTAGAGCGCCAAAGGAATGGCCAATACATCTCCTGTGATGGAACGAGCTCTACGCTCTCGTCATATGCGGTCGAGCCCATCTCCCATAACGAAAGGAGCTCCGCGCTTTGGTCACACGCAGACCGCCAGCACATCTTCATTGCTAGCTCAAAATGCCACTAACTCATGGAATTAAGGCTCAGGGCCTAGCCCGAACACACTCGTAAATCCCAACATCATCATCGGATTGCCATCGTAAGTGTTTGAATACCAACATATTACAACACTTTATTGATAATCCTTTGTTGCAAGTTTTTGTTACCTCAGGCGCAGGAAACGAAGCACCACCTCCTTAGAGTTTGAGGTACGTGATATCGAGACAAAATTTCCATCACCTTCTTGATGGTGATAATTTGCGGGGTAAAAAAATAGAAGAAGAAAGGAGGAAAGAGAAGAAAAACTCAAGCGCGAAAAGAAGACAGTGATGGAATAAAACGAACGCACCAAACCGTACGCGATCGAGTTCATCTACCGCCACGCTCACGCTACGCACCCCCATGCACGCAGTCGAGTCCATCTCCCGCTACCTTTGAGTTTTGCGCTCCCACGTTCGCAATTGGGCCAATCTCCCACTACCTTTGAGCTTCATGCTCTCATGTTCGCGATTGAGCCCATCTTCTGCTATCTTTGAGTTCCGTGCTCCCACGTTCGCGATTGAGCACATCTCCCACCACCTTTGGACTCTACGTTCCTACAATCGTGGTCAAGTCCGTCTCCCGCCATGCTTGCACTCCGTGCTTCCACGCACACGGTCGAATCCATCTCCTACCATGCTCGCATGTCGTACTCCCACATTTGCAGTCGAGTCTATCTCCCGCCACCCTTGAGTTCCGTGCTCCCATGTTTGCAGTCGAGCCTATCTCTTGCCACCTCAGAACGCCGTGCTCCCACGCTCGCGATCGAGCCTATCTCCCGACACCTTTGAGCCTTGTGCTCCCACACTCACGGTCGAGCCTATCTCCCGCTTTAACCAAGCCCCGCGCTTGCACTCTACGCCATCGAAAGTTTTGAAATATCAGCACATTATGACATTCTCTTGATAATTACTTGTTGCATGCTTTTATTTCTTACCTTGGGCTCAGAAGATGAACTGTCGCCTTCTCGAAGCCCGGATACGAGATATTAGGACAGAACTCCCACCGTCTTCTTGGTGGTAAGAATTTGCAATACTGTAAGGGGGAGAGAAAGTAGAGCCAAGCCTACTATTTATTACAATAAAGGACCAAAAGAAAGAAAGATGATGGGACAAAAGGTATGGGATGGTCAAGGAAAGCAAGAGGCTTGCCAGGTGCTGGTACAAATGTTAGAAAATATGCATGTGAAGAAGAAAAAGACAGAAAATAAGGAAAAGGAAGCACGCCGAATGGAAAAGTGGCTGACACATGCCAAGGGCCTATAAAAGGACCTTGAGTAGATGAAAGTAGGATACTCTCCAACCCATTTACTCCTTCAGTTTCCTTATTCTTCTAAGAGGCCTTAGTGACCATCCAAAGGAATTTTCTCCATAGACGTTTATATTTTTCCTTGTACAGTGAAATATAAGAGATTGTAAAATACTTATTATAGTAGATACTCCTCCCCAAGCGCCCATGGATGTAGACATTATGCCGAACCAAGCAAATCTTGTGTTTAAATCTATTTATTTCATCTGTTATTAATGTACGTGCCGTCCACACCGAAACCTTGCCGAGGGCCCCAAACAACACCAAACAAAACTCAAATCACACCAGTGGGCCGAGATTAAGTCTTTCTCCTGCTCTGGCCTGTTAACCGATTTTTACGACATCAAAAAATATAATCCACAAACTTGTCACTATGTTCTATCTGATTTAGTCTTGGCATGAATGAATCAGGTTAAAACAAAACTTAAAAGGCACTTTTACAAACACGTGCTAACTGGGGATGTTGCCTACCATATTGGCTCTCAATATGAGAAGACAAGCTTGTTCAACACAATCAATTCATTACCTTTTTGGAAAAAAAGGAATGTTAACCTATGAGTTACCTTGCTTAAAACACTCTTTCAGAAAACAATTCTTAATGCCAATCGTTGTCTTCTAAATTAGGTTAGATGCTAGAGTTTGATGTTTTGGTCAATGTTTTGAATATCGTACCCGTGGACGTACCGGTCAAGCCATTGAAACGAAATATTTCGATACCGGTACCGTTTCGTGTACAATTTCAGAATAATTTATACATAAATAAATTAAATATATAAATACATTTATAAATTATATTTCAAAATAATAATCAATATATGAATAAATTATATATATATATATGTAGTTAATTTAGTCTAAAATAATGTTAACAAATAGCAAAAAATGAAAAAAAAAAAAGTAAGGCCGAAATCCGACATGGCCGAAACACGAATACTGGCCGGTACAGCCGAAAAATCGTCTGAAACGAAACACATCTTTTTTTATACCGAACGACGGCCAGTACGACATATTTTGGCCGTTATGGCTTGTACCGGTACAAAATTAAAAACCTTGATTTTGGTTCCCTACTACAACGTGAGAAAGGAGAATTGGAATTCTGTAGCTAATATTTATTTTTCTTTTTTAAAAAAACTATTTTTTAGGCACTAGCTATCAACGTGTCTAGGTGGAGTTTTTCTATTTACATTGGGGAGTTTCTTTCAAAGGTGGCTCCCAATTATCTATGGAAATTCCCAAAAACTTGACTTAAGTCAATGTTTTACTCTTGCCTTCTGTATCATAATATATTGGATAATGATAAGCGCATTATTTTTTATCATTATTTTTTATCATTATTTTTTATTTAATAAGTAAAGAAATGACTAATAGTGAAATTATATATTTTTTAATACTTTTTTAATGATTAAGGGTGTTAAAAAGAATAGGAGATTAGTTTAGCTTGTCCAATAAAAAGAATATATTTTCAAAACAGAGTCCTTAAAGCTATCAGATAGATTTTATATTCAGTATCAATAATATATTTGTGAAGACTTCACGCAACATGGTTCAATTTTTTATTAGCAATATGTGGGTTTCAAAAACAGAGCATGATCTATACCATGTGGGTTTATGTAGAAAAAAATTGTCGGTGAGTACATAATCTATCATGAAAAAAATAAACAAAGAAAAACACTGAATCGCGCTTATAATCCAGTAAAGCTATTTATTTCTTCTTTTACCTTTTGCGTACATAATCTACCATGAAAAAGAACAGTGAATCGTGTACAAAGAAAACTGTTGATGAGTACATAATCAAGCCAAACTCAAGTTTTTTTTTTCCTTTTACTCACCACTGAATCACATCGGAGTGGAAGCTGTCGGCAAGAGTCTAGCCAAGCTCAATACATAGAGAAGCTATCAGACCCAATCGTGTGTGGAAGTTCTATGGCTGAAAACTCGCCAGAAATGGGATTGAGAATGGTAATTGGTGCCATAAGAGAGGGGAGGAGGTGGATACGAGGCCTAGAGTTCAGTCATCACAAACTAAGCATTTAAAAGGGGCTGAAATTTTTTCTGTCCTGATGGCATGCCACATCTCATGTGCTACATCAGTCACTATGTCAGGCGGTCATTTAGAGCAGGCAGACGCAAGTGGTAGGGTAGCTTTATCTATTTCTTACACATGAAGCACCGCTCCATAACAATCTTGTTACGTTTTCTCCAATTGTCAACCGTCAAAATCTTCCCAAATACGGTTGTCCGACTAAAAAAGGCAACTTTAGACGGCATAGACAACACCTTATAATAATATGTAATTGAACTTTTTGCTCCCCATGTATTTCCACAACATTTGATCCCTCTCATTTTCTCCTATATTCAGAGAATACAAGAAATTGAAAAAATTTACAATTTCATTAAGTTACCAATCCTGTACATTTCTAGTAAAAGTAACATTCCAATGCACATTCCATTAGCACGACTCAAGACCTCTGAAGCAACAGCCTGCTGATTTCAAACCAAGTTGAAAACAACCGGGAAAATAGGATAAGAGCTCTCTCACCACACCATTCATTGAACCAAAAAGGAATTCTTGCACCCTCTACATTCTCAAAATTAATATGTTTTACAAAATTGTCCCACCCCTTTCTAATACATTTCCATAAGCACACCATAAATCCCCTACCCTCCTTAGAGAAGCATCCTCCCCAATCACATCCGTACTTCAGTCAATAACCTCTCTCCACAATGAGCTCCCTTCCATTTGATACCTTCACAGCTACTTCCCTGATAGTACCTTATTCAAATTACTTACACTTCGCACCCCTTAACCTCCATTCACAATTGGATAGCACACCCTATGCCAACTCCAAAGATGGAATTTATTCTCCTCTCCCATGCTACCTCACAAAAATGCTCTAAACAACTTCTCGGTCTAGTTAGCCACACCAACCGGTAATGGGAATAAATAAAGATAATAGGTAGGAAGATTCGGAAGGGTGCTTCTCAATCCGATCTACAAAACATTTTTCATAAGATAATTGCAAATCAGTAAATGGTGAGACCATTAAATGGAGCACTTCAATAATTCACAGCCAACCTTATTACTTCAACTTCAACTTCTCTTCTCATTGAAAAATATCTCAACTTTTACTTGATAAATCAAATAGATAACAAGCTATATGGACAGATTCCACCTATAGCTAAAAAAGAAAAACTTCAAGCAATACAAAATGTCATTCTTCGCCTTTATTGCTGAAACCCTTTCTGTATAGGCTTACTGGAGTGAGTGAGAGCCTGTGATGAGACAAACTTAAACAACTGATATTTTGATAACTTTGGTTTTGAAACGCTATCTTCAACAAGTAATCTAAGTGGTAAGGGAGAACTTGTGTACATGAGCTCCATGTCACAGGTTTTATTCCCCCTTGGATCAAATTTAAGTGGGAGGCCATGGCGGTGAACTGTTGTGCTAGTTTCCTTGGGTTTTGGGCTCCATAGATGAGTCCTAAGGGCTCTGCCGTGGGTTGGTTCTCTGTTATAAAAAAAAATGTTATCTTCAAAAACCTATGCCAAAAAATCAGGTCTTATTTTCTTCCACATCAGCTTGATGTTGATCGTGTGTTGGCAATTTGGCCATCCAAACATATCAGAAGTTTAGTAAAGCACTATCATCACAGTATTTTGAATCATAATTTTTTTCTTTAATTAAGAAAATTATGAATTCTACTCATTCTCAAACTCATATGCCCTTGTTTCGCATATCTTTCATTGTCTTTCCAAAGCTTTCAAATCAGTATTGTCTGTTCAGTCAATGAGTGAGCGTTTTCAAGTTTTTTATTGAGTGCCTTAGGCCAATAGTGAAAATTTTATGAATGGCTTTATTGTTACTGTTGCACACAAAATAATACTGTCCAAAATCATAGAAGACAGTATTTAAGTGGTTTAGCAATTTGCCTACGTCCACTAGAACCAATATTCAATATGTTTGTATGAGATTACAAACACTCAACAAATTTCTCGTCTCTCTGTTTTTCTACCCACGTATTGCACATCTCTCCTTTCTTCTATCACCACACACATTACACACATTAGAGTTCTTTTTTTATAGGAGAAGCTTTGCTCAACTGGACGGTTTGCTTAACCATACAGTGCAGCCAAAGTTGAAAACTATTTCCTTCACATGCCTATAGCTGTAGCAACTATATATTTAGGACAGTGCAGAGATTTGGACGGTGCTGAGTAGCCAATATGAAACTTCTTCATGCATTCACATAATAGCATTCACACTTAGGTTGTTTTAATCAACAGTTACTCAGTACTAACATTGCTAGATCTTTCTAATGCATTTCACAAAATTATCGTTAAACCACTCTTATAAGCAATTAACCTCCCCAAAGATATCAAACAATACGCACAAGACCTCTTTGCGAGATTTAAAACATGTAAAAATCCAGTTAATTGAAGTCCGATTACTTTTACACTTCTCAACCTCCACACACCATTTTTTTTTAATTTTTTTATAATTTTTATTTTGAATTTGCTCTTTTTAAATTAATTTAATTTTTTTTATTCATTATTTATATATCAAATATTTGATAAAATATAAAATAAAAAAATATAATGTGTGAAAATTGTGTAAATAATAAGAAATTGTATAGAATTTTTCTTGAAGTCCTGCCGGTTAGAATGCTAATTGTCACAATACAGATCTCTACCTACATACATTTCAAGATGACGCGCATGGCCACGCAGAAAATCAACCGAATGCACATTTCAGGTTTTTTAAAACTGGATTAAAAAAGGTGAGCCGAAGAAACATTACTTGCAGTTTAATTCAGGATTAACGAAAATAAAATGGAAAATAAAAAGCAAGAAAAACAAATATTGAGAGAGAGAAAGGGGGAAGAAAGTGGAAACCGAACCCTAGAGCTGCTCCAGTACTTCTTGTCCCAAGGATCTATGTATAGAAATCCAATGGAAGTGATTTCTAGGCCGTCCGATAGGTCATTTTCTCCAGGTTTTGCCATTGGTAGGTGAAGAGAGCGAGCGCTGAGCTCCGGAGTTTCGAAAATGGACGTAGTTGATGGATATTGATTTTATAGATTGAAATGCCTAAGTTCGCAGAGTGAGAGAATAGAGATAGCGGGAACCGAAATCAGAGAGGGGATCTTTTTCGTTTACATCTCCAACTCCAATGGATGGTAAATACTTCTAAAAAGTACATTCGCCGTTTCCGGGGATCGAACCCGGGTCACCCGCGTGAAAGGCGGGAATACTTACCACTATACTGCAACAACAGTGTTGCAAACTTGTGAATTTAGTGAGTTATTATTTCTAGCTACTTTAATATTTAAAATAGACATTAAATTAAGCACACTCCGAAAACCCATAGAAATTAAAACTTAATTTATTTTCGTAGATAATATGAGATAGATAAAGTTAAAATATATATATTATTATAATTTTTTTAATATTATTTTTATTTTGAAATTTAAAAAAATTAAAATTTTATTTTATTTTATATAAAAATTAAAAATATATATAATAATGAGTTTGAAATTAAATAAAATGAAATAATTTAAAAAAACAAACCAGACTTAAATCTATCGAATAAATGAATTTTTCTCATGTGGAATTCATTTGTTCCAAAAAATCCACACACTTATACAAATCATTTCATCTTTGTCAACCTGACTAGTTGGAGCAAGCTAAACTAACGGATTGGAGACCTTGCCTATGTCAGAGAGATCGGATAAGTGTATCCAAGAATTTTATTACAAGCTTGCCTAGCAACATCTCTCAAAAGTTTAACTAATGAAATGTTCGTACCAAAAGCTTACTTGCATTCCCACGCGAGAGTTTTGAAAATATTGTCTATTCCCATACCCCTTGGTTCTTGGGAAGAGCGCTTCTATGCTCATAAGTGGCAGGTCCCTAATGGGATCTGCCTAGTTTAAAAAAAAAAAATTGATTTATTTGCGATGGTTTTTTTTATCATTTTTAAATATTTTTAAAAAAATAAAAAAATTCATAATATTATAAAATATATATTCTTAATCAATATATACAAAAAAATTTTTTAAAAAAAAAATTATCTCACAGTCGAAATTCTCAGTCAGAATTCTCATTTGTGAAAGTAGAGTTTCTCTTGTGGAAAACGTCCCACGTGGAAAAACATGCAAAATGCATCCACTTGTACGGCAGATATATTGATGAATTTAAGACTAGCTAGCACAATTATTTATCAAAGTCTGGTTGTTCGCTATTCCATAGGACTGGCTCTTCTAGAAGACGAGTTAGACGATTGTCTAAAATTTTTCAATAGAAGAAGGTCTCAAAAAATATTAAAAAAATTAAATTATTTAAACTAAATAAAGGAACATTAATATTAAAAAATATTTTTGATATCAAAAAATTGAAATTACTTCATGATGATAGTTTGCTAAAGAATTGTCTTAGTCCTTATTTGTTTTTTCAAACTATGTCATCTTCTTTCAAATTTATCATTACACTTTTTCAAATCTTTATATAAAATAAAATAAATAATTCGATTTCTTCATATCTCAAAATAATTTTTTCAAATCTCAAAATAAAACTAATATTAAAAAAGTATATTATAACAATATTTTATTTTTTTAACTTTTATCTCATCTTATCTCATTTCATCTCTAAAAACAAATCAGACCTCTCTTGAAAGTTTTTTGAAATATGATATTTATGGTTTTGATTTATTTTATAAGCTAAAAGTTTTAAAAGAAATTTTACCAATAGTAGAAAGCTCTCTTACTGATATATTAAATTTTATTAAAAACCTTGATTCTTTTCCAAATGCATGTACCGCTTACAAAATTTTATTGACAATACCCAATATAGTTTTGCATAGAGAAATTTTTCAAAAATAAAATTGATAAAATCTTTTCGAAGATCAACAATATCGAAAGAAAGATTAATAGATTAGCCATATTATCAATTGAAAAAAAAAATATTAGAAGAACTTGAATATAAAAATTTAATAAGTAATTTTGCATCTCAAAAATTAAAAAGAATAATTTTTAAATAAAAACATATTTAGATGTAACCTAGTTAATTTGATATAAGAAAAAATTATCGTTTTAACTTATCCTCTTAGGCCTCAAAATCTGTTGAGTCGACCCTTCTCTTCAAGAATTCTTTTTTAGGCAGTTCATATCATCCATACATAATATTTTGATTTAATATTTCAATTCTTTGGTGTTTGTAAAACTCCATATAATAAAGATAAAAGTAGGTGGTGTATGAGATTCCACATTTTTTAGGAAGGAAATTTTTTACTATTTATAAAGTTCTAATAGAGTTTCAATTGTAATTAACTAGTTCTTTTAGAGTATAGGTCATATGCTTTGGATCTTCCATTAGAACTTTACAAATGGTATCAGAACTTATCCTAATAAAAAATGTGAAACTTGAGTTATGTCACCTAAAACGGACAAATCCGACGTCCTATACTGCAAAAGGATTAATCAATAATATAATTAAAATCCCATTAAAATTTTGTAAGGAACGGAACTTCTTATTTTTAAATAAAATTGGATCTCATACATCACCTATTTTTATTTTTATCATATAAGATATCATAATTTCAATAAGAATATAAAGAAAACAAATTGATAATTTGTATCTAAATTCTAAATGTTAGCCCAAACCCAACCAGAACGAAAGCGATGCTAAAAGAATCATTAATTGGTTATGTGTCTCGTCTCCTTAACATTGTTTTCATGAAAATTCAAGCTCATAATATCTCTCATTTACTAACCGTGAGAATAAGGTTTCGTTAGATTACACAGAAGAGGCAATAAATCTTTTAATAATAATAAGATCAATTAAAATAATAGTGAAATAGTTTGAGTTGATCTTTTTATATATTTTGGAAAATGAGAAACAGAAAATTGAATAAAAAATTATAAAATTAAAAAGGATTAAGATATAATTTTTAATAATATTATTGTTTTGAAATTTAAAAAAGTTAAATAATATTATTCGTCTTGTTTGGAAGTTTGAGAAAATTATAATAATTATATGAAAATTTTGAAAAATTGAAATTAAAAAATGTATTTAAAAAGTGATTGGATGTTAAGATAAGATGAGATGATTTAAAATATATGTGAAACCAAACCTAGCTTAAATTTTGTATTAATATTAGTAGTGCGTTTACTCCATGTGTGAATTACCAACTTTAGTAGTATGCACTATGCCGTAATAAATTTTTGGAATCAATCTATATGTCTTTGCCTATCTCAGTACATCCTGCTTTAACTAATATCCAAAATTTCCATATAATTTGAATTTTCATGAAAAAGAAAAAAAAATGTCGATGAAAAAAAATGGTGGGTTTGAGAGGCTATATCTTGTAATTCTAGTTAATGTTTTTCATACTCTATAATGAAAAATATTTATATAGTTTTAGAATATACATATCTTGTATATTTTACTTGAAAACTTAGGGAAAAAATCTAAGAACCACGTAAAAGAAATCAATGGCTTCATGATAAATGTCACTTTTTGTCAAAAATAAGTGCGCTAAATTTACAAACCATAAAATTGTATTTAGCACTAATACTCCATAAAAATCTCTTGGCTTCGTTGTTCGTTGCAATTTGCATGCAAAATATGTTGTGAGAAACTCCACACCCACGCACAACGTTAGTGAGATAGACAATGAAATAATTGCGGAAACATAGATATATCTCTTTTTAATTCTCAGTTGTCAATACTCTCGGATCCTTTGGAGATCTGGTCCTTGGCCCTTAGATATATCTCTTTTTATACAAAAAGGCATCAAACATTGGGTCACCATCATTTTAAACCCCAATGGTACACTTGGGATCCCAACCCACGAGAGCCATAAATTCCAAATTTTTTCCATTCTCGCTATGGACAATCAATGGTATATCAAGAATTAGGCAACTCATAACCAAGCTTTGCCCTCTGTCTGTCAGTTTATCAAAAAAGCATTGGACTTGTACAGAGAACACTTGCAGGCCTGGGAGACTACAACAAATGATTCCAATCTGATCTAGTCCCCTCCACCCTCTGAAGACATTTTTTCCCTAACATTTGATGTTGCTGTAAAAGAAGAAGGAAGCACCTCAGTGGCAATTTGTCGATCAAATACAGGACACATTCAGTTTGTAGTAGCACAAAGCAATGGTTATACAGAATATAGGGGAAGCTGCTGCAGCTTTAATAGGAGTCCAAGAAGCTACATCAAGGAATATTAGGAAATTAATTCTAGAAGGAGAATCTCTTAACACAGTCAACTCTGTCAACAATCCTCATAAATCTATCAATTGGGAAACCGAAGGCATAGCTCGGGACACAAGATTCATTTTGAAAGACCTTGAGCATGGAGGATTGTTAAAATACATCAATCTCAAAATCGATGTGCGCATTCTATAGTGCAATGGGCTCATTCCAATCTAGTCTTTGAAAATATCCCTCTCAATCTAATCCCGAATTGTCTATTAGATTTTCACAGCGGCAAAGATCCCCCAGTACTGCCATTGTTCCTTTTTAGATTTTTTAGACATTTTACTTTCTCTGCTTTGCTGTTTTTTCAGTTGTCTGTTAGCTTCTATATTGTAATTTTTTTTTTCTAATACATCCGTATCTTGCTGAGAAAAAAAAAAAATTGCGGAAACATAGGAATCAAGCGCACACACACAGTATACAATATTTAACTTGGTTTGACAACATGTCTCCATTCATAGAGCTACAAGAGATTTTATTTCAAAGGAAATTACAACCACGCAGTGGGTAACAAGAGTTTCTCTCTATTAATACAAATATCAACTCTCTCCAAATTTTTTCTCTCTCACAATATTCTTCTACACCATTTATGTTCCTCTTAGTTTCTAATACATTTTAGTTCCAAAACATAACATATTGTGAAGGGGAAAAGAAAGGTGGGCCCAGCCACATAAAACACTACAAGACAATGAGGTGACAAAAGGTGACAAAAGGACGTGGGGTCTGGCAAGTAGCATGAGATAGGGTGTAGAGGACATGGGTGCAAGCGGAAAAGCAAGAAATTGATGGAAGGAGAAGAAAATGGAAAATGTGAAAAGAAAAGGCACTGACACATGCAACCATAGAACTGTGGGCTCTCTCCTTCTTCCTCTCTCTCTCTCTCTCTCTCTCTCTCTCTCTCTCTCTCTCTCTCTCTCTCTCTCTCTCTCTCTCTCTCTCTCTCTCTCTCTCTCTCTCTCTCTCTCTCTCTCTCTCTCTCTCTCTCTCTCTCTCTCTCTCGCAGGTTTTTCTTCATTGACCTCACCTTCAACCTTTGAATAGGGAGCTCCAATGAGCTTATATATATATATATATATATATATCTGGAATTAATTTTATACAGTCAGAATTGAGAGGTCGTGCTAGATTGTAAACAAGAATATTATAGTAGGTTCTCCTCCTCAAACATTCATGGACATAAGCATTATGCCAAACCACGTAAATTGTGTGTCCATCTCTATTTATTCCATCTGCTATGAATATATACACCGTCATAGCACAGCCACATCGAAACACCGTCGGGAGTTCTAA
This sequence comes from Platycarya longipes, assembly GCA_036559045.1. Taxonomy (NCBI): domain Eukaryota; kingdom Viridiplantae; phylum Streptophyta; class Magnoliopsida; order Fagales; family Juglandaceae; genus Platycarya; species Platycarya longipes. Next base: position 19,095,462 of record CM071797.1, read on the forward strand.
ACAACACTAATCGAGGTTCGAATTACTTCAGTGGGTCGGGAATGACTCTTTCTCTCACCAACATGTTGAGCAATTTTTACCACGCTAATAGTGACATCGTCTATGGATCTGAATATTTTTTAAGCTGGAGATGGGAGAAGGACGACTTTCCAGTATGCTATATAAATCTCTGAATGAATCGACAAACTTCCTCTAGATAAGTATGCACAGATGCTCCACTCTTATACTTATTACTAGAATCACGAAAATAAGACTCGCCCGAATAAGCCTGCACATGGAACTTGTGGATCAAATTACCAAGTCACTCACTTTTACCGACCCAGACATATCTCTTGAGCTCAGGACTCACACAATAGCATGCAAATACAGTGCACTTTAAGTGCACAGTACAACTTGAAACATGTGCATTGCTTGAACACGTAAAGGGCAGGGCACTGTGCACTTAAGTGCAACTACCATGCACACAATCACGTTTACTGTTCATGGAACTGACACCATGGGAGCTCGAAAACAAGCACCAAACGGCTCGTGGTGCCTCCACCTCAAGCCACGTTGGCCCGCCAACGCCCTCTAAGTGGATTGCCGGTGGGTTCTAGCTCTCCTGCCACGGCCCCCCTTTTGCGGGGTCGTGAATAGTGCCAATTCGTGTGCACCTTGCTGTGTACAAGGTACCATGGCATAGCCCAACAGCAGCACAAACTAAAAGGATGCCGGCGAAGACCTCAACTGTCCACCGACATCATTTGGTTGCATCGGTGCTGTCCCTGACATAATTGGTTGTCGCACGGTGGCCAACTACAACGGGCCCAGGAATGCCACGCCTTGTCCGCGGCATGAGGCTCACAGCCTCTCGTCGTGAACCTAACTGACCTGTCGCGGTCACCAGGGGACCGCCGACAGTTTCTGACGGCAACTGCCCACCTAATCCCTAGGGATAGCAACCTCTGTCTATGGCCTTGCGCAAGTGTTGCGTGGGCTCAGAAGTTTATTGAGCCCCCTCTCCATGTCTCACCACCGCATCTTGGAAAGTTGCTGATCGAGTCACTCCTTCACGACTTGGTGCAGCACGGCATGAAAGGTTGCCGACTGAGCCCCTCCTCCACAACTTAGTCTCGCACAATTGGAAACTCCATTACCGAGCTCCTCAAAGCATGCATGGCTCGGACATGGCATGCATAGGGTTGGCAACTCCTCAATGCATGCATGGGCTCAGATACGAACCCTCCATGGGCATGGACACGACACCCCCTCCCCCACGCCACATGCACTGATCTTAGAAGATACTCTCCATGGGCTTGGACCAACTGCACGTTATGGTGCTTGGAACTCATCTACATGGTATGGGCCTCATTTTTTGACTCAAGAAAGACTACCAACTCAGACCCACGTAGATAACCAACTCGAAAACAACCCAAAAATCAAACATCATGCCGCTTGCAGAGACTAGTACGAAAATCACTTGCGTGGAAATCACGGGCTTGGGGGTCATATGCCAGGTTGTCCCGAACTCCCCTACTAGGACTCACTCAGCTCGGACCAAAGCTCGGCAAAAGTGGAAGCTTGGACCAGTGCTACACAACCCCACCTCAGCCACTAGACAGTACGCCCAGCTGCATGTATGGGATTCAATGGTCTCAGATCCCAGACAAAGGGGCTAGACATTGTTCGGACACAACAACTACATGCAAGCTCGGACACGGAAACCACTTGGATAAATGGACTTGGCAAACACAGACTCAGCTTAGACTATGCATGCGTGGGTTTGGACTAGCAACACACTCGACTTAGACTTGGCATGTGTAGGCTCAGACACAACAACCATGGGCTTACAAAAAATCATCTACGGCTCTCTGATTTGTCTGTCTCCTGATGTCTGTAAATTCACTTTTTACTAACAAAATTATATTCTATAGCATGGAACGCCGGCCACACGGCCTTTCGTCTCATAAAAGCAACACGGTGCGGACAAGTGTCTCTATCAACAAAGTTGAGTCCCTCGACTTGCTGTAGGGTTTAGGACGAGCACAATTCTGAGCCCTCAGTAAACCCCCTCCATACTAGATCACCGCGAGGTCTAGGATGAGCATAGTCCTGAGTCTTCAATAAACCCCCGGCACAGAACATGGTTGAGCCCACCTCTCGTTACACGTGAGCTTCGCGCTCCCACCGTATGTAGTCAAGCCTATCTTCCGCAACGCTTGAGCTCTGGCTCTCACCATACGCGATCGAGCCCATCTCCACTCTGCTTGAGCTCCATGCTCTCAGCGATGCAATCAAGCCCATTTCCTGCCACGTTCAAACTCTGCATATTATATCTTTCTTGATAATTACTTTTATTGCATGCTTACTTCGAAGATCCTTGATTAATATAGATGATAGTTAAGAATTGTAGGGTACTATGAAGCAGAAAAGATAAGTGGGCCCAACCACTTAAAACACTACAAGACAAGGAGAAGGGATTCCTAGGGATATGAGGTGACAAGAGAATGTAGGGGTTGGCGGGCAGCATGAGTGTGTAGGGACATGGGGGCAAGCAAAAACATAGGTGAATGACAGAAGGGAAAGAAAAGGGAAAATGCATAAAGAAAAGAGCTTGACACATGCAACCAAAGGGGTCTGTAAAAGGCCTCCAGCTGACTAGAATCAGGGGCTATCTCCTTCTCTCTCTCTCTCTCTCTCTCTCTCTCTCTCGTTTTTCTCCATCAACCTCACCTTCAACCTTTGGATAGGGAGCTCCAACGAGGATTTCCCCTAGCGAGCATATATATACATATATATATACATATATATATATATGAAATTATCTTTGAGAAATAAGAGGCCATGCAAGATTGTTAACAAAAATATTATAGTGGGTTCTCCTCTCCAAGTGCCCGTAGACATATGTATTATGATGAATCATGTAAATTGTGTGTCCAACCTTCATTTATTTCATATGCTATTGATGCACGTGCCATTACCACATAGCTACACTGGAACATCGTCGGGGGCTCCAAACGACATCGATCGAGACCTGAATCGCCTCAGTGGGCCGGGAATGATTATTTCTCTCACTTCGACCTATTGAGCGACTTTTACTACGTCAACACACACACACACACACATATATATATATATAAAACAAAGTTCTTTGCTCAAACAAACAACCTATACAACATTGGCTCGAGCAGTCCATTGAGTGACACTTGAGCGAACTCTAAAGTTGAGTTTCGCTCGAGTCTATTATCACACTCCAAGAGCGGACAACCTGTCTGAGTTTTGCTTGAGTCAAATAGCGAGAAAATTCTTTTCCTGGGTTTCGGTCAAACACCATGTCAAGTGAGATTCGAGAGAACTCTCAACTTGATGTCTTCTCAAGCTCAAAAACAACTAGACTCCATGGCCCAACAAAATAGGCAATAGGTGGAAGAAGGAAGTAGGAACTTCTCTCAATTCATTTCAACTCATCTTATCAAATCAATACATTTTTTTTAAATTCCTATACAAAATAAAATAAATAATTCACGTTTTTAAGATTTTAAAACAAAAATAATATTAAAAAATATATTCCAACAACATTTTATTCAATTTTTAACTTTAATTTTAACTCATTTTATCTCATCTGCAAAGACAAACGAAGCCATTTGTTTGTGAATCTCAAATGTACCACTAGCATTAGTCATGTTATCATGCACATGTTACACTTCCAAAAAATTAGTCAATTTGCTTGATTATTGTAGCCTAATTGTTTGTTATTTATGTTTAATATCAAAATGTGTTGAAAAAAGAAAAAAAATGATTATTTTAAGAAAAAGCTAAATTACAACTAGTTTAAGTGCAAAGCCTCTAACAAATGCTTATATCAGGACCGACAATTGATGAAATCGATTAGAGTAGGTGACCTTTGCAATAGACTCTCTGTGTACCGACCTGAACCCTTCCTTGCTTTAGCTGCTCAACCCACCTCAATAAGATCTTGTGTCATCAACGTCTAGGCCATCCTTCTAGTTTTATCATTCCTAGTCTTTTCAATTTGTCCTGTATTAATCCTGATTGCGACATTTGTGCTCATTCTAAGCACACTCACTTGTCTTTCTCTCTTTTCCCTAATATAAGTACTTTTTTTTTTAATCGTATTTTTCTGTGATATATAGGGTGGATATCATACTCCTTCTCTATGTGGAGCTCATTATTTTCTCACTATTGTTGATGGTTTTTTCCACACTACTTGGATATATCTCATCCGTTTTAAATCTAAAGCATATATCAATTTAACGCATTTTCTCGCACTTGTTCAAAATCAATGTAACACTACTGTTAAAATTATTCACACTGATAATGGACAAGAATTTCTCTCTTACCAATTCCAAACTCAATTTCGGGATCATGGCATTATTCATGAACGCAATTGTGTTGAAATTCCGCAACAAAATGGCATTGCAAAGCGTAAGCACAGGCACCTTCTGAATGTTGCCCGTAGTCTCAAATTTCAAGCAAACTTACCTTTAAAATTTTGGGGTGATTGTGTTCTCACTACTGTATATCTCATTAACCGCACTCACAATCGTCTTATCAATAATAAGTCTCCATTTAAAACACTTTTTGATAAAACACACAACTACAATCACCTTCATGTGTTTGGATGCCTTTGCTATACTCAAATTCTTCGTGCTAACCGTGATAAATTTTCTCCTCATGCTACCAAATGTGTATTTACTGGCTATCAAGTACTCACAAAGCATACAAGCTCTACAATATTGAAGCTCAGCCCGTTCTTTATTCTCATGACGTCACATTCCATGAACAGCAATTCCCTTTTCCAGATATTCATGATTCTTCCCTTCCCTCTTATTCTCTCATTGTCCTCCCTATCCCAGAACCCATAGTGCCTTCTCCTTCATCTTATGACTCCCCTATCATCCTAGATACCTCACCCTTTCCACCTCCCTCTCATCCACCCCCCACTACTTCTCGCCTCTGCCGTACCGTTACTCGGCCTACCTACCTTCACAACTACGTTTGTCCAACTCTACACATGAAGCCCACGACATCTTCAGCTACTCTACCGGTCTCAGGTACCACTCATCCTTTATCTGCTTTTCTTTCAAATTCTCATTTTTCACCCTCTCATATCTCTTATATAAATGCTCTAACCACTTTGTGTTGATCCTTCTGGATATTCTGAGACCACTCATCACCCTTATTGGTGTGAGGCCATGTCCTTTAAAATTCATGCCTTAGAGGACAATTCAACTTGGACTCTTGAGGCGTTTCTTCCTGGTAAAAATACATATTGGGTGCAAGTGGGTTTCAAAGCCAAACTCAAAGCCGACGATTCCATTGAGAGGTATAAAGCTCGCCTTGTTGCCAAAGGCTACACTCAGGTTGATGATCTCGATTATCATGAAACATTTTCTCTAGTTGTAAAAATGACCAATATATAATGTCTGTTAGCCGGTGCCGCTGCTAAACATTGGATTATTCATTAACTCGACGTAAACAATGTCTTCTTGCACGACGATCTAGATGAAGAAGTTTACATGACCCACTACCCGGATATTGTCCCAAGGTGGAGACCCGTGTCTGTCGTCTCAGAAAATCACTCTACGGCCTCAAACAAGCCTTCCGAAACTGGTTTTACAAACTAACCACTATGCTTCTTGATGCAGGTTTTCATCAGTCTCAGACGGATCACTCCTTGTTCACTCTTGCCACTACCACCAGCATCACCCTTATTCTTGTTTATGTTGATGATATCTCGATTGCTGGCAATTACATATCTCAGATTGAGATTTTCAAAAGAGTTATCTCCACTCACTTCAAAATAAAGGATCTTGGTTCTCCGAAGTACTTCCTTGGACTCGATGTTGCTCGGTCCCCCACTGGCATCTTCCTCAATCAACGCAAATATGCTTCAGACATCCTCTCTGACAGTGGACAACTTGGTGCCCGAACTGCTCCTTTTTTTATGGAGCAACACCTGAAGCTCAATAATCAAAGACAGTGACCTCGTTCCTGATCCTGGACTTTACCGTCGCCTCATTGGTGATCTTATCTGTTTGACCATCACCAGACCAGATATAGTTTATGCAGTCAATATTTTTAGTCAATTTATGCATGTTCCTTAGGTTCTTTACATGACTACAGCTACTAGAGTTCTCCGTTACCTTAAAGGCAGCCCCAGCCAAGGCAACTTCTTTTTCTTCCTCTAACAGCATAAATGTCACAGCATACACTAATTTCGATTGGGCCAGTTGCCCTACCACTCGTCATTCCACTACAGGATACTTCATTCAGTTAGGCACCAGTTCGATATCTTGGAGTAGAAATAAACAAACCACCGTGGCTCGCTCTTCTGCTGAAGGTGAATATCAAACTATGGTTGTCTTCACCTGCGAGCTCACCTAGCTCAAGCAGCTTCTCATCAATCTTAGCATCTCTCATCTTGAGTCATTCACCTTACATTGTGACAATCAGTCCGCTATCTACATTGCACATAATCCAGTATTTCATGATTGCACCAAACTCATTGAGATTGGATGCCATATTGTTCGTGATAAAATCCAATCCGGTCTACTCAAAACTGTTCATACTTCATCCCATGAACAAGTTGTCAATATTTTCACCAAACCTTTAGGGTAGGATATATTTTATCATTTTTCATGCAAGTTGGATATTACGGATATCTATGTGCCAACTTAAAGGGAAGTATTGACAGATATTCACTTTCCATGTATTTTGTCCACAAAATTAGCAATTTGCATTATTCTAGGAATTAGTCTAAATTAGTTCACTTGCCATATGTAAGTGTTTCCATAGACTTCTCTTGTAAAGTCTATATATTTGTAACTCTATACACAGAATAGATAGAGATTAAATTCAAATCAATTCCCTTATCTTAGTTCTTAAGACCAGATGTCTTTTCAGTCTCGCGCAGTACCCCTTTAGTCCCGTGATGGTTCCTTCACCCAAAATCTATGATTTCCTCCAAGTGAGACCCGCGAGGTGTAGAGGCTCCCCCTCCTTTACCCATGAGCGTTTTGCCCCCTTATTCTCATGATGGCGATGTAGTTGCCCCCTCACTCCTATGATGGTGCCCCCTCAGTCCCACAATGGTTCCTTCACCCAAAATTTGTGATTTCACCCATCTCAGTCCCACAACACTTCTTTTGTGACTCCTCCTTGCTGTGATTTCTTGGTTTTTATTTGAATGTCTATGTAATTTTTCCCAAATTTATAACAATCTAGGGTTTTTGTTGGTGATTTGTCCCCCCCCCCCCTGACTTCTTTGTGATTTCTTCTTATTGATTTCTTGGTTTATGTCATTGCCCTAAATTGATAATAATCTATAGTTTTTGTCTGTGATTTGAATTTGGTGATAGTATTGCATTTGTGCACATGATTTGATGAAACCCATGTGTAAAGTGTATGTCATTAAATTAATCTATGTACTAGTTTGATCTTGCCTTTTTTGGTGTTTGAAGAGCCCTCGAAACAGATGATAGAAGAAGTTGTCTCTGGTTGGGGAGAGTCCTTATGGCATATCAAAAAACAGCTATGACAGAAGCAGTGACAAAACCTGTGTTGGAGGAAGCAGGAATGATTACAAGAATGATATGGATGAGAAGAAATGAGTTTGTGCATGGGAAAGAGTTTAGACATCCAAATTCAGTTGTTCACAAAGCTTTGGGGGACTTGAATTGTTTTAAAGCAATTAAAAAAACTGGTCCTAGCTCTACTGCTGCAGAAAGATCCACTAGTGCACGAGGATGGAACAAACCACCAGAGGGGAAACTCAAGATGAATTGGGACGCTTCTATAAATGAGAATAGGGGTTTGATTGGTATAGGTGCAGTAGTGAGGAATTGCATTGGGCATGCTCTCGAGACAATGAGAGCTTCCAGAAATTTTCAATCTCTATTCATTGCTGAGGACTAATCCCATGTTATTGGCAGTGTTCTTTTGTATAGAAACAAGCTTTAGAGAAGTCATCTTTGAAGGAGATTCTATTCAAATTGTTGAAAGAATGCAAAAATCAATCCCAAATTGGAGCCAAAGTGGTCAAATTATTGAAGAAACAAAGGAGGTGCTTCAGTCCTTTATTTCGTGGAGGTTCCAACATACTAAATGAGATTCTAATATGGTAGCACATTTTTGCCAATAATGCTCTTTCTAGTAATATTGATCTTTGTGATCTTGAAGAGATCCCTACTTGTATTGAACAAGTTGTTGTTGTTGAGTGTTTGTAATCGTTTTGAATGATTGAGCAATAAAGTAATCTTGATTTCAAAAAAAAAAAAAAAAAGCCCTCAAAACGATACATTATTGTGTATTTTAGAAAAATGGATAAGAGACTATATATCTTGTCTTCAAAACTCAATCTAAACTGGACAAACACAGAGAAAAAGTCACAAAGAAAGGAGAAAAAAAATTGTTCTGATGGAATAGACAGAGATTAATAAGGATGAAAAGATGTTGATCTATCCTCATATACGAATATATGAAACTCTCATCATATTAAATTATGTTTTGTCGTTAAAAATTGGCGATTTTATAAATCAACACCAATAATTGTCATTTATTAAATATTAGGTGGTTTGGCGCTTGAATGAAAGTGATACTTCCTATTATACACATTAAAATCTATGGCACTGATGTAAAGCCCTTTTCCGATTAACTTGATTTCCTTATATTTCTTGGCTTCCTTACTCATGTGGATTTCTAACACGCACACACTTCATTTTCTTGTTAATACGAGGGGACGTTTGAGGACCTTAAAAAGATACAAAATTCTCACTTCTATAAACCAAACACGATTCGTAACAATGAATTTACTACAATCAATGCTGGATAATAATGGGTAGTCAAGGTACGTACAAGATAATACAAAAACAATTTTGGGAAAGTGATGACGAATTGCCTTCGAATCTGATTACTTGCAAGCAACCATAATTTCATATTAAAATAATGTGATACCAAACAACCCCAATACAACTACTGAAAAAAGATGTAATGGGAAAGGGACAAAAACATATTTGTTACCTTGTTACAAGTAATTTTATTATCCTCCATTGGTATAAAGTCCTAACAAATTTTACTCAACACAAGTTCACTCAATCCTCGTGTGATGAAGTATGCATCAATTGGAAGGAACTTTGTGTATCGATCAGCCTTGAAGCGGTCATACCAATCGACCGCTGCAAATCCAGCTAATGCAGCTAGTGAGAGAGAGCCTGTGCATGTAACCTGAAATTGAAGTTAAAGGAGAAAAGAAAAGTTAGCCAATAGGTCTAAAATTGAAGATATTAAAAGGTAAGAATGGAAGAGATTTAAAATATTTCTTGAATTGGTTGTTACATATCATTCTAGCATCCATTCCCTTCTGCTGCAAAACTAAACTACCATAAAGTTTGCAATGTGGTTTCAGTTTACAAAGAATCCCTACCAAAGAGGGGTAAGATTTAGAAATAAGGAAGCTCAATAAATTAAGCCCCAAAGAGCAATGTAAATTAGTAAAACTAATACTTTCTACACAATGTAAGTTACTGTTAAAAAAATTTGATGTTTGCTTTACCTGTTAAATAAGTTCCATCACATTGGTGGAACAATATAACAGTAAGCCATAAGAGTTTTGAGTTTTGTGATAAGTAAAAATTTCACCATGATAAGGAAAAGAAAGATAACAAATTTAGTACACTGAGACCTTTATTATTGTCACGAATTGAAAATTTAAAGATTTTTGTTTTCACTACCAAAAAAGTTTATCATTTTTCTAATAAAAGAGAGTTTTGAGTCAAAAGCTTACATTCTTTTGCAAAATAGTTTGCACTCAAATCATTTTGGAAAACTTTTGCGATGTAAGGATTTCCTATGAAATTTACATATTCTTCAATCCTAATTGTCACTAATTTGCTTTGATTTACTTCTACAACAAAAAATATAAAAAAAAAAACAGTTTGATCCTATCCCTCCTGCCAAACACATGTAATAAACAAGAATAAACTAATCATTGATCTTCGAGCTATGACAATTTGAAAAAGCACAGACAGCAATAGGAGCTAAAAAATGAGAAAGACCTCCAAGGATTATTGAAGGCATGATAGAAGGTATAAGCCATACAACTCTATGGAATGGCCTCAATTCTATTGAATCTATAACAGGATTTGTCTGCTTAAAGTAGGCTTTTCTCAATTGGACAAAATCAGGAACCACATTGTTCACCTCAAGCTTTCCTACGCCAAGTTTATGTCCAAAAATGCATAAAGGTACATACAATTGTAAAACTTAAATATCACTAGTTCTCATTACTATAAGTTCTCCTCTAGTTTTTGCTGAAATTAAATTATAATAGCGACACAATCATATATTCTATAAAGGATTTGCCTATTTCAGTTCATTCTCCCCAACCCCTACCCCCCAAAATAATAGATAATCAATCAACAATGTACATAAGTCCCCCCCCCCCCCCCCCCCCAAAAAAAAAAAAAAAACTTCATCTACAAATCAAAATGATTTTTTCAAAATTAAGAAATTATTCTATAAGCGGATACTTATCAAACAACTAGAAATTACCTAGCGTGAATGATCTTGTCACTGGTTTTCATATTTGGTTGAGACCAGTTGTACGCAATCGAATCTGCAAGTCCGCTAAGCCATAGAGAACCTTTTTCCAATATAAATAAACAGATGAAAAATCCAAATAAATACCCAGAACAATAATATTAACCCAAACTCATGCCCAGCCGGACCCTCTCCCCACCCTAATTTTTTTTATTTTTTTAAAGAGGAGTAATCAAACCCAGGAATTTTTCTAGCATTCTCACATCTATCTTTCGGTTTTCAATATTAGTCTTAACATTGGAACAAAATAGTTCACATATTAAGAGCAAAAATGAAAAATTGACAACTAAGGTAAAAATAGAGAAAGATCACTCACCGGGAAGAAACTTTCATGATGTGGAAGAGGGAGAAGCTAGCCGCCAAGAAATAACAAATATAGCAAAAATGAAAAGCGCCCAGAAAGCAAAAGAGGAAAGTAAAGGTAACTAAAGAGAGAAGAAAATAAACGGATGTTCCTATATCTAAAGTAAGTGGAGATGCTACTGTTACATTTGGCAAGAGGCAGCTCTGAATATGCCTCTCTCTTCAAGGGAACTACTCTCCTTCTTTAAGCCCGTCACTGAGACGCCACCATTGAAAGGACATATATTCCCGTTTGCGTGAGCTTGACCCCTCCCTCTTGTTTGAAATGGTTTGTGGGGAAAACAGGATGGGTAGTGATGGGCAGAGACAAACAAGCCAACGACAAGGACGGTAATGCTCGAAGGTGTTGGGTGACGAGAGAGCAGGGAGGGGGATGCGGGAGTGAAATGAGTTCAGGAAATGATTCGCTGTCTTCAAATTTTCAATTTGTAATTTGGCACTTACTACAGTAACTGCTCTGTAGAACTACTCATTGCAGTATATTATTTTGTGCACAGCAAAGTAATGGGACTAACGTCTCCAAACAAGAACATGGTTAGGGCAAGTTCCACGTACTTCTCTGTCCCCCAGGTGTCTTAGCGGTTGATCCGCATTTCTGCAACCAATTTCAAATCACGATCCTTGTTAAAAGAGTTTTCTAGACCCGAAATTTTTTTGTGAACAACGTAAAGCTGAATTTGCAGATTCTTGGACATGAACATGAAGGGACACCAAATGGGTTTATGGCCACAAAGCGTCTCAGTTATATTTATTGAGAGCGAGAGAGCGCGCAACATTGGCAACAATGCACATCCATAATTTCCTCCCAATGTAAAATAAGCTTTACAGTTGAAAACTCAAGACTATACTTTTGACATATTGAAACTATATGGTGAAGAGCACGATGCCAAAACTTGCTAGCACAAAAAATACCAGGTGACTTCTACAAGCGAAATTGAACGAGCTACTGTCTATCCTGACATAGTTATCTTGAACTTAGATTGCAAATAAAATGCTACTCTTCATACCGCAATGTTAAAACCTGCCACAGATATTGCTGTACACCCCCCAATGCTCCTGATGTCAGATACTCGGAACTTTGGAATTTTTAAGTTTTCCTAGATCAGCAGTCATGCTCCTAATTTACTTGATGGAGCCCAACTTTAAACATCCATGATCAAAGTCAAAAATCTTCAAATTAGACAAACAGCTAGGCTATCCCTTCTCAGGCTTCAGCTGTTCACATTTTGTCAGAACCAAGATCACCATTGGCATTATTATCACCATTTTCATCCCCACGACCCTCAACTCTTTCAAGGGCTTCATCGGAAATGGTTAAATCTGGTATTTCTTGCTGTTCTTCAACTGCTTCAAGTTTGGGTGTTGTGTAAACTTCGGATTCCAAGAGTGTAGAGCCACCACACCCAGATGCTTTAGCCGTAGCAGAACACATTGACAGCTTCAAGTTACTACTGGCATTTTCACATAAACTGAGAATGTCAGGCTGCTCCTTTATATCAACCCATCTGTCCCCTACCCAATCTCTGGACGGTCGAAAATTCTTTCTGTGGAGCTGCAGAACCTTGTCTTCCCCTAAATCAATGAGTAAGTTACATCATTCACTGTAACTGATGGGCAGAACCCAAACACAACATTGTTCATCAACTTATTAGAGCAGCTCAATGAGCCATGTGCTCCCGTTAAATTGTCACAAGAATAACTTAAGTGCGCCAGATACTGTTGCATTAGAACATACCAGGGAAGTAAACATGCCAAGTGTCATTTCCAGAGGTGTCAACTCCAGTTACAACACCTTCCCACCAGCCATCACTCCACCACGCATCAACTGGGGCACCAACCACCAATGCACGGTTGGTAAAATCTTCTGGAGGGCTTGGCCGAATTGTCAGACGGCTTGAGCATCTCATGCCTAACATATCGGGAGCTGCAACTCTAGCAGCAGGGACCCATTCCTACATATAAACAGAACCATCAAAATTCTAATTTTCTTTCCAGGCCAGTTCTTTACAACAAAGAAAACATATAGCGTACATGCACATGTTGATACCAATCAAGGGGATATGACGACGGGCCACCTCTCTCAGTTTGTATACCCAACAACTACTATCAATTATATTTTAGTCATTACAAGAATTACAGAACTCATCCATGAAGCACAGAAGATTGCCAAGTTAACTATTTACCACACATTTAAGGAATCAAAACTTCTGTGTGGATGTATCATGGAGGCAGTGCCAAAAGGAAAAAACTACTCTACCCGATATTTGTCTCTGCCACAACCTATGTTTCATTCCAAAAAACAGCCAAGGAAAACTCAAAACATAACTTTCTGAACCACTTGCATACCTCTAGATTGCCACATCCATCTGCATCCTGCACGTCATCATATTGAACTTTCAGATGCTTCTGAGATGCCTGCAAGACCTTACACCTAAACCAGCAGCCACGAATGCCACTATCTTGACACAGCAATTCTATCTTGTCATCAACCTTAAAAGAAACAGGACATCTGGGTTCAACCATCTTCATTCCCAGTGTTCTCCTTGAAAATCTCAATTTCAACTTTGGGAGCTTTGGTTCACACTCTGTTATCTGATTCCTAGGGAATGAATGTCCAATACCAGAACCAGTTTCAAGTCCTTGATAACCCTTGTAACTTCTCTTCCTTTTAGTACCCACCCTCAAAGGATGATCTTGTGCAAACTCTTCTTCATCTTCCATGTTCAATTTATGGCACTTAACATTTTGCTTGGTGATGAGCAAACCGTCTATAGAAGAGAGGATAGCTTGATTAGAATACCCAGACAGCTTAGGAAGAGTAAAGGGCTTGATCTTATTGTTCTTAAACTGCCTAAAGCAGATGTGGATTCCTGATGAAGAACTAAGTGCACCAGTAGCCACACATTTTTCATAATGTTTAGGAGTCAAAACTGTCGCAGGACCATCAACACACTCAGCACTGATCACCTGAACATGAGGTGTGATAAAAACTTCTCTTGGGTGGGAATCCAGTTGAGAGATTACACGCTCAACTTCCTTATCGTGGTGAAACCACCGCACTTTAACTTTTTTGAGTCCTTTCTTATCTTCATACATATCTTCCAAGTAACCAAGATACTGACTTCCTTCTTCAGCCATAACATATACAAATGAATGAACCTGAACGCCAAGGAAAACAAAAGAAAAAAGAAGAATATAATCTGGAGGATATGAACATCGACGGACCACTACTAGATATAGGAGAAATAATCAATGCATTGATGCTTACAGCTATGGTTGTTCTGTTCCTGCAAAAAGCTGGGTAGTGCTTGAGCTGTTTGGCACAGATACAAGCATCGCCAGACCATAGAATGTCTGAATTTTGAGCTCTCAATTTTCTTACAACCTGGATTTAAAATGAAAAATACAAAATTTTGATAAGATAGGGAAAAAAAACTAAATCTAGGAAGTAGAAAATAAACTTCAGTAAATTGATACCATATCATCTGGAAAGAAAGGTTGATGAGCAGAGAATCCAGTCATTGATACTTCAAGAGATCCTAAAGCTTGTCGTGAGTCAATCACTGGTGAATCTGTTAACACACGTGATGAGATTTCTTTGGAAGGAAACACACTTTAATTCTACAAGGCAAGTTTCATTACAGCATATATAATAGACTAAATTCCTGAAATCAATTTGAGGAATATGAAAAAGAAGATGTTGACAAGAAGACCACGCAAAAACAAGTGTGATGACTAAAAGCAGAATTAAACAAGTTATAAAAGATTAACCATCAAATGCTAATCCATTCATTGCTGGCAAGTGGCAAGGTAAAGGGGTGTAGGTGCAGACCAAGATCAAAATGCGCTCATTTGAACCCCTCAATTGTTTTTTGTTTGGTTTCAGCAGATTTGAGTAATGAATAAGCAGCCCGGTTTAAATGTTAACAGTAACTGAACCCACTCAGGACTTAACCCTCTATAAATCATAGTCTTAGATAAGAATGGGTGGCTCAACACTTTGGGAAGAGATATCCTGTCATTCTCATTCTAATGATACCTTAGGCGAACTAGGTAATAAATATATAGGGCAGTTGCGAGTTAAATGCTCGCAAAAACTTACCACAATTTCTTTTAGTCCCAAAAGTTAACTGGTTCCATTTAAGCCAGCTGATTTTAAATGGAGGCTATCAGTGGTTTTTTATCGGAGAGCAATGTTTCTATCAGTATAAATAATTTTATTCCGTTGCCAGGAATCAAACCTAGGTCTCTTGGGTAATGGGAAAGCAATTACCATAAACAATATCTGAACTTGGCAGAATTAAGGAAAGACTATCCTATTATGCTCCATTAAAAAATAAACCAAGCCTGATAACTCGACTAATTAGAATTCCTGCCTTTCTCCTACTTGGTAATTGCACCTGCTACTCAAGGCTAAGTGAAACAAGAGAGAACCAAATCCCAACAGACATGAATGAAGCATGCTAATCCCCATCATACTAAATTCTAGATAAGTGGCATGCACCCTACAGACTCTGTTAAACGAATTTATGGAAACCACAGTTGAAATGTTTGTTGGTATGTGTGGTCAGAACTCAGAAATTCACAGTTAACATGAGCCAAAATTCCATAGATTTACCAGGTGAGAAAAATGCTAGAACAATTATTAGAACCTTATTCCTTGCCAGATAGGAAAAGAAAATGCCCTTCCTTTCTGATCGAATCAGAAAATTAACGAAATTGGTTATCACACAGTGCAACAGGTGAGAAATGAAATCAAAGAATTGTATGCCCAACCCATGAACAGAAGCTGTGGAAGAGAATTCTTTAGTTCATACCGAGCATCACAAAAGAAGAAAGGTGCAATAAGTGAAGGCTTTAATAAGGCAAAAAAGAAAAGGATTCGGGCTATAGATTTAGGAAGAAAGGGTAGAATCTGTAACATCCATAGACAACTACTGATCAAAAAAGAAAACATCCACAGAAAACTAAAAAGAAACAAAGCAATGTGTGAAGAAAATAAAATTGGTAGATAATAGGTTTCAGGTTTAATACAATACCTTCTTCCTTCCCCAGATCATACAAACTCATAGCATCTCTCTGTCAAGTGGATGCAGTGGTTTGTAAATATCGAAAAATAGCAGGAGGATGTGGCAGAAAGAGCTTATGAAAACAGACGAACACGTAACAACAACCTCTCTTGCATGGAAAGGTGGTGAAATATAACAGGCTGAGCTCTCTCTCTCCCTCCCTCTCTCTAGTGGGCTGGGTAAAATGGGAATTTTAAATATAAATGAAGTATAACAAGAAGATGATGTGGCAAACAGCAGTTATGATTACATAAAAATTGACAGACATGCACTTATGAAGAAAAGAAAAAGATAGGAATAGAGATACCAAAATCTCTATGGCTATTGTATATTTGATAAAATTTTCACAATCATGAGAAATTACTTTTTATTGGAAAAAGCCTTTCTTAGACTCTAACCCTTGGAACAAAGAAACATGACATAAAGCTCTTCAAATAAATAAAAACAAATTCTACCAGATGATTCC
Source organism: Platycarya longipes (assembly GCA_036559045.1). Taxonomy (NCBI): domain Eukaryota; kingdom Viridiplantae; phylum Streptophyta; class Magnoliopsida; order Fagales; family Juglandaceae; genus Platycarya; species Platycarya longipes. The sequence goes on from CM071797.1 coordinate 19,111,959, forward strand.
AAGTCAATTAATGAGGTTAATTCTATGCTCTGAACTGAGATCTAAAAAGGATTGGGAAGAATCTTAATGGAAGGCAGAGTTACCATATTGGTCTATAATCATAAACCTTCCAATCTGATCAGTCACCATTCGTTACAGTACAAACATTAAGATCGACAACAAAAACTGCTAACGCAAACGTTTAGTCATGGAAAATGATGAGTTATCAATTCTAAAATCCTAATTACACTAATAAATACTTATAATTGTGCACACTTGCACATGCACACAAGAAATGTGGATAACAATAAGTGAATAAAATCTTCTCCTGCTGAATTAAAAGAAAAAATTGCCAACATACATTATTTAGTGAATGAAAGAAAGAAAAAAAAAAAAAATGCCAGCATACATTGCTAACGGGCGAACAACTTTTGTGACAACTCTGATGAAATAAATACATTCTGACAACTTAAATGAATTGGTCCTCAGTTGGGGGCTGCTTTCAAGGTGAAATCTATTTGGGAGGGCGTTTTAGAAAAAATTGTTACAAGATTGGCAGGTCGGAAACGAATCTATTCGTCGAATGGTGGTAAAATAACTCTTACGAATAGCAGTTTATGATTAACTCTTATTAATAGCACTTTATGATTAACTCTTATCAATGGCACTTTATCTAACCTCCCCACATACTTTCTTTCTCTATTTTCGTTCCCTGCAGGTGTGGCCTCTCATATTGAGAAAAATTTTCATGATTTTCTTTGGGGAAGTAATGGGGAGGGAGGAAGCAAAGTTTCGTCTTGTGGGATGGGATAAAATTTGTTCCTAATTATCCATAAATAAATAAACATATAAAGTTAGTTCCCTGGTTCTTTGTGGTGGTTTTGGGGGTGCGTAACTTGAGGGTCCTCAACAAAGCACTTTTAGGGGGAAATGGTTGTGAAGATATCATCGGGAAGGGGAGGGTTTGTGCAAAAAAGTCAGAGATCAAAATATGGGAGATTTTTTTTTTGGGGGGGGGGGGGGGGGGATGGTGTTCTAAGGCATGATGTTTGGTACAGTGAAAGGACTCTTAAGCATGTTTTTTATGCTTTGCTAGATTTCTAGTGACAGAGACCATGGTCGGTGACTTCTTGGTGTGTTCCAATAGTTCTTTCCATAGTAATCTTTGTTTTTCGTGAGCGGCTCATGATTTGGAATTGGGAATTTTGTTTGGAGATTTTTCAACTCAATGTATGCTATGATGTTTGGCAATTTGTTGGAGGATAGGATGATTTGGATTCCTGGTGGGAATAAAATATTATCGGTGCATTCCTTCTATAAAACCTTCTCAGGATTCTCTAATTATCATTGTTTTCCTTGGAAGGCAATTTAGAATTGTAGGTACCTCCTAAGATTGCTTTCTTTATATGAACTATATCTCTTTGGAGAATTCTCACCTCTGACAATTTGAGGAAATGTGGTCTCATCATTACAAATTGGTGCTTCTTGTGCAAGAAAGATGGGAGGGAATCTGTGGATTATCTTTTGTTACATTGTGAAGTGGCCTGGTGTTTGAGGAATGAGATCCTTAATCAGACAGGTGTAACATGGGTTATGCCTGAAGTCTTATGGACATTTTTAAGTGCTGGACAGGTATTAGGAGAAATGTTCACATTGCTGCTGTGTGGATATTGATCCTTCATTGTATCATGTGATGTTTATGGATGGAGAGAAATAAGAGGTGCTTTGGAGACTGGGAATATTCTTTGGATGAGCTGAAGAGATTATTTTATAATACTTTATTCTCTTGGACTTCGGTCATTACTTGTAATGAGAACAATTTTCATAATTTGCTTGCATCTCTCACTAGTGCTTAGTGGTAATTAAGCATATTCAGTGTACACTCCATGTATACTTGGGCTATGCCTTTTCTATCAATAAAATTTTACTTATAAAAAAAATCAGATACCAAATATTGTTGATGAATTATGCACCAAGACATTGCCAAAAAACTTAAATAATTTTCGACGACTACACGTGTTATGTATCTGAAGGTTTTCAGATAAACTTTAATGAAAATGTTACGTTAATGAAATTCTACACCTAATGGGGTTATAAAAAGTGAAACAAACGCAACTTTCGTAAGACCAATTCTTTCAAGTAACAACTATGTGCAATTGTTAGCGTTCACACAAGACTAGACACTAACATAAGGGATGCTGTCTATATTTGAGTAACAAAAATTATAACTCTGAGAACTATTACCTATTGTAGAACACATTCTTGCATGCGCTTTGTACTCCTGAATATGAATGTTTCAGGAGCTTCTTCTTTGACATTAAAAATATTTTGGTGCACTTTTTTGCTACAACGCCAACGTTGAGTTCGGGAATATTAATGAATCAATGTCATTCGTTCTACGTAGGAATCTAATAATAAATATGTAGGTAAAAAAAACTCAAAATTTCCAAAGATGGATAATACCAGTCCGACTGTGACATTAGCAAAATGTAAGGCAAAACCACATTATTTTCAAATTTCACCATCATAGGAACTTGCTCCCAACCACTAAAATATCAATTACATCCAAATTACCATCCTAAGCCCCACATCTATATGGTAGTCGTATTCAATATTGAAATTTATGTGTAAAAAACATCTTAAGGGAAAATTTTTCGACAGCTTTCATGGTAAGTTCAGAGTTGATCGAATAAAGGATTACGATAATCATTTAATCCATTCCAGCTCAATCCTAAAACATAAAGTTCTACTTAAGCAATACGGCATTGCAATTCCTTGAATACATACTTGAAATATCTGAGTATGTAACACGATGCCTTGAGACCAATGATGTCAGCCATTCAACGACTTCTCTTCTCGCCCGCCATTTCATGCACACATTGTCGGATTTGTCAAAACCGGACAACTGCATAAACTCATCCGAGACTTCATATGTCATGTGCCTTACACTCCTCTCAGTCCCTATAACAGCAAGGACTGAATCTCCAGTCACATTCTTTAGATGAAAATGAATCATACGGTTACCACGCTCATGGCATATAATTTGCTCCTCCCATTCCACAAAACTAGGATTATTTACAGACATCCCGGTACTTAAGAGAGCCACAAGTTCAAGGAGCCCCTTTTCTTTAACACATTCAGCTGAAAACCCCCAATTCCAGCAATGAAACCTCTGATATACGGCAAAAAAACTCAGTTCACAAAACCCTCAGATGGCACCAAGATGATCACAAAACTCAAACCCCGGTCGAGAAAACCCAAAAGACAGACAAAACCCAGTTGAGCAAAGCTTACTCCCACTCAATATTCTGACCAAAGAACACAGTCTATTTTCAGAACACTGCGTTCTCTATGTCTCTAACAAACAGCCGCTTTGGACTGGGGTTTAGCCAAAGTGAAAAGAACTCGGAGAACTAGAGCGCGACCAGAGGACTTGAACGGCATAAACCGGAAGAAAGGAGCCAGAAACTGAAAAGGGTTAGGCTGTTCTAGTTCTTGGAACGAAGCAGAGAAGACAAACGAACAAAAGAGGGCTTCAATGATTGGGCAACCGGACCGGAAATTCAAAACTGAGAAAATTTTGGCTGAAGAGTTTCACCGTCTCTCAGTAATCTCTATCGAAGTTCCGAGAACAGAAATCTGTTCGTAAAATTTGTGAAAAACGACGGCTGAGAGAGAGAGAGAGAGAGAGAGAGAATGGCGAGTTTACAGATATTTGCGGAGTAGGAACCAGGAAGGCCGCGACATTATGCGTTGACGGTGAGGCGGAGACAAAGGGGAAGAGGGCAGAAAGGGAATTATGAGAAGCGTGTAGGGATATCCTTGTAACGTATCTTCGACTTCGAGTAGCGTTGTCCACATGGCATTCTATTTCTAATGATTAAAAGTGTAATTATTTATAATATTAGTTGTATAAAAGATTATATAAAAAATTGTAATTATACCATTACTCTTTTAATCTAATGATAAGAGTCCTACTATACAATCTTTTAATCTAATTTCTTAAAAAAAAATTCTTTTTGAGTTAATTCTTTTTAAACTAATTAAATTTTTTTATTCATTATTCAAATATCAAATATTTGATAAAAGAAATAAAATAATAATATAATAAAAATTAAAAAATATGTGATGTGTGGGAGGTTGTGTAAATTTTCTCAATCGATAAATACGACATTTTCAATCTCATTTTTACAACATAAAAAAATAATAATAATATATAATACATAATATATTACAAAAAACCTACTATCCATATAGGTTTAAAAGCCATTTTTTTTATCTAACCAATCAGCAAATACTACGTAGACAATCCAGACAAATCCTCCATGTGCACGATGTATGAGATCCCACTTCAATCTTCCTTGTCTCTCTCACTCGAAACACTTCCTACTTAGCTTTGTGGCCTTCTTGAAGTCAACATTAGCTGTGAAAGCAACCAATTCCGAATTATAAACAAAATACCAATTCAAAGCCAACAATCATTTATTTGATATTATGAAGAAAATTGTTCCATTAGTACAAACCATGGAGGTATTTGAGTAAAAAATTGGAAAAAATTATAAAAAAAAAAAAATAGATAGATACAAGGATTTTATTTACAAGTGAAACTCCACACAATGAGGGCATAGGAGATGGTCGTAGGGGAGAATTGGGAGCTTGGAGGATTGCATCAATGGCTTGCACATGACTTTAAGGGGAAGGGGGGATTTTTTAAGTTAAGCTTTCATGGCTCTTTGCTAGGTGGTAGAAACCTAACTCTTGAATTAAGATGGAAAAAATGGTTTTGAGTTGATTTATTTTTAATGTCTGCAAAGTAAGAGGATAATTCTCTTTTTAATTCGAATGAAAGAAATAAAGTAAAAAAAGTGGAGCAAGAGGGGCAGTGAGGGGACCCGTTTGGTTCCCAAGAAAACGAAAGAAAATGAGAGAGAAAGGGATGGAAAAGCCATGTGCTTTGGAGTTAGGGTTTCTTCTCTCTCTTCTTCATTCTCTCTATTCCATACACTCGTCGAAGAACATAACCGCCACCACCATCTCTCGATGCAATTATTAAATATGACAATGTTTCACTCTCTGCTACACGAATCACCAACTTTGAAGATCCTAACCAACGGTTTCACGCTGTCCAGTTAGTATTCATCTCTTTTTAACCAGCGGTCTCCGACGTGAACACATGCTTTGTAGAGAGGGAGGGAGAAGTTATAGATAGGTTTGAGAGAGGAGGTAGCAAAGGATGTTTCGAGAAAGAGAGACGAGGAAGATTGAAGTGGAAGCCCATATAAGTGTTCTCATGGAGGATTTGTCTGGATTGTCCATATGGCATTTGCTAATTGGTTGAGTGCAAAAAAAGGGTTTTAAACCCATCTAGACAGTAGGTTTTCTCAATATATTATGAGAAAATATTATATGAAAAATTTACTATGCCGCCTCACTTTATCTACTCATTTTGACCACTCATGTATTTACCTTTTTCAAATTTATTTTTTGTTTAGTGGTTAAGGAAGTAACTATTAATGTATTGATATTTTTTTATATATTTTTTTAAAAAAATTTAAACATGTTTAAAAAAAGTTTGAAATAAAATATAAAAATAAAATAAAAAAGTGCAAATTGCATTAAGAGGTATTCCAAGTGGACAACTTGAGGAGGCAAAGTAGTACCACTCATATTATATTCTAATATGAAAACTTCTTTAAGTTCAAATGCTGCAAAAAAAAAAAAAATCAGCATCTCACCACAACCCTACTACTTCTCTCTTAAAATATCCTAAGAGCAACCTAAGAGGAGAAAACACCTTAAAAGGGGTGGGAGTTTCAACTCCCCCTCCCTCCCTCCCTCCCTCCCTCAGCCGCTTTTTTTAAATTCTTTTTTATTTGTTTTTTCCTCTGTATGGGGTAGTGGAAATCGGCTTCTAAGATAGTGGAAATGGACTTCCAATAGCCAGCGACGCGTCCCACCAGTGGTTTCCTCCTCCCATCTCTCCTTACTTCTCTTTTTTTTCTCTCTTTTCTATTGTGGTTGCAGTTCTCACCGGCGAGCTTGGTTGTTTTTGGTCTTGGTCAATTTAAGGTGAGCAGCCATGCTTCGACAGCCATAGTCCTCCATACACCTCCCTAAAAGACTCTCAAAGTATCGATCTTTTAGACGAAGGTAGAACAGTGTCGAACAGAACGGCACGTGGGACACGCATGCTTCGCACCGAGAGCTCAAAACTCATGCGCCCCTCTAAGGGTGCCTTACAGCCATCATGCTGGCCTATCTGGGTCCAAGACCTTTGGTCTCATGAAACTCGATTGTTTGCCATCTTTCAAGAGCGGCGCATGTCCCTTACGCGCCATCATAGCTGCTTGATTTAGTGCTTTTATTTTATTTTCCTCCCAAGTTAAAAATGCAAACCTATGTCTTTCTAAAATGTAGTATGCTCTCCATGTTTTTGTTTTAGTATAAAAAAAAAATACATAGTCTCTTGAATCTTTGGTCCAAAGAGTGGGTCTTTAATATGTTTGTCCGTAAAGGGTGTCCTCTACTCCGTCTTAGAGTAGGAGATTTGTTTTCAACTATGTCTTGGACAGATTGGTGTTGTCTCTCAATTGATGGTCTGGAAAGGTTTGTAGCAAGGGCTAGGCCATGTCAGTCGCTTGTGTGTACTAGGGAGTTATTAAAGTTGTAGTAGACTTATAATGTATATTTCAAATTTAGTTGTAATGCCTATCTTTAATGAATGTAGTATGCTTTTATAAAAAAAAAATGCTGCCAAAATGAATAAATGAAGTCGTTAGTCTTTGTGGGAAGGGTGGCAAGGTAGAAATGCAGCAGTTGTCAACAATGCTGGGTGTTCAGAAGCATATGCAAGTCAATGATAAAATAAAGCAATGGCTCAATAAATTGAATTTCTCATGCGAAACCTTTCGAAAGTATTTGAAAAGGTTCATTGAAGCGAAGAAAAAAAAAATAGCATTTGTTGAAAGTTCTTACTGATTTAAGATTGTATCATGTTTTATTAAATTTTTAAAGTTATTTCTCATATCTAGGTAGTCTAGTTAGCCTTCAAAAGAAAATAGCTTAAAATTCGATATTGATGGCTCATATCTACATAATCTGGCACTAGCAAGAATCATAAAGGAAAGATGATTTTTGCCTTCTTCTCTAAGTTTGGGATATAGAATAAACACATGATTTGCGGAGATATCATGATTTATGTACTAGTAAGGGCCTATTGTATTGCCATTGTTTTGGCATATTGTTTAAGGTTGCTATATGTTGAGACTAATGTTGTTTTGCCTATAAATTAGATTCGAAAGTCTCTCTCTCTTCCTCTTCACCATGGAAGTATTACAAAAGAGAAAAAAAATCAAATAAAGTAGTAGAACTTGTTGCCAGCTTGGTGACAAGTTGCTAGCTAGGTGATATAAGAATAAAATATTGAATATAATGTAAGCAGCATTAGAAATAAAATAACTCATACCTCATGCTATGGTAATTCAAGAACGAACAAGAGTCTAAAGGAAAACACACTTGAAAAAATATTTTGAAGTGAGTAGGAAGAAAATCTCCTAACCTATGCCTTTTTATTGTTAAATTGATGGTGCACAATAACCATATTTATAGGATATATTAGGGACCCTCTAACAGAGTTAGATTTGATTTATTCCTCACATCAATGAATAGGACTTATCCATTACTAGTTATTCATTAAAAATAAAATTCTTAACACCCAAGTTTAATTGAGTTAAACCTCTTAACATAAATAAAACTCTTAACAAACTTGTAGCATGTGGGTCACTCTAAAAAAGACTCTAACAAATATATTTCATGTATTTAGATAAAGAAATGGGATAGCAAACTCTTAAGCAAAGTATGGGGAATATGGGGTCTACTTCCTATATGCTACCTCGAGATACTCTTGGGTATTGATTTTGAGACATGTTTGAATTTAAACTATTGTATAGATGTTATGGTTAAAACTATACTATTGAACCAATTGTTTGTAAAAATGCTTCACCGTCCATGATAGCATACATGAGTCTTCAATTATATAAGGTATGTACAAAGACATCTGTTGACAATACAAGGTATATTGTAAAGTTACAAAAAGAGGGACATACGGGATATAATTAGGATATTTTGCCATATAAAGTATTGTAGCCGTTAGTGCTCCTTTGAAGATTTGTGTATTTAGTTTCCATAATGGGTGTTGTAGTCGTTTGGCCTTCTTGTACTGTAAGAGTAATGGATTCAATTGCCATATTGGGATTTGTAGCCATTGTGCCTCGTTGAGTATTTTCAATACTCCCCCGCAAATTGTGTCGAGATAGAAGGCCAAATTTGTTACATAGAGAATAGAGAGTAAGTCATCCAAGGGGTTTGGTGAAAATATCCACAAGTTGGAGTGATGCATGAATGTGTCAAGTTTGAATAAGGCCAAGAACAACTCATTCATGGAATTAGTGGTAGTCAATCTCAAGTTGTTACAAAAAAGAACAGGTGGCAATGGGAGGTGAACACCAAGGTCGCAAAGAAGAAATAAGATCTATGTGAGTTCCCCAGCAGTGTGAGCCCTTGCATGATATCATCCTCAAAACTACATCAAGGAATAGTGTTTTATTTCTTGGCAGACTAGGAGATACAGTTGCCACCAAGAAAAATACAATATCCAGTTGTCTAGTGACGGGCAAAAGGACAACCCATCCAGTTTCATCAGATAAGGCATAAATCGTGCCATGTAAATATCGAATAATGTGTTTCACCATTTTGTAATTAGCAACAAAGGGTGAATGCATAAATTGTAAAATAAAATTAACACTATAGGAAAAGTTGGGATGAGTGAGAGTAAGATATTCAAGAGCACCAACTAAACTACAATAATGGGCAAGATAAGAGTGGAGAGCATTACTACTGAGGCCTTTGGTTTTAGGCATCATAGGAGTACCCATGGGTTTATCTTGCATTTGGGCACAATCGAGGATGTCAAGAGTATATTTGGCTTGTGATAAAATAAGACCATCAAGAGTGTGGGTAACTTGAATATCCAATAAATAATGAAGAGAACTAAGGCCTTTCATAGAAAATTGTTAACCAAGAACATTAATGAAGGAAGTAAGATGAGTAGAGTTTGAGCTAGTTCAAGTAAGAGAAAAAGATTACCATAAGTAGAGTGGTAATAAAAAGAGAAGGGTCAGTAGTGCTACAAGAGAAACCGTAAGAGAGGAGAAAATTACTAAACTTATCGAATCTAACACAATGAGCTTGTTTTAAACCATATAAAGTCTTGTTTAATTTGCACATATGAAAAGAGAGAGTAGGATGGATAAAACATAGAGGTTGGTCCATATAGATAGCTTCTTGAAGATCGTCGTAAAGAATTCATTCCTGACATCGAGTTAGTGTATGTCTCAATGATGAAACAGTTCTAAACTAAGAACCTTAATGGTGCTAGGTTCAATAACGGGGAAAAAGTCTCTATATAGTTGAACCATCTACTTGATGAAATCCCTTTGCAACATGACGATCTTTCAAGTAATCGAGGGAGCCATCAACTTTGAGTTCAGTCTAGAAAACTCATTTGTATCCAATAACCTCCATGGATGCAGTGCGAGGAACAAAAGTCCACATATGGTTGTCGTAGAGGGCTTGGATTTCTTCTTGCTTTGCCACATACCACCCAAAATAGAGAGCAAAGCGAACAATTTTGGGTTCCTACAAAAGGTCAATAAGACTATGAATATTAGAATATTTAGGATTAGGTTTATGAACCCCAACCTTAGAACGAGTGATCATGTGTGGCGAGGTCGGAAGTGTGGTGAGAGACTCATAGAACACAAAGGTCGAGACTTAGAGTCATTAGTCTCAAGAGGCTTGTCACGTCAGATTGCATATCAAGGAGAAGTGACAGATTCAGGAGGTGAAGCAAACACATCTAGTGATGGAATAAGAACAGTGTCTGAGGAAGACGCTTGCAAGGAATAATTACCAGCAACATCTATAGTGTTAATATTTGGAATAGGATAGAGATAGTATGGAAGTGAGATGCAGAATCCCAGTTTGTTTGAACAAAAATGTGGATTTTTCAAAGACTACATGACGGGAAATTAAGGTTCAACGAGAGGGAAGGTGATAATATTTGTAACCTTGATAGTGATCATTATAACCCATGAGAATGCATGGCAATATTTTAGGGCCAAATTTAGTGTCCCATGTATATGGATAGCATTTGGGCCCAAAAAAATGAAGAGAGGTATAATCAGAAAAATGACCATAAATGATAGAAAAAGGTGATTGAAGGTTGATGGCGATGGAAGGAAGAGGATTAATTAAGCAAACAGTAGTAGTAAAAACTTCTACCCATAAGTGCTTAAGGACACCGCTATGAAAGAGTATAGTCATACCTAATTTTTGAATTATGGAGTGTCGCCAATCTATCGAGCAAATTTGCTCGAGAGTATGAGAACAAGAATATTGATGTAAAATACCTTCTTGTTGTAGACGCATGTTGAATTGATGGTAGGCAAATTCTCTACCTCCATTAGATTGAAAAACTTTGATTTTTTTGCTAAATTGTCATTCAATGTATTTTTCATTTAAAGTAAATGCATTATAAAAATAATATTTTTCTTCTAATAAGAATAAAATATATATATTTTGAAAAGCCATCAACTAAACATGCATAAAATTGAAATTAGCCAACAGAGAGAATAAGGGCAAGGCCCCACAAGTCACAATAGATTTTATCAAACACATTTTGAGTAGGGTAAGATGAGAATAAAAAATGTAATTTTCTCATTTTGCCAAGTTGCCAGCTTTCACTTAAAGAAGTCACTCTATGTTTGTCGCATGCAAAGTCACCCCCTTCCAGTTCTTTAAGAGCAGATTGCACTTTATATGTATAAGGTTTAGGCAGCCATTTGTCTTGCCATACATTAACCGATTCACCATTGCCTATATTCTATATTAAACCTACCTCCAACGCAAGTCTAGCCTCCAAAAAACTCCTTCAGAAGAAAGATCGGTTGCTGCCCACTTTGCTTTTGAATAAATTGGATCTATGAAGATATTTTGCCTTAAGCACTCTAGAAGTCAGTGAATGAGGTTGTTGAACAATTTTCTAGTATTGTTTAGCGAGAAGTACTAGGTTAAATTTTTCAAAATCTCTAGAACGTTAATTAATTAATTCCCCACCAGAATCTTCTAAAGACTTTGAGTTGTGTTTCTGATTGGTCTAACTAGATTGGGTAAAGCCACGACCCTTGGAGGTGAAATTTCAACCAGAAGTGTGCTGCCTGTAGTTGTTTGTTTTGAGACCATAAAAGGCAACAGAGGACTAGAAATAGAGTCACGAAGCTGGAATGAAGCTCAAAACCTTGAAGAAGAGTCATAAGTTAAGCATATCTCAGCATAGGTAGCTTGAGCATGGAGGTGGTAAAGTGCTCATATTTTTGTCCAAGACAGTTCAAAAAACACAAGACCTTCATCTTTTCCTCCATTGGCTGCCCAATAGCTTCGAGATTATCATACAACCCTTTGAGTTTTCGCAAGTGTTCTTCAAGTTTCCACTGGTAGGATAATTGTTGGGTTAGATGAAATTTCTTTTCTTGGGAGACCTGGGCATACATTGTTGTGACAGCTTTCCAAAACTGATGTGAGGTGTCTAGGCCAACTACAAGATCGAGAACTTTTTCAGTCAAAGATCCTGAAAGTATAGCAACAAATGAGGCGATTCGCCTTGCGTCAGTGGATGTATGATTAACTTAGCTCTTGTTTGGTGTTGAGGGAGTCAGTAATGGATTGGGCATCATATTTGGATGGTGGAGGGGAGTCACCTGTGAGGTAATCGACGAGATCTTGGCTTTCAGCCAAGGCCAACAGTTGTTCCCTCTACAATGGACAATTCCCATGATTGAGGTAAAAAGTGAAAAAGTTGTTAGCACTCAAAGAGAAGGATTCCATGGTGTTTGAGAGGAAGACTCTCTTTCACTTTCACACCGCTCTCGATACCACTTTCACACCGCTCTTGATACCATAAAAACTATTGAGAACCAATTGTTTGTAAAAATGCTTCACCCATTGTGATAGCATATATGAGAGTCTTCAATTCTAAGGATATGTACAAAGGCATTTGTTGTGAATACATAGTATATTGTAATGTTACAAAAAAAGGTGAAATACGAGATATAATTATAGAGTCTTATGGCCGTTGGTGGCTCCTCTAAGAATTTGTGTATTTAGTTTTCATAGTGGGTGTTGTAGATGTTGGGTCTTATTGTGCTGTAGGAATAATGGAATCAATTAGGGCTATGCAAAATCTTTAGTCATTCCAACTTCGTCTGACCTTTGCTTCGATTCCGACTTTGGTGGAGTCGGAGTATTCGAAATTCGAAGTCAGAGGCATAATTGGAGCTTCTTAGGGCTCCAAAACTCTAAACTTATTTGAAAAAAAAATAGATGTACAACGGCGTCGTTTTACTCTTGTTTTTTAAAACTTAAGGTGTAAACGACATCATTTCTTAAAGGGGTCCAAATTTAGCTTAAAACGTGACCTCCCTCCCCTTCACTTTCACTCTTAACTCTTCTCAAATTGGGAAAATAGAAACCCTAAATTCTAATCCCCTCAGCCCTCACTCAATCTCTCTACTCTGTAGTCTCTTGCCATCATAAATTCATTTTCTGTTGTCTTAAGTCTTAGCGTCGTTTGCCCCATTCAGCCGTCGTGGAGTAGCCTTGAGAATCTATGATCTTCTCATCATAAGTATCTGTTTTACACTAAATGTTTTAAGTTTCAGTTTTTTTTTTCTTTTTGCAATGATTTTGGACTTAAATTATTGGGTTTCCTGATCATAATTGTTTTGGGTTGCTTGTAATTTGTAAATTTAGAGTATCTATTTTGGATTGAAATTGTCTCTTTAACTATGATTGTTTGTAGCAAGTTCTAGCTATGGCTATAAGGATATTGGGTTCCAAAAAACAATCTTGGCGTCCTAGAAGAAGTAATAATTGGAGCTCTTTTCAACTGTGGCTCTTTCGAAATCTCTGAAATTAACTACATTTTGATTTTACTTTAAGGTTTTCTCCCTCGTTGTATTTAATACATTGTAGTTGCTAGTCGCTTGTTTGATTCATAAATTAATTTAGACTTCAACCAAAATAATTCATGTCTATTAGTCTGGCTCATAAACAACCTTGATTTCAAGGTCATTTCTTGAGCTGTTGGAAATAATTGCAGACAACTAGAGATTATGGATACTGAGCAGGCTTTCTTAGTGTCAAATGTTATTGCTATTAGTAAATTATAATGACTTAGTAGTTTTATGATTGTTCGTTGTTGTTGGTGCTTCTATTTTTGGTTGTTGCGGTGAATGTATTAGGTTTTTTTTAGGTCATCTTGGTTATTTATTAGAAGAGAGTTTATACATAAATAATGTTTCAACTCTTGGATTGGTTATTTATCATATTGGATTGGAAATTTTAATTTTTGATAGGTACACATTAATAATGTTTAATGTCATGAACTATGCTAGCTACTACTATGTATGATACAAAGATAGCTATGCTGTTGTATTGTGGTATGGATGATGCTATCAAGGATTCAATGTCATCAACTTACTTTTATTTTTTTCAGGTTCTTTGAGTATGATATGGATGCTAGACCAAGTAGTTTTAATCATCCAGAAGGGGAATTCGTGGATGTTAGTGCACCAGCCAAAGTGGGTACTAGCACTGGGACTATTGCCACCCCTAGACCTACATCTAGAACAATTACTTCATGTGCAAGTAATTGACTTCCAGTGGATTTAGAAGATGAGGATATGTTCAATGAAGAGGAGGAGATGGCAATGCCTATTGACCAGGATCGACCACCACAACCTACTAGAAAAAGGTTGTGGATATGAGAACATTTCACTAAAGTTCATTGTGATCATGAGAACCCGCAAGCAAGATGCCATAATTGTGGGCAACTTTGTTGCCATTCGAAGAAGCAAGGCACCGCTGTATTAATAGCATATATGACAGGTTACCAGCGGTATAAAATCGCAAAGGGATGGGTGACCAGTGCTACTGAGGAGATGTTGTCGAATTTGCTTGTAGAGATGGTCATTACCGATAAGATACCTTTTTACCACAGTGAATAAAAAAGGCTTCAACAAACTTGTACACACTCTTGAGCCAAGTTTTCCCATGCCTTCAAGGTATACAATGATGCGTGATATATGAAAATGCATGTGAAGGAGAAAGCGAAAATGAAGAAGATTTTTATTTAGACTAGCCATAGAGTGTCATTTACGACTGATACATGGACGTTCATATAGAATATTAGCTACATGTGTGTCACAACCCATTATATAGACAGTAAGTGGACACTGCAAAAGACAATTCTTGGATTTAAAAAAATTATTAATCACAAGAGTTCATCCATTAGTGCATTGATAGATGATTGTATTCAGGATTGAGGAATTAAAAAATTCCTTTGTATCATATTTGATAATGCTAGTGCCAATGAAACTACAATTGAGTGGTTCAAAAGGAATACAATGGTAAAAGAGAATATCATTCGTGGCCACGAGTTTATACATGTTTGCTATTGTACTCATATCGTTAACCTCATAGTTTTTTAGGGGTTAAAAAAGGTTGATGATTGCATTACCAAAGTCCGGAACATTGTGAGATATGTGGGGCTTCCTCCCCCCCCCCCCCCCCAAAAAAAAGGAAAAGTGAGTGAAGGCGATAGCCGAACAACTCCAAATTCCATCTTCTGCCATGTTGTGCATGGACGTTCTGACATATATGATATTGGATGTGGTGTATAAATATCAAAGAGTGTTTGAGAGGATGGAGGCATGAGGCATGCTTTGCTAAAGTCAAGAGGAGGAAGAAGGGAGCACGGTGCGCCGGATACAAGTGATTAAGAAAATGTGAAGTTTTTTGTTGATTTTTTGAAGTTGTTTTATGATATAACAATGCAGATATCTGGATCCAAATATTGTAATGTAAACTTGTAATTCAATGACTTATCGGGCCTTCATGACCACTTGCAGACCAATTCTACTAACATTGAGGGAATGTTATTTGATATGGCTACGAGGATAAAATCTAAATATGATAAATATTGGGGGAATATTGCGAAGATAAATAGGTTATTATTTGTGGCTACAATCCTTGACTCGTAATATAAGTTGGAAGTTATAGAATTTTTTGTTATTGACGTCCTCGAGAAAGAGAAGGCTAAAGAGTTTATTAGAGAGTTGAGAAAGGATATTGATGACTTATATAGCTACTACAACAATAGTGGTCAGTCTGCTCCAGCAAATGGTAGCCGTAGCTCCTTATACCTGACCAACTCGACATCTTCCTTATGTGATAGAGGTACAAATCTTTCATCTCTATTGGTGCGACAGTATCATCAAATCCATGCATCAATGAATGTTATGCAATTTAAGTATGAGATTGAGTGTTATTTGATGGAAGATGTCGAGGCACCTAGTGATGCATATATTTTATTAACTTGGTGAAATGTTAATTCCATTGAGTTTCATTTTTTTTTGCCGAATAATCCAAAATGTGCTAATTATTCCTATCACTACTATTGCTTCTAAGTTGGCGTTTAGTATTGGAAGTCGCATGTTGGATGTTTATCGGAGTTTATTGACATTGACAACTGTAGAGGCCCTCATTTGCACATAGAATTGGCTAAGTGAAATGCCCGTAGGAATAGATATCATTGATATAGAGAGCTATAAGCTTGAATCAAGTAACTTTTATAATTTATATGCTTTAATGTGGAAATTTAATATTTGTAATGTTTTAATTATTTAACTTCTAATTTTTATGATTTTGTAGACATAATTGTGAACCCTATCTTGATTACCGATGAGTGATAATTGAATGAGGAGTTGTGTTCATGAGTTGTAGTTATGCTATTTAGATACTATATTTTTATTTTTAAATTATTTAAAATATCGTTGAGTTTTGACCATTTCCTAATTCATAGTATATATTTTAAAAGTATCTTAAGATGTGTATTATTTTGCAGATAAAAGTTGATGAGGATGATTGGTAGTGGCTTGAGCTTCAAGAATCAAGTCTTTCTTCATTTTTCAATTTTAATTTATATTTTCATTTGTATTATTAAGTTTGTCACTCTTTGCTCTTTGCCCTTTGCCCTTTGGTTTTGTAAATGTATGTGGTATATACCATGTAATTTACAATTAGGATCTTTAAATTTTGTATTTCTTTTTTCTTTTATATTCGTTCTTTCTTGTTTGCATTGGTTAGTGGTTGGTGGTTAGTGGTTATATGGTTATTTGTTAATATGTTTAACTTATGGATGGGTAAAAAATGCCCATTAACATCTCTCAACCTGCAGGTTGCCAGAGGTCCAAGTACCTCAAAAAATGTCCCTTTAAGAGATTAATTCATTACTCTTGAACTTGAAACCTGAGAAGTTGCATAGAGGCTTCAATACCTTTACAGTTTACTTCCATATCCATTATCCATTATAGCTATTTTTTTAAGAATGGGATAGTGGATACTAGATAATACATAAGTAATTACAGGTTTTTGGGAATGCATAATCTCACATGCTGGAAAATGCAAGTGTTGATTCATGCTTACAATGGTATATAGTATACTATATAATAGTGAAGTAGCTTGACCATGGTAGGAATTTCAGATGATATGACTTTGATTGGAGTCGAAATTTGATTCTTATCGAAGTCAAAATCGGAGGGAAAAATTTTCTCCAACTCCTATCAGAGTCAGAGGTCGGAGGGCATCACTCTGACTCCGTCAGAGTCGGAGCTCATACACCCCTAAACTCAATTGCCATATTAGGATTTGTAGCCATTAGATATACTTGAGTATTTTCAATATGGTTTGCATAGATAGGCATAGAAAAATGTTTTATGTTGATTGTTTTGGTTTTTGAATTTGTAATTAACTCCAAAACCTTTTTTAATTGTAAATGACATTCCTTGGTTAAAATTAAGAGTTATCAATAGATATGATTTACTTTCTTTTTAGAAAAATAACTATAGTTGTTTTGTCTATATTTTATTGCAATGTTATTGAAAGGGGGTCAAACTTGCCCGGGCCCGAGCCCACAAGGTTATCAGGCCCATGGCCTGTTATCCGCACCCACCTCGACGCAGCGTCCGAATTCAATTGGGAAGACCGAAACCAGGGACGAGCCAAGTCCCTGGTTACCCCGATCTGGGCAGGAGATGGCAAAATCGGTCTCAAGAACACGCTAAGGACAGAACGGCGGCTCACGTACCGATATATCTCCTGGACCCATCTCCCATCAAGACACTCCCTCATTTATGAACGGCAGACAGCCGCCGGTCTACAGACCCCCCTCCCTTTTAATGCAGAGACGCTACAAACACACGCCATTAATTACTAAATCGACAAAAGATACAGCTGCATTCAATGCCCCAGTCCAAAAGGGTCTAATTGAGCATTAATTGGAGGGATACTCAATTAATGCGATGAGACCGACCGAATCAGACCAGGTTTCCTTATCGAGGATGACGGACGGGTGATGTCCCGATTTCCGGCACTCTCACCACCCAGACTCCCCAGGGGGACACCTATAAATAGCACCTAACCAATGACGGAAAGACGGTACGTCCACAGATTCTCTTACTCCCCCTATCATATATTTTCTCCCCTACACTAACTTGATCGTCGGAGCGGTCCCCGACCCCGACCCCTCTTTGTTCTTGCTTTGCAGGTTTCTATCGTGAGGGATACGGTGAACAAGACTGCAGGATACGTCCTTAACAGTGGCGCCGTCTGTGGGATTCGATTGTTTCTGATCAACGTACTTTCTGCATGTCTACCCTACCGTTGTCCCGAACGACCAGCCACGACCAGCGGACAGACCCGTCGATGGAAGAAAGACTGGAAGCGTTGGAAGAAATGGTGAGGAAGTTGAAGGAGGAGAATGCAGCCCTTCGGCAACCACGCGAAGAGGCATCGGCCCGTGGCGAAACCAATCTGGGAGAGAATGTGAGCTCCCGACTCCCTGAGGAGAGCGAAGCCTCTGAAGGAGAACGACGCCGGATGCACACCGAGCTAAAGGAGTTGGGAGACAAGTACGCTGAAATGGCAAAACTGATCAGCCCGGCAGCAGGGCATCTCTCCTCACAGGGAAGCATAGGAACACCCTACAGCGCGGACGTCCTGGCCGTCCCTCTCCCGCCCAAATTCAAGGTCCCACAAGTAGAACTGTATGACGGGTCTCAGGATCCTGTGGAGCACATAGAAGCTTTTAAAGCCCATATCAGCCTACATGGCTATCCCGGCGAGGTAGCATGCCGAGCATTCCCTCTCACACTGAAGGGGATGGCTAGGACATGGTTCGGAACCATTCCTCCGGGATCCGTCAGTAGCTTCGAGATGTTAGCCCGACTCTTCATCACCCAGTTCATGGCTAGTAGGAAACGAAGGCGCCCCGCGGCGTACCTATTGACCGTCAAGCAAGGAGAGAAGGAAAGCCTGAAAGGGTACCTGTCCAGGTTCAACGAAGAAAGGATGACCACCGACAACCAGGACGAAAAGATCACCCTAGCGGCCCTCCTGGGCGGCATATGGCCCAGGAGCCCCTTCATGGCGGAGATAGCCCGCAAGACTCCCACCACTTTGAACGGGTTCATGGATCAGGCTGACGGATTCATCAACGCCGAAGATACGCTCGAAGCCCTAGTAGCCCCGCGACGCGGGGAGCTCCGACAGCACGATCGGAAGACAACCAGTGCCGGGGAAGGTTCCAGCAAGCATCGGGGAGGTAGGAAGTTCCCAGATGAGACGAGGAGAAGGGACCCCCCACGGGAACGGGAACACAGACTGTCATCGTGGCCTCAGTCCAGCTTGGCGGTGGAAGATCAGAGTCGGGCAGAAACAAGGCGAGAGTCCATCAGAAGAAGAAGAGGGGAAATGTATTGCGAATATCACAAGTCCAAGGGCCACAACACTGAAAACTGCCAGGCCTTGAAAAATAGTCAGAGGGATGAACGGATGAACGACCGAAGAGACAGAACTCGATCGAGGACCCCTCGTCGGGAACGGGAATCAAGCAGAACCAAGGCGAACCTGCGTCCAGCCACCCAGCAGGAGAAATCAGAACCATTGTCGGGGGACCATCCCGAGGAGGGACTACGTCCTCCTCTCAGAGGGCACACGCGCGGAGAGCCAGATATGGGGAAGTCTACTCACTGGGGCAGGCACCGAGACAGGGCAACCCGGGTCCCAGAGGGGAATCGATAGTGTTCAACGAGCAGGATGCAAAGGGGATCGCCTTTCCGCACGATGACGCCTTGGTGATATCAGCATTGGTGGCCAATTTCACAGTTAAAAGGATGCTGATTGACAACGGGAGTTCGGCCGATATCTTGTTCTGGGAGGCCTTCGTGCAGATGGGGATCGACCCCGGCCAACTTCAGCCTATCCGAGCCCCCCTTAAAGGATTTACAGGCGAGGCAGTACACCCCGAGGGCCTAATAACTCCCGGTTTTGATGGGCTCCGCGCCCAGGACCGCGTCCATCATGACTGAATTCCTGGTCGTGAAAGCTCCCTCCTCCTACAACGCCATCCTAGGGAGACCGACCCTAAACAACTTGAGGGCAGTCACTTCCACCTACTACCTCAAGATGAAGTTTCCGACCGACAGAGGAGTGGGCGAAGTCAGAGGAGAACAGGTAACCTCCAGGGAATACTACGCCCGGGAATTGAAACACAAGGATAGTTCCGTGGCTACGATCTCCCTGGAGGACGAGCATGTTGAGATTCTGCCGGCACCTCCCCGAGCAGTATGGGACGACGAGATCAGGGACGAAGCAACACTGCGCCAAGCGGAACCCAACGAGCCTCTGGAATTGATTCCGGTCGATGGCGACAACCCGGATCGGACAGTACGAGTTGGAACCAGAATGGATCCGGGAGTACATACGGAACTCAAGGCTCTCCTCATCGAGCACAAAGACGTATTCGCCTGGGCACACGCAGATATGCCCGGGATCGATAGGTCTGTAATAGAACACCGACTATGTGTCAACCCGACTGCCCGGGCAGTTAGGCAAAAAAGAAGGAGCTTCTGTGCTGAGAAGTACGCCGCCATTGCAGAAGAGGTGGACAGACTCCTGACCGCTGGCCTCATCCGAGAGGCTCACTACCCGGAATGGCTGTCCAACGTAGTACTGGTAAAGAAGACCAGCGGGAAATGGCGCATGTGCGTGGATTTCACCGATTTGAACAAAGCCTGCCCTAAAGATAGTTTCCCTCTACCGCGCATCGACCTCATTGTGGACTCAACTGCTGGGCACTCTCTCCTCAGCTTCATGGACGCCTATTCGGGTTACAATCAGATCAGAATGAGCACAGACGATGAGGAAAAAACGGCGTTCATTACAGACCGCAGGCTCTATTGTTACACTGCCATGCCGTTTGGACTCAAGAACGCGGGGGCCACTTATCAACGGTTGGTTAACCGTATGTTCAAAAAGCAAATCGGGAGAAACATGGAGGTTTACGTCGATGACCTCCTGGTCAAGAGCCGCTCTCCTAACGGTCATATGACGGACCTGAGAGAGGCCTTTTCTATCCTGCGACACTATCAGATGAAGCTCAACCCCGCCAAGTGCACCTTCGGGGTCGAGTCCGACAAGTTCTTAGGGTACATGGTCTCTGAACGAGGAATCGAGGCCAACCCCGAAAAGATACATGCTATCCTCAATATGGCACCCCCGAGGAACCTGAATGAAGTCCAGCGATTAGCTGGTCGAATTGCTGCTCTCAGCCGGTTCATAGCAAGGTCGACCGATCGGTGCCTCCCCTTTTTCCAAGTCCTCCGAAAAGCACGCGAGTGGGACACATCGTGCGAGCAGGCATTCGAACAACTCAAAGATTACCTGACGTGTCCCCCGTTACTTAGCCAGACAGCTCCCGGAGAGACCCTTGTGGCTTATTTGGCGGTCTCGCCCCATGCAACATCCGCAGTTTTAGTGAGAGAAACCGATCAGGGTCAGAAGCCTGTGTACTATGTCAGCAGGGCGCTTCAAGGAGCAGAGGCCAGGTACCCTCGTACAGAGATGATAGTATTCGCCTTACTAACGGCTGCGCGTCGGCTGCGTCCATACTTCCAAGCCCACACCATAAGGGTAATGACCGATCAGCCCCTCGGAACCATCCTTCAGAAGCCCGATACGTCCGGTCGGTTAGCGAAATGGGCAATCGAGCTGAGTGAGTTTGATCTAACGTTTCAGCCTCGAACAGTGATGAAAGCACAAACACTGGCAGATTTTGTTGCAGAATACACTGGGTTTCCGGAAGAGATCCCAGTGAACCTCGGGGGCAGACGTGGCAGTTGTACGTTGACGGGTCCTCATGCCGAGCCGGGGAGGGAGCAGGTGTGCACATCGTCACCGACCAGGGCATCCAACACAACTACGGTATAGGCCTGACCTTCAAGGTAACCAACAACGAGGCAGAGTACGAGGCCCTCATAGCCGGAATGACGATTGCTAGGGTCCTCGGGGCGACTGAGCTGGAAGCCCGAACTGATTCTCAAATAGTTTTTCATCAAGTACTCGGCCAATGCGTCACCAAGAGCGAAAAATTGAAAAAATATCTGGAGCTCGTATGCATCGAGAGAGATCGATTCAGTTACTTCCAGTTACTGCGGATCCCAAGGGAAGAAAATCATATAGCGGATCGACTGGCGAAGATTGCATCGGGAAAAGATGAACATCCGCCCCCAGAGAACACCGAGATCAGGACAATAGATACTCCCTCCACGGGCAGCGAAGTCAGAGTAGTGGCTGTTGCAGATCCCGACTGGGCAACCGATATCACAGCATACCTCCGGACAGGCACATTACCTCCCGACCCGGGCCAGGCCCGCAAGATAAAGAATAGATCGTCCAGATTCACACTGATTGACGGATCGCTGTACAGAAAGGGTTTCTCTGAACCATTGCTCAGGTGTGTAACAAAGGAGGAAGGGCAATACATACTGGCCGAGATCCATGAAGGAATCTGCGGGGCCCACACGGGGTCTAAAACGCTAGCCGCCCGCACCACCCGTGCAGGGTACTACTGGCCGCGTCTGTTCCAGGAAGCAAAAGAATTCGTGAAAAGATGATCGAAGTGCCAAGAGTACAGCCCAGTATTACACTCCCCATCGGAGGAACTCACTTCGATAACATCCCCCTGGCCCTTTGATCAATGGGGACTAGACCTTATAGGACCATTCCCAGTGGGGAGAGGTGAGACTAAATTCATAATAGTGGCAGTGGATTATTTTACGAAGTGGGTAGAGGCCGAAGCCCTTGTCAGTATCACTTCTCAAGCCATCACAAAGTTCTTGTGGAAGTCAATTGTTTGCCGGTTCGGGATACCTCAGAGCTTCATATCAGACAACGGAAAGCAGTTCGATTGCAGTCATTACTGAGAATGGTGCTCCGAGTTGAAAATCAAGGTGAAGTACTCTTCTCCTGGCCACCCGCAGGCTAACGGACAAGCCGAGGCAACCAACAAAACCATCCTCAATGCGCTAAAGAAAAGACTCGGAATGCACAAAGGGGCTTGGGCCGATGAACTTCCAGGGGTCCTGTGGGCATATCGCACAACGGTCCGAACCCCCACGGGTGAAACGCCGTTTGCCCTGACATATGGCTGCGAGGCCGTAATTCCAGTCGAGGTCGGGATGCCCACCCTACGAATCCAGCACTATGACACTGCTTCCAATAATGCCAAGATGATGGAGCGCTTAGACTCTTTAGAAGAACGCAGGGAAGAGGCCGGCATCCGACTTGCCAACAACAAACGCAAAGCAGAACAATACTTCAACAAAAGAGTAAAGCCGCGCCGCTTCAAAGTCGGGGACTTAGTGCTAAGACAAACGGGCGTCACGACTCCAGCACAAGGAAAACTGGGACCGAAATGGGAAGGGCCTTACGTGGTGACGGCAACGAACAGACCTGGGTCTTACCGACTCAAAGACAGCTCCGGAGCCGACCTACCCCACCCCTGGAACAGTGAGAGGCTTAAGAGGTACTATGCGTAACAATTACTAATGTAATTTATTTCCGCTGATGTAATTTGCTCCTTGAAATTATAAAAAGACCGATGTTATTCATAACCAATGCATTGTGAAGTTCTCGACAAACGCCTCGGAATCCCGCGGGGTCAGTCAATCCACCCACGCCACCCACGCGATGTATCCGACTCGGAATCCCGCGGGGTCGGTCAATCCACCCACGCGATGTATCCGACTCGGAATCCCGCGGGGTCGGTCAATCCACCCACGCGATGTATCCGACTCGGAGTCCCGCGGGGTCGGTCAATCCACGCGAAGCAATTTGCAACTCCTGAACCCCGATCTTATGCACATCGACCAAGTACGCTTGAGAAAATTTTTTCTTAAGTTTACACTTAACCAAAAAATTTCGCGGGGTAAAGACAGAATGAAATTATGGACAAAACACCAGAGGAAGATCAAGCTCGATTCATATAAAGACAGAATGAAATTATGGACAAAACACCAGAGGAAGATCAAGCTCGATTCATATAAAGACAGAATGAAATTATGGACAAAACACCAGAGGAAGATCAAGCTCGATTCATATATATATTGTCGGTCGTACAAACTCGCTCGAATCAAGCTCGAGCATCATTACAAAAAAAAAAAAAAAAAAAGAACTTGTACATTAATCAAGTCAAGCCTCAGGAGGGGGCGGAGGAGGATTCAGTTCGTCAAAGGGAGGGTAGCCGCGCTTCCCGATCTTCTTGACGAATCTCTTCGCAGCCCTGTCTGGACGAAGAGACCTCACGTTTACCCTCCGTAGATCGAGCTGGGGATCCGCCAAGAGCTGGGATCCTAGTCGGCGAAGGCCCTCGGCATAACCGTGCCCCCAGGCGAAGTTACGAATCGCCACCACTCGGGATATTTGCTGCTCGAGATCAGCAATCCTCGAGTGAGCCTCTTCTAGAGCCCTCCGAGCCCCCACGAGCTCGGACTCCCGGGCAGTCCGGATTTCCTCAGACTGCGCCAACTCCACTTGCAGGATCTCCCGGGCGCGCCTCGAACCAACCAGTTCCTCCTCCCGAGCAGTCCGAGCCTGCTCGGACATGGCTAACTCCTCTTCCCTCAGTGATAGAATCTAGGAAGAAGCAGCCAGCTCCGCTGTCCGAGCGGTTAGCTCGGACTGAAGCAAGATCTTGTCCTGCTCGGTGGCCGATCTTGTCCTGCTCGGTGGCCGATCTTGCGTCCACGAGGCGGGCATTCCTCCGATGGGCCACTGCCAGCGATTCCCGGGCCGCCTCCAATTCGGCTCGAAGGGAAGAGTTGGCTTCCTCCAGCCTGCTCTTTTCCACCTCCAGCTCCTCGACCGATCTTATCAGCCCCCTGCAGGTTTCCCGCGACTGCTCGAACTGGTCCCGTGCCTGCTGCAGCTTGTAGAGCCCGAACTTGCAGACGGTTCCGAGCTCACTGTTGAACTCGGCGAGCTCGGCGAGCTCGGATCCCACTGTCCGGGATATCTCCATGGCGACCTAAGACACCGAACAAACAAAAAAGAAAAACTTAGCAAATTGAAAACAGAAGACCACCCGAAACTCAACAAAGCCTACCGAACAAACCTGAGTCAGCAGGGGCTCCAGCATCGAGGCCACTCGGGCGGAAGCATCCGCCTTTGCTTGATCGAATCGGGAAGGCCGCTCTGAACCAGCTTCACCGGCCTGACGAGCTCCTTCCTCCGAATCCGACCCGAACAGCTGACCAAGCACTGCGACCCCGCTTTGAAGCCGAAAAGGAGATGGGGGTCGAGGAGGAGCTTCCGAGCCCGGAGGTGGGCATACATCCTCAGAGTGAACCCCCGAGGTCGACCCCCTCTGGAAAGTCGGAGGTGGGCGCTCAGGGGACCCATCGGACTCAGCGGCCGGTCGACCGCTCTCGTCTCCGACCTCCGTATGGCTCCCTTCCTCGGGATGGTCGGACCCCCTCGACCTCTCGGAGGTGCCCTCGTCCCGATTTTCTTGGTCCGGAGCCCCTTGCTGCCCGGCTCCCTCGTAGACACCCTCGGAATAGGCCTCCTCGCCAGATACTTCATCTTTCCCCTCGGAGGCGTCTGAGTGGCGCTCGGAAGATGAAGGGGGAGGGGTGGGCAACTGATTTGCCCTGGCAACTTGCTCCTCCGACTCCTGTCGAAAGACCTGCGCGAATGGCATGGCCCTCGGAGTCAAATCGGCGGCATGTTCCAGAGCCTCCTGGAAGGCGCGCTCTATCTCCTCTCCGTCTGAGGAGTCGACCCCGGCCCGGTCGGACGCCTCGATCTGGGCTTCCATGACCGTCCTCCCGGCCTCAGCCCTCATTCCCTCGGTCTCCAAGAACCGGAGCTCGTCCGAGGACGACGACGAGGAAGTCGGCTCGGTACGTCGTGCGGGAGGGTCCGTGGGGGGAACACCTCCGTCCGGACCCTCGGCCCGTGGGCCCTTCCCCTTCCTCTGCTTTTTGGGTCGGGCACCACGGCTCGAAGTGGCCTCGCCAGCCCGACTCTTGGTGCGCCTCTCTTGTTCTACCTCCCGATCAGAGGCTCGCTTGCGAGAGGTGGTAGGAGGCTCTTCCGGGACAGTAAAGAAGTTTTGACCCTCGGCGTAGGACCGGTCTGGTCGGGTCAAGAACTCCTCGATGTTCTCCTCGGTGAGGAGATTATCGGACCATAGCCGATCGGGATCCTCTGCCCCCCAGGAGAGGACCGCCTTCACCCTCCCAGCCTCCTGGGCCGAGAGGGTAACCTCCATATGCGTCTGAGAGGGGAGGAAGCCCCAGTCTTTCTGAACGGGGAAATCGCTCCCCTCTCCCTCCGGGAACTCCCACTCCTTGCCCGAGACGAAGAAGAACCTCTTGTGGTAGTCCCGGGCGCTCGAATGCCTCTCATCCATTCTGATCAGCCTACATTTCGGCTTTATCTGGAAACCGGCGACATTCCCGTCCCGACGGAGGAGCCGGTACAGTGAGAAGAATTCTCGAGCGGTCAGGTCGGGGTAGGGATCGTTCTTCCCGGACAGAACGATCCTAAACGCCACGCAGGTGGCCAGCAGGATACGCCACCCGTTCGGCATGAGTTGGGCAGGGGCCAAACCCAAGAAGTGCAGGACTTCCCGAACGGGCCGAATGAAGGGAAGGCGTAGCCCCTTCGAGAGCATGAGGGAGAAGAGCACGACCTTCTGAGCCCTCCCATCGCGCTCACAGGCCCTGACTCCATCCCCCGGGGCCTCCAAGGTGTGCCGCCAAGAAACGTGGTGTTTCTTCCTAAGCGTGTCCACATCGGAAGATTGCATAGTGGACATCCAGCCGTTGCCGGCAAAGAAAGGGCATGGATCAGAAGAAGCCATGAGGGCAAAAACAGGGAGTGGTAAGAAAGCAACAGAGAAAGAATGAAAGATGGCGAAGAGTAGAGGCAAGGAAGAAGGACAGCAGAATGGCGAGAAAGCAAAAAGCGAAGCGAGGACAGTGACAAGACCGCTGGGTAATTTATACCCAGAAGCAAAATTTAATGCGAGCGGGAAACGAGGCCACGCCGAAACCGTCACCTCAGACGTGGCTCTTGGGAACAGAAAGCACGCCCTGAACTGACCAATCAAAGGAGAGAAGCGTGCGCCGAAATGACAAGTCAGTCAATGATGGCCACGCGCGTACGCCTCACCATTTAATAGCGGATCACTGACGGTTCGGGAATCGGAGCGACGGTACAATTAAATTTCAAACTGCATTAAATGCCTGACACGGAATATGACGGGTCACGATTCGGCATTAATTGATCAGAATTCAAATCGTCCCTCTGAAGTCCGGTCGGTAAACAAAACGACATGTCAGCAGGGATCACCCGAACACGTCCGACCTCGTGTTCCCGCTCGGGAGGGGAGATAGGGGAACACTGCCCTGTGTCGGAGGACAGTACAATCAAAGGAAAGGAAGACCCTAGCTCTGAAACGTTCGGAATTTCCATCGAAGTGCCTTCGATGAAAACTCGCGGGGTACTGAAAGGGGGTCAAACTTGCCCGGGCCCGAGCCCACAAGGTTATCAGGCCCATGGCCTGTTATCCGCACCCACCTCGACGCAGCGTCTGAATTCAACTGGGAAGACCGAAATCAGGGACGAGCCAAGTCCCTGGTTACCCCGATCTGGGCAGGAGATGGCAAAATCGGTCTCAAGAACACGCTAAGGACAGAACGGCGGCTCACGTACCGATATATCTCCTGGACCCATCTCCCATCAAGACACTCCCTCATTTATGAACGGCAGACAGCCGCCGGTCTACAGACCCCCCTCCCTTTTAATGCAGAGACGCTACAAACACACGCCATTAATTACTAAATCGACAAAAGATACAGCTGCATTCAATGCCCCAGTCCAAAAGGGTCTAATTGAGCATTAATTGGAGGGATACTCAATTAATGCGATGAGACCGACCGAATCAGACCAGGTTTCCTTATCGAGGATGACGGACGGGTGATGTCCCGATTTCCGGCACTCTCACCACCCAGACTCCCCAGGGGGACACCTATAAATAGCACCTAACCAATGACGGAAAGACGGTACGTCCACAGATTCTCTTACTCCCCCTATCATATATTTTCTCCCCTACACTAACTTGATCGTCGGAGCGGTCCCCGACCCCGACCCCTCTTTGTTCTTGCTTTGCAGGTTTCTATCGTGAGGGATACGGTGAACAAGACTGCATGATACGTCCTTAACAGTTATATTGTTCCTAAATTAACATTATATTTTTCACAACACCAATAATGTAACTAAATTAATATTTTTCCTATAATTATAAAAAACAACCCAGTTATGAGTTTACTTACAATAATTTTTGAATTCTGCAATCACATAATAATCTTTATATATATGGTTTCTCTATTTAATATTAATAATCATCGTTAGAAAGTTAAACCATATCAGATTTAACAACACATGATGAATTGGTCGCTATCTACCTAGCCACTTCATATATCTGTATTTTTTCTATAAATCCTTGAGTTGGGTCACATTCTTAGACTAATAATTAAAGAAGCCATTTTAGAAAAATTGTTGTTATTGATTAAGGACGAAGCAACTTTTGTTGGTCATTGACTTTAAATTATAAATTTTGCATAAATTAAGACTACAAATATTGTCGATTGTTTAGCCAGTCGAACCAAACTCATCTTATTTTGGGAAATCTTTGGGTGGAAACGTGGTCGTTTCCTGACCGCAAATGAACTTCTTTCAAGCTTCATCTCTGCAATAAAAGATAAGGTAGCATCATGTACGGCTTCTTAACCCATGATTCACATAACTTTACCACTGCTGTGGTTTTAGATATGCTACAACTCAAGGAAATGAAGACAATTTTCCTGAGATCCCAGTTCTGCCCGCCTCATTGCTCGACTTTCACCAATTCATCTTCACATCCTCCATCTCTCGTTCCCATCAATTCTCCCCCAGCAACCCTACCTTCAAAAACCATAACCATCCGGCCAAGACAAACTCTACTTCACCCTACAAAATCTAATCAGAAAAACAAGCCCCTAATCTTAAAACTCGTGCCAAAATGCCAAATTCCCTCGAAGGATCAGGAACCTCTAAAAGTTTCTCCAAATCGGTATTCA
This sequence comes from Platycarya longipes, assembly GCA_036559045.1. Classification (NCBI taxonomy): domain Eukaryota; kingdom Viridiplantae; phylum Streptophyta; class Magnoliopsida; order Fagales; family Juglandaceae; genus Platycarya; species Platycarya longipes. The sequence goes on from CM071797.1 coordinate 19,140,581, forward strand.
AGGTTCGTGATATTAGGAGCTGTTTCTTTCGGATTGATGCTGTTTCTTGTGGGAATGGATGACCAGATGGCGTTGGCTCTTGGTCCAGAGGGGCCTCTGATGGAAGAGTTTTGGGACAATGTCAGAAGATATGCTCTTTACGCTCTCACAGTCAGTACAGGGGCTATTTACACGATCTTCCTACCCATAGTGGAGTTGCTTAAGAATCCCATATCTGCAATTCTCGTTCTAACCATCTTAGCGGGAGGTATTTTCATTGTTTCTCAAGTGCTTTCTGCGATGGTTGGTGTATCTGATTTCACTTATGATTACGGATATTAGATTGTAAAATTTGTACCTCTTTCATGCGTTGCTTATGCTATGTTCCTTTTGATTGGTCCCTCAGCAGAAGCAAATTGTGGGAAATGGAGTTGTTCATTTCATGTTTAAACCTTAATTCTAAGTTTTCATAAATTAATTATATAGCATCCTTTAACCCTTGAGCCAAATCAGCCGCAGGAAGCAATGCCTTCCGGAAGGAAAATTATCTTCCCAAGTTGGGTATCAAGCATTCGAGAAAAAATAAGTTAAAATATAGCATTTATAACTTATTTAATGCTGTCGAAATAAATACCATAATAAATACAACCCATTTTATACATCAGACTTTCTGAGTTGAATACGGACGATTCGACGAAGGCATAAGAGCACTCCCAATGGCTTTAATAAAAAAATATATATTTTTATGATAGATGAAATTTTAAAAAAAGTGAATTGTTTATTTTATTATGTGTAAGAATTTGAAAAAATATAATGATAAATTTGAGATGAGATAATATGAGATAAATTAAGAAAACAAACAAGGCTTAAAACTTCATCTAGTGAATTATGTATTTTTATATTTATGTGAGATGAGATGAGATGAAATTTTTTAAAAAAAAAAATGATTTATTTTATTATATGTAAGAATTTGAAAAAATGTAAAGTTAAGTTTGAGATTAGATGATATAAGATAAGATTATGTATATTTTTAGAGATGAGATGAGATAAAAGTGAAAAATAAAATGAAATATTATTATAAATTTTGATTATAAATTTTTAGATGATATATTGTAAAAATTAATATATAAATTAAAAAAAGAATAAATTTTGATTATATATTTTAAAATATGAAATAATAGGATTCATAAATTATTGGGAGTGTTCTTAAAGGAGTTGGGGTAATTAAGGTCTTATTTATTTTTCAATCACATTTCATTTTATTTAATTTAATTTCACTTAAATTTATTATTATATTTTTTCATTTTTTATATAAAGTAAAATAAATAACTCAATTTTTTTTAAATCTTCAAATAATTTTTTTTTAATTTTAAAATAAAATAAAAATTATATTTCCTAATTTTTATCTCATTTTATTTAATCTAATTTATATAAAAAAAAAAAAAGTCTAAATTAAGATTTTTCACTCCAGTCATCTTTCCTCTATTTCTGCATTCGAGGACTACATGAGCATCAACACAAATACAACCAAGATCCGGAGTTCGAGTCCTTTTTCTTTTCCCATATACATATATAGCACAATATTAAATCATATAGAAAAGAAAATAGATACCATCGGGATCATGGTGGCCTGCCTTTCTGCCTTGTGCGGGCTCAGCAACAAGCAACAGATGAAACAGAGAGAGGGTAACGGAAAGTATTGGCATACTGGAAGGAGAGGCTTTCTCCAGGACCAAGAGCCTCCCCGTCGTTGACAAGACAATCGTCGTAATAAATTCGCCTGAAAACTAGAGGATTTATCAACCTGGCCGAGCTGAACCACCCACAACTGACGTGAATGTTAGAGATGCCACAACCAGAGGCGCATACATTCAGAATCTGAACAGTAAAGCCTGGAATTCCGTCGGGAAGTGGGGTTGTTTGGCCTTGAAATATGACAATGTCATCCTTCGAGCATGCTGTGCCGATCCGGTTCATGTCACCTCCGTCTGCAGCCAAACTGTGCTCATTAGTCAACTTCACATTCCCATCATCCTCATTGCTCAGCTCGAGGATTTAGATTACGTACGAATTTTGTTTTTGATAAGCTAGATTACGTACGGTACGGATGTTATGTTTTAGGATTGCTGCAATATCCGGAGGATGCTTTTTATGGGTAGGTTTAAATTAAAGATAATGATATATATACAATATAAATATATAATATATTTCATAATAAGTATTAAATAAAAAATAATTTTATAAAATATTGTACTTATATAAATTATTTTATAAAATTATCTTTTATTTAATATTTATTATAAAATATATTATATAATTATATTATATGTGTATCATTTTTCTTAAATTAAAAGTGAGATAAATTGAAATAAATTTTTTAATATTATTATTATATTTTTAAAATTTAAAAAAATGAAATTATAATTTAAAAAGAATATATTAAAATTTAAAAAAATTTATATTTTATATAAAAAATTAAAAAATATAATAATAAAATAAAAATAAATTGAGATAATACCCACGCCGCAAAGATAAACTTCGAACTTTAAAGGGTGAAAATACTACTCTTTTTACCCGGTTTTATCACTCGGTGTTATTTTTGATATTTTTCATTTAATTTTTTATTTAATAATTTAAACATTATTTTATAATAATAGTATGACTTTTATAATATTAAAAAATATATATATATAAAATAAAAAATAGCAATATAACTAACGTAACTCTCAACTATAGCTGAGAGATAGAGCAGCCACCTATTTTTAAAAGTATTGATATTGATTTTATCAAAATTATCTTTAAGATTTAATGAAATGTACATATTTTCATAAATTCAAAATTTTTATAATTATATCTTCACATTAAATTAGTCATAATAATACAATATTATTTTTTAATAATAATTTTTTTTCATATTTTATAAACATATAATTTCCTAAAAGATTAATCTGCTACTGGGATTGCCCCAAACCAGAACCCTACAAAGTTCATAATCCGAACGGTACTAATAATCTTAATCCCAAAGCAGTTGGTTTTAATTTTCATAATAAAATATTACTTTTGATGATGAACAGTATAATTGTATTTAAAATCACTGTAGTTTGTCGTACTTTAATCTTTTTGACTAAGTTAGTATTTATCTACAATTTTTTGTTTTTAGAATTTTAAAAATACATTTAACTTTTGAAGAGGGCCAATGCCAATGCCAATACCATAGGATATGTACGTTGCCTGATGGCCGATCGCGACATCCTTGTACAAGAAAAACATATAGAAATGCTAAGCCCAGGTGAAATTCAGGATGTGAGAGCATAATATATATATATATATATATATATATATATATTTTTGAAACCCATAATCTATGAATATATATATAGAGGGAGATAGAGAGATTATGTATATTTTTTTATTTAAAGTGGTACTTATTCAAGAATATTATTCCTTCTATTATAGTTAATGGATTTTTTATATTCTATATCCAATTACAAGTTATTTCAAGAATTCGTGGACATGTAATAAATATACATATTTAATCAATACAAAATGCTATATTATGCTATATTCTAATTCTATTTTTATTTGTACCGTTTAATACTTTCCATATTAACCATTGAATCAACTTTTGTTTATTATCAAGAGAAGCAAAATAAACAGGTAAGCACCAATAATACCACACCAATATATATAAATAATAAAAAAATTTACTCAATTAATGTGATTAATTGTATCATTTTTTCAAATATAAAATAAATAATTTGATCAATCGAATCAGGAGATTGTGTAAAAAATATGTAAAAATGAATGTATATATAATAAAACTCATAATAAAATCGAATGGAATATCAATATAGTATATAATAATACTTGTAATTAATAACTGCATCGTTTACTTTTTCCTCATTAATATGTGATGAAAAATATTCTTTATCAGGAGAGATTAGAATAAAGAGAGAGAGAGGGAGAAAGACTAATCAAGAATTTAGTATCAACCACAATTAATTAATAATTAACCATGTAAAGCTTGCAAGTCTAGCTAGCTAGTACCACTACAAAAAAAAAATATATTATTATTTATATATAGCATGCAAGTTATTATTTATTAAAATGATTATTTTTATCAAAATGAGTGCATTTTTATGCAAATAGTTAATTTTATTGCAGAATGCAAATAATTATTTTTATTAAAAATAATTTATATTAATTCCGTATATAAATTAGGATTTATTTAATACACAAGTAAGATAAAACTTCATTTCATCTCAATTTAATTTAACTTATTTTAATTTAATAATTTATTATTCATAAATTATTTCAATTCCATTTCAACAGGCAGATGAAAGTTTTTATTGTAGAGTACTAGCTAGCCAGTCAGGCTGTATGTCTCAAGGATTGGCTTCATCCCTAGGTCTACAGGTAGGCTTCAGTCAATGAAAGAGATAGAGAGGCTACAGACTGAGATTAATGACTGATTGAGGAGCTTGGTGGAGAGTTGCCCAGCTTGGAGCAACCCATGCAATTTTTCTTAAATTTTAGTTAAAAGTTCTATTTTTTATAAAATGTTTTTAATTTTTAATTTTTTTAAAAAAATTTCTTACATTTTATTTTCAATATTTTTTCTTATCCATTAAAATAATATCATTCTATATTTTTTATTATTTTTTTAATATTTTATTTTACATTATAATACTATTTTTGATGATACTACACCCACTCCTGGGGATCCCGCTCAGGTAAATAATTTTTTTCATTTTTTATGGTTTTTTTCTTTTATTTTTTTAGGTAGTTTTTATATTTTAATTTTTAAAAATAAATTAAAAATATTATTAAAAAATATTTATTTAATTATTAAGTTAAAAAAATAATTAAAAATAATTTTTTAATTTTTTGTGACTTTTTTTTTTTTTTTGTGACTCTTAACATTTCTCTATTTATAATATTAAATCCGGTAGAGCAGATGTAAGAACCAAAATTTTGGATTCATATTTTAACCCAAAGAGTATTTTAATCCACCGGATGGGAGTACTCTTACCAGGTGATTGGAGTAGCTTCCGACTAGAGGCAGTAGTGCTATTCTTCTTGGGAAAGACCAGCAATCTAATGCCAACTTCACCAACATCGTCAGTCTGAAACAGCACTGCATCATGTATAAATACCATCCCATTTCAAATTTTGAACAAACATGCACACACAAACAAAAAAAAAATAGTCTAGGTCTAGCCTCTTGTTTAAGTACAGCATGCAAGAACGCTGTATAGATCGAAAATCAAACCGTCGCGCGGTAGAACTTAAATTAATTAGGACGTCAAGTCCTTCACCAAAATTAAGAAGAAAAACAAAACATTGGTTTTCCATGCATGGATAGTCATCGGCTGGACAAAGAGTTATAACTACAAGAAACTAAATAGAACAATATTGCGTACTTGCATGCTCTTCTAGTACTTACGATATCGGAAACTAAAGCGCACTGTTTAAGTTTATAAACTTCAAATTTCCATTTAAGCTACGACTGACCAGAGCTGAATGCTGGGCTGACAACAATATTGTCTAAGCATTCAAAGGATCGAGAGGATCGGACGTGGGAAAATTTTATTCTCATTGTATTACATTTAAATATGTTATTTTATCATTCAGTCGTATCTTTAGGTGATATTAAATTTAAATGATGAAGGAAAATTAGGGCATGCACAAAATGTAATACAACGAAACATATCTATATATATATATATATATGTATATGTTCGTAACCATTGAGTAAAAATATTGTTCAAATAATTTTTTTTTATGTTTTTTGTTCAAACAGGAAAAAACAATTAGCAAGAAAAGGCTACATTACGTACGCTTTGCAAACAAGGTCATAAAACCATTGCATAATTATCACACATAAGTTCGTTTTCCCGTCGTCGTTGCACACGACCAGAGAGAGGGAGAGAGAGAGAGATGTTACCAAAGAGCACAGCGAGAACAAAAGCGAAGATAATAACTGCAGAGCATAGACACACTCTCCTGACACCAAGGCTTCCGGCGGGCAAACCTCCCATCATGGCAGACCGCCTTCTGCGCGTTCGAAGCATACATAAATAAATTCCAGTGAAAACAGAACCCATTTGATCAAATGTAAATTAGATAGAAAGGCTTAAGAATGCGCAGTAGTAGAAAAAGAGAGGAACAAAGGGGTCCAGGACAGGGGGGCTTGGCAGGGACCTTCAGGCCGAGAATCCGGTTTAAGCTCCGCTGAGGATGTTCTTGAACGAACTTCTTGTTAATTAGAAAGACTGAGTTTCTAGCTAGTAAATAAAAAAGCTGTATAATACTTCGCGCAGAGGAAAATCATGTGGCCACAAGGACCAACTACAAGTAAATCTAATATGGAAGCTGGGACGTAAATGATGCGGGGGAGGTGACCACATTTATAGCACAAGCTCACTAGCAAGGTCGAGAACTAGTACTAGACGACAAAAGGCTGTGAATGTTTTTACGGTGCAGCCTGCATGCCAGTGTTTCCTGCTGGCTTGCAACACGTATAGAAGGTTTTCAGGGTTTTCAGTGTTTCTTTGGTAGTACTTATTTGACTGAGTTCTCCATCTCTTGGGGGGTGGACATTTGGAGCCCAATTGCCGGATTAAATTCATGAAGTTAAACAAATAAAAGTTGACTAGCAAGAACAAGTTTATGTATTCATTCGAGCCAGGATTGTGAACAATCTTGCAATTTTACTAGTTCCAATACAAAAAGGATGCAGTAAATATTTTGTAAATATTTGCGATCGATGCAAATATATAAGGGTTTTGTGTTAAATATTTCCAGCGTTCGATTGAAGAGAAACAATATGCATGGTGTCCGGAGATGTATGATTTTAAAAATGCAATTTAACCCAACCATTAGGGGTTCATCTGAGTCAGTTTTTTTCTTAGTTCAATCTGGAATCCGGATATCTGGATATCCGATTTCGATTTTCAACCCATATTAAATTAAATTCAGAATTCATATTAAAAGCGGTTTGGACTCCAATCCAGATTTATTTGGATTGAAATCCGGATTGAACTCGAATCCACCCAACTTTGGAAAATCAGATTTTAAAACCTTTTTTTTTTTTTTCGTTTGTATTATTAGTTTTTTGTTGAGAAATTTGTTGATAATAAAATAAAAAATTTTTTATAAATATTTTCAAAATAAATTTCTTAGAAAAAGGTAATAATACTAGTTTTATAAATTTTTTAAAAAAAGACGATTTGAAATTCAGAAATCAAATTTCTAGATCAAATCTGAATTTCAACTTGAGTCCAACCCAAATTTTAACTTGGATAAATTTGGGTTGGAGTTTAAATCACTTTTAACCATTTGATTTCGAACCAGATTGGCCGAATTCTAAATCCGCTTTAACACCCCTACCAACCATGGAGGCGTGCGAATGCAATTTAACAGACCGGTTCGTTTGGGTCACATCATCAACTAAAGCAGTCCTCGGTGAATACAGTCCGGCCGGGTTTCTTCACTTTTTTTCAAACTAGGCATGCATATATGAAAGTTGAAACAGCAGAAAGTATAATGAATGAGTGGCGGCATGCATAAATCTAATGACTCAAAATCCACGCGAGGTTTCCCAAGACGACGTAATTGCATGCACTTTAATTAATAGGCTTTGGTTTAGGTATGACAATCGGATCAAGTCAAGAGAGGCGCCGCATGCAGCTTTCTTGCAGCTGTCATATGTTTTAACTCTCTTTGCCTTAATGACAAGACTTTTTATGTACTGCATATTTATTGACTTACAGTTAATTACATATTAAGATCTCGTTTGAACTTAATTATTTACTTTTTTTTTAAAAATTAAATCTAATATTTAAATATTTAAATTTATTTTTATTCAAGATCATTTATATGTAAATCTATAATTTTTTTAATTCAATATTTCTTTACACAAAATTTATAATCTTTTTAAATTTTTAATAAATATATTTAAATCTATCAATATTTAAATACACTTAAATTTATTTGGCATAGATCTGCTATCTAAACTTAGGGTAAAGTGAGGATCCAGACGGGTAAAAAATTAATTTTTGCACCAGCCAATTATAATATGCCACGTAAACACTTCAGATAAATACCAAAAGGAGCTGCATGTACCGGATCCGCCACCTTCGAATCTCTCTCTCATCTCTACACTCAAACGGCAAACCTTCATAAAGAGAAAATACTGGTGTTTTTATATCGGATAATATATCCTTACTGTTATGAATTATTGGGAGCGGTCCTCGCCCCCTTAATTATTTTGTGAATAACCCCATTATTATTATTTTAAGTCTTACACAGTAACTTGCATAGTAATTTCAACGCCTATAAATATAAGTTTAAGTTGTTATGAAATTCATAAGAAAATATATAGAATGAAAAAAGTTTTAGAAAGAGTTTTTTTAAGAGTTTTTTTTATATTTCTCTTGTAATAGTAGTAGTTTTTTTTTAGTTTTATAACACGTTATCAGCACGAGGTTCTACCGATAATGAAGCTAGTAGTCTTCTACTTCAAGTAAGTTTTTCAATATATTATTTGCAGTTTTCGAGATAAATATTAAAGATAATATTGCTGAATATTACTTGATAAAATTCTACTTTTATTCTCATGATAATGTGAATATATTTCTTAAATTCACAGATTTATTTTTGTGATATAGTGTCAAATATTGAAATTTATTACTATTGACATTTCTGGAAAAAGTTATTTATCCAAGATCTTTGATGAGATCCATTTGGATATGATGATGAACTTGGGAGATACAATCATAGAAGAAAATCATGTGTCCCTGAAGGACCGTGTTGTGTATCTCATGATGAAAAATCATCTTACTGTGTAAAATGAATTAAGAGAGAGATATGAATACCAGAAGATGTAATCCTCTCACAAGATCATTATAACTTATTGCACTTGAAGTTGTAAGATTTTAAAAGTGATATTGAATATTTTACACTCTTTAAAATCAACTCAATATTAAAATTATGCAGTGAAAATGTCACTGATGATGATATATAAAAGAAGACATATTATTTTTCATACCTCGAATGTGCTCCTGCAGTAGCAATATCGAGAGTGAAAGTTCAACAAATATTCTGAACTTTTATTTTGTCTTCTAGTGATTGAGCTAAATAATGAGTTTTTGTTAATAAATTACTAGTTACGTCCTATTAATGATATTGAATTTATACCTTTCCTAGAAGTGAATGGTACATCCTTTCAAAGGAATTAAGGACGTAGACATGGTAGAAAAATTATAGAAGTGTTGGTCCCAAAAGCGACAATACTAAAGATGATAAAAATATATTGTATCACCAGAAGTGATCCAACTCAGAAAAGGGTAAAAGCTCTCAGAATAATTTTTCATAAAAAGATGAAAATGTTTGTCATAAATGTGGTATGATTGAACAGTGGTCACATACCTGTTGTACGGCCAAACACTTGATTTACTTATACTAAGCTTTTATATAGAAGCTTATTAATATTTCATTATGTTTTGAAATAATGAAATTTCGGTGCCTGAAGCACGACAATAAATTACTTGGGATAATAAATCACTGTCTAAATTTGATCCTCTTACAAATAAATGTGAACTAGAAATTCAGAAGATTATCTATCTGCAAAGTGTTACAAATCAATTACATGATGTATTTACTAACACTAAAGGTATTGTAAAATCATATATTACTGTTGTTAATGCTTAAGTAAGAATTGAAATCCCCGAAAGACGAGTTGTTAAAACAGCAATAAATGAGTCTAAGATATGCCTGAAGCGTTGAAGACCTATTGGTGCAAAAGAGAAAAAAAAATCGGTGCTCATGAAGAGACCGTATTTTCTGTATAAAATATAATCCTTCTGAAAAGGAAACCTCCTGAAAAGATAACTCCTGAACAGTATAACTCCTGAAGAAAAAACTCCTGAAGAATACAAACCTCCTGAAGTGGAACCTCCTGTAGAGGTGTTTCATGAAATGTTTTCCCCTGGAGAGGAACAATGAGATCTCAATACATTTCATGAGTACTGGAAAATTTATGGATAGAAATAAAACTGTTGTCGACAACATATATAATAACACTTGACATTACCAGAAGTAATAAAGAAAGTGAGTCAAAAATTGTCGAAGAATGTCGACGTAGAAATGATTGGCCAAACTGAAAAGCAGCTATTGAAGCTGAATTAAAATCGCTAGCAAAGCGAAAGGTATTTGGACCTGTTGTCCAAACAACAAAGGGTGTAATGCCTATAAGATATAAGTGAATATTTATACGAAAGCGTAATGCGAAATTAAATTGTGCGGTATAATTTGTCATACAAGGTTTCCTGCAGAAACCCGAGAGTAGTTATGAGGAAACATATTTCCTTGGTATGAATGCAATCACATTCATATTTTTAATCGATTTGGTTATTACAAAATGATTAGATATGCAATTGATGAATGTAATCACTACATATTTATAAGGATCATTAGATCATTACTTTTATAACGATATACGATACTTGAAGCATCTAACCCAAGTACATTTAGGAGTATGTACTTTATAAAGCTTCAAAAATCTTTATATGGATTAAAGCAATCCAGACGCATGTAGTATAATTGAATCAACGAGTATTTATTGAAAGAAGGATTTAAGAATAATCTTATATGCCCATGTGTTTTATCAGAATCCAGATTTGCCATTATTGCAGTTTACGTTGATAATTTACCTTGTTAGAACTCCTGAAGAGATCACAAGGATTGCTATAAATTCAAGAAATGCATTTGAAAAAAAAAAAATTTATTATTCAATTGATAGATGAGTTATAAGAATTTGAAACTTCTAGCCTCATCTCTCAAATACATTTACTATTCATAAAACAACATGTCATCCTTATCTAAAGGATTAGGCAGTCGAAATGAAGAGGCAAGTAAGGATTTTAAATCCTTATTCTCTTGCTTTAAGTTTGCAATTTTTCTATCAGACTCTTGAACGAGTCGTTGAAGTACGGAAATCTTCTCATTAAGCTCCTCAATCTCACAATTTTTAGAATGTAATCGGTTGGAAAATCCGACAATAGAGGAGGAGTATCGGGTGCCGAGAGTCACTAGCTCATAAACGACTTCACGATCTGACTTATTAGCCAAATCATTTACTTGCTGTAACATGGCACCTGCGGAAGATGCAGGAATAATTTGTAATTGAGGTGAAAGACACCTCATATGTTGATCGTGAGAAATATTGAAAGGAAATTGATGATCCATTGAGAATTTGTAGAATAAGAATGCAAATACAGATGAATTATAGATATGAGAAGAAGATCTGATGCGTATTAAATGAAACTAAAGACGGTTCTTATAGAAATGGAAATAAGAACAAGACAAACCATCATCTCTTCAAATCTCACTTTACAAGATATGCTGGATGCATAATTTTAAAAGCCAGTGAGATTAATTACAGCTATCCCTATTTTCTTGTAAACGCTGAACCTCTGCCATTAGCTGCTGTTGTTGACTTTGTATCTGAGCTCTTTCTCGTTCCAGCTCTTATACTCGTGTTTTCAGGTCACGAGAATACTAGCATACAAATTTCTTCAGTGCATTGTTTTCTTGACTTAAATCTTTATTTTTTCTATCTTTAGTTGCAAGCATTTGATGCAACTCAGATATTTGATTTTTAAGATGATCAACCTCACTCGTTCTCGTCAGTAGCCTCTGAGACATGATTGTAAGAGAGGCTGCATATTGCGCACTGAGGGTTCTTGATGCTGTAACAATTTCAGGATCAGATTTATTAGAAAGATATATCTCTGCTCCTATCATGGTATTTACGGCCTCAGGAGAAAATATAAGTGGTTGAGGTATAAAAGGTTCATGGTTCAAATCTGGGACGTTAGAATTTCTATTAGACATAATATCGTTCTAGATGAACAACAACTGAATCTATGAGGAATGCGAGATCTTTTTGCTGGAGTAAACCAATGGTAAAATTGGTTATATTTAAATAACAACCCGAAACTTTCAAATCTCTTCAAGATCTTGTTTGTTAACAATGTTAAGCGAATTTGATTTTCTGCCAAACTGATAATATTAGACCCCAAACTATTACAGCTTTTATCATATATAGATGGTTTCCAATGCTATTTCCGTTGTATATAAACAAGTTCTTCCCAATAACGCCGAATGAGGGGGATAAAACTTTTAAATGAAAATATAATCATGTTCTCTTTAATACATTATTTAGATGGAAATTATGTTTGAATTCGTAATCTGTTATATATGCTGAAATAAAGTTTGTTTATTACTTGAAACACTAATGCATATTATCAGGGGGAGTTTAAGTATTACTGCAGGTATCAGATTTTTACTAAGTCTGTCAACTAGATATTATCTTCTACATATTCAAATCACTCAGAGATTATTGCAATTCATGCAAACAAGTTTAGAGTGTATTTTAATTGAGATCAATGATTCTACATATTCAAGAAAAGTGCGGTCTTCCCATGATCAATGATAGTCCAACAATTTTATATGAAAATAATGCTACTTATCATTCAAATCAAAGGAGGATATATCAAAGATACGATTAAGTGATAATCTGATAGATTTATTCACGAAAGCATTACCAACTACGACATTCAAGAAAATTGTGCAGAATATTAAAATGTGAAGACTTAAAAATCTATCGTCATGCACTTTTCAGATGGAGTAAAAGTCCTGAAGACTTATGCTGATTGTACTCTTTTTCCTTCGCTAAGGTTTTGTCCCACTGGATTTTCCTTTGCAAGGTTTTAATGAGGCAATCTTAAAATACTTGTGGATACATAAGAAAACTGTACTCTTTTTCCTTCGCCATTGATTTTTCTTTCCACAGGATTTTTCCTTGGTAAGGTTTTAACAAGGCAAATTCTTTATGGGTGGTCATTCAAGAGGGAGTGTTATGAATTATTGGGGGTGGTCTCCGCCCCCCTTAATTATTTTATGAATGACCCCACCACTATTATTTTAAGTCTTGTACAGTAACTTGCATAGTAATTTCAACGCCTATAAATATGGGTTTCAATTATTATGAAATTTATAAGAAAATATATAGAATGAAAAAAGTTTTAGAGAGAGTTTTTTTAAGAGTTTCTTTTATATTTCTCTTGTGATAGTAGTAGTTTTCTTTTTAGTTTTATAACATTTACTACTTTCTTATTATTGGTTTATTATTCATAGTATTTATTTTCATTATTTTTTAATGTATATTTTTAACATCTTTAAAAAAATTTAAAAAATATCCAATTTTATTAATAATCATTTCTTTAAATATTAAATAATTTAAAAAAAAAACTAAAAATAAAATAAAATGAGTAATAAAAAGGTGTAAATGCGTAGGAAGTCTATTATCTCCTTCTATATCTCCCGCCCCAATTGGCATGTGTATGCATGATTGGCTGGTGCAATCAAACCGTATCTCTTCTTGAAAAGCTATCGACTACAAATATAAACAAGGACGTACAACAAATCCGAATAATTGGAGCTAAAGAGAGAGGTTTGTGGAAGAGAGAATCAGCTTTCGGAAATAAGGGCGTGGCATTATAGCATAAATCCGTTTTCCTCCCTGTCACCCTTTCTTTTTTGAGTCATGGGTTTTTGGCGGGGGAGTTCAGAAAATCAGAAGTCATATAACAAAGCATTCAAATCTCCCAGGCTCTTCTTTGAGATATAAATTTCCTTCTTCACTTCGCTGCGTCACACGATCACAGTCAAAACATTTAAAAAAAAAAAAAAAAAACTCAACTTGACCTAAAAAGTTGAACGAGTTGCAGTGATGTTTTTGACTCGTCGAGTCGCCTCCAGATCATCATGCTGTCGCAGATCATGTTGTCGAGACTTCTCGTGTTTTACCGTAGATTACGAAATGGTTTTTACTTTGGGAAAAGCCTATGCCGGTCGCAGGAGTGGCTCGAATCGATGAGGGTAAGTGGGCTTCCAATTTACTCAAGGAGGGGAGGGATTCTAGGGGAGGGTTCTGCGATCTCAACTCTCAGCAGTGCGACTTCGATCGGGTGTTTGTGGATGCAAACTTGTTTTTCTTGAAGTAATTACATGAAATTATACTATTGGTTGAATGTAAAATCCGATTTTAAACCTATACAAGGTTTACTCTTAAACTTATTATTTCAAAACGCTCAATTTATTTCAACTCAAATAAGCATTAATTAAGTAAAAGAAAGTGCATGCGGCCTGAAGCTGCAGGTGTGTCATGTCTAGCGAAATAAAGGCATACGGTCAGAGAGACTCGGGCTTTTATGCAGAAGAGCTGCCAAAAGCAGGAGCGGCATACCGCTAGCTTTTTATTAGCCGCCTAATTTACTGGCTTGTCTGTCCCATGCACGCTCCACCCTTTTCCGACGTTAACCTCGTCGATTACCTAACGGCTACTTAAATCACTAGTAATGATTTTGTTAATTTTTTTTTTGAAGTATCATTTTATATATTTTTTTAAAAATTCTCATCATATTTAATTAATAATAAAAAGAATTTTAAAAAATTATTATTTATAAATAAAAAATATATATTCTATTTTCTCTATTTTTTTCTCTATTATTAATTAAATATAATTAATTTTTTTTTAAAAAATATACAAAATTATATTTTAAAAAAAAAATTTAACAAAACTATTACGAATGCTATTAAAAGTTCATTGTCATCCTTACATAATGGATGTGTTGTGAATGTGTTTTGCACCTTACGATCTCAAAATGAAGAGAAAGGGAGAAGCTTTTGAATCCATATAAGAGCTACACGTCGAATTAAGGTACGCATTAACAACAGTTTTAATTATATGGATAGAACTTTTCAATTACTTCTATATACGAGTGTAAAAAACATAGCCATCTCCAAGCTGTATACAATTAACGTCGTTACATCTTGTATAACCATGACGAAGGGGCCGATGAAGTACTTAAATTACCTCGAGCAGATCTAAATCAATTCATTCAAAGATAATATCAGGCTTCATGACCCATGGGCCGCCTCAGTATATATTGAATTCTAAGGTGAAATTTAAGTGAATTATTTATAATTATATACAATATAATAAAATATAAATTTTTATATGAAAATAAAATGATAATTTTTTTTAATTCTTTACATAGATTTTTTTAAAAATTTATATTTAATAAGATAACTTATATGAAATGAGGCCTTAAAACAAGTTTTATACCTCAATTTAGCATGATCTTAATAAATTTATTAAAAATATAAATAATTCATTGTATTAAATATTAAATTTAGTATTATGAAGCCTTGTACACATTAAAAAATATAAAAAACTATTTAAATTTTATTTAATGAAATAGTTTTTTTAATTTTTTTTTTAAAAACAACTCAAAAGAAAAATATTTAATCACTTTTATTTTTAAGAATTTTATATAAAGTGAGGACTTAAGCAAAGACCTAAATGACCTTAAGATTAAGCTGGCCTACTCCATGAGCAAAGCATAAATACATGATGAAGACCATGCATTTCATGTTGAACTGAAAGCTTATTTGCACTAGCTAGCTATTTGTAAATTTTAAACCATATAGTTCTATCTAACTTCATATATATGCGCCTCGATGCATCATGAGTTTAATGTCGATCGCACTTGAATTCCTGAAATCAGAAATCTAATTAGCCAATGGTTCTCTCAACTTCTTGTCATAGCCACTTGATCTTCCGAAAATATACCCCTTAAATGTAAGAGAATATTGGTCAATGAAATCATGTATTGCCTTAAAATTAGAAAATTTACTACTCTTTATCATAATTCAAAAGACACCAATCATAATGATTTTAAATAGAGAAGCATTTTAGGTCGGATGGGTGTGAAAAATAATTTCACCTTAGCCAATAAAAAAATGCCACGTAGACATTCTAGAAAGAAGTGAAATGCACCCCAACTCCTCCTCCCTCTCCCTCCCCATCAAGTACATTCACCCCAAGCCCTTTCCTATTTTCTCTCCCTCTCCCTCTCCCTCTCCCTCCATCTACACTCACGAAAGCCCTAAACCTTTCATCTCCTATCCTCTCCTCCCCTCTCATTCAACGGCTCTTTACACCTCCGCCCTCTACTATTTCCTTCTCCTAAACCTTTCTTACAAACCCATCTCATCTTCTCTTTCATCTCTTCCTCGCCTCTCTCTAACCCGATTGCATCCCAGGCTCACTTTATCTATTTGCATTTGAGCTAGTCATCACCACTTCCTAAAAGGTCAATCTTTTTCTTTTCCAGATCTTTTTATTTTTTAATGAAAAAGAAAGTGATTTTTGGAGGGTGGGTGAATTTGCTTCAAATCCAATGGTTTGTGGATTACATGAAATCTCGAACTTTGTTGTTGAAAAATTGCATTCAAAAATGATGTGAAAGCTCGGGAATGGGTCCTGCTTCGAATGCTCTCTGGATTGGTAATCGAAGAATGTTTTCTTTGTGGGAAAGAGTTAAAAGTTATAATTTTTAGTATAAAGAAAGGGAAGATAGTCAAAGAGAAAGTGAGACTGTAAACATGGCAACTGCAAAGATCAATTTGAGTTTTGTAATCGAGGTCGAATCCAGGTGGGGGAACGAGGGAGAGGGAGAGGGAGATCAGGGAGAGAAAGAATGAGAGGGAGAGGAGTTGGGGTGCATGCGGGTGTATTTCTCTTCTTATTAGAATGCCTACATGGCATTTTAGTTTGGCCGATATGAAATTATTTTTCACACATATCCGGCTTGAAAGTTTTTCCTTTAAAATATAATCAATCTTTTTAGAACATATGTTTGGATATAACTTTCTTTAAATCGTGACATAGACTATTAGTTAGTAAGGCTGTGGATAAAGAATATTGCTACCCAATGGGTAGCTTCAATTTAGATAACTTGACTATAAAACTCACAACTAACTCAGCTCGATTATTAAATAAACTATTTGCAAGAAAAAAAAATTTAATCTCAAATTTGTATAAAATTGATCACTTATATAAAAGTTCGGGAAACATGCTCATATTGAAGCTAAACTCGAATGATCATTAGCTCACTTATATATTAGTCAGGTAATGATGACTCCATATGGGCGGTTATCTGTAAAGATGATGTTCGCCTTGTAATGGTCCTCTAAAAAATGCGCAGTGGCAAGTCGTTGGGCTCTCCACGTGCTAGACATATTAAGAATTGTTCGCGAGTTCCACTGAATATGGCCTTATATGCCACTTGATCCAGATTTGTTGCAATTATAAGATGAAACATGTAGAATAAAGGCAGCATATATATTTGGCTGAACGAGTTCTTCTTATCGAGTTGCGGGCGGTCTCTCCCAGTAAGGCTATAGAAATCCTCATTGTGATTGTCATCCTCAGCCTCATGATGAGTACCCTCAACCTCTGACCAGTCTACATCTTTGGCCATAGACTTAGTTGGGTCAGTAAATGATGTATATGTGCCTGCAATTGATGCATATATGATTGTAGTTTCTGCAGATGTGCCTACTACTGCTGCATCCCTAGACTGGGCATCTGGTGTAGTCAATGTCTTTAATATGTAATAGATCTCGAGGAGCTTGGCAATGACATCCGTCGAAACTTCGAACTGAACACCGTGTGCAGTCACGATGTGAGAGGATGCATCTTGAGGCATGGTGCACATCTCCATATAAGACTCTCGAATTATTAAGGGGTATATCCTTCCCCTCAATGTGTAGATACTACTTCAGCCTTGGTAATGAAGACACTGAGGTTCTTTTGCTTCCATTTGAACTCGTCGATCTCGTTTATTAATAATTATCGTTGGACTATAACGGTTCGAGTCTCGATCCGAATAGTGTCCTAACTTGTTCCTTCCCTCCCCTATTTCCTAGTTGTCAAAGGATGAGTCATATCCTGAAAAAAAAAAACATGATTACATTTATAGATGCATATCACGTAATGTAATCTAAATTGTTTAGGATAAGCATTCGAATGTAAAATAATATACATTTGAACGTGGTCCTTATACGTTCAAATGTGATAGTCTTTACGCTTGAACGTTAATTTTCTATAGGTCAAGCATTCAAAAGTAAACTGAGTTACATTCGCATGTCATGCTGCTAAACACACGTTTGAACTAAACAAAGTCTACGTTTGAACGATATTAGTAAAATAAAAGAAAAGAAGTTACATTCGAACGTACCAAATAAATGCGTTTGAACGTAACCATGCTCTTTAATGTAATTATTTAGACATTTAAACTTAAATTTGGTGTACGTTTGAACGCCTTTGACCTTTTCAGAAGCCAAAAGATTTTACATTTGAACGTAGTCTACCTAGTTCGAATGTGAAATAAACATGCGAATGTAAACGAATAATGTTTGAACGTATGCAATGTTCAAGAATATGAAAAGTTTTACGTTCGAGCATTAGGGATGTAGTTTTCATGTAAAATAAACATTTGAATGTACATTTGTAACGTTTGAACATACAAGACGTTCAAGAAACTGAAAGGTATTACGTTTGAATGTACAAGAGTAATGGTTGCATGTCAACAATTGTATGCGTGACGTTACAAAAAATAAAAAAATAAGTGAGGCTTTTCAAAGGGATCTCAAAATTTTATGAAACATTCCAACGTTCAAATATTTTGTTGTTTAATATAGTGAGTTTTCACTAAAAATGTTGTCACAATAAGTTTAACATGGGTAGAGAATGACGGCATTCTATTTAAGTGGGCCTATTGTAACGACTTTTGGTCACAAAATTTCAAAAAAAAAGTTGTCTTTAAACAAACGGGGAGGAACAAAATTCCTTCAACTTGAGCTCGTTTGTGCCAGAGAGAGAGAGAGAGAGAGAGTGAGAAAGAGCATTATTGTGATTGTGAGAGTGCTTTTTCTTTGTTCTTGAAGAGAGGCAAGGGAAAACTAATCTTTTCTTGTATTCATTTGTATTGATTTTAATTAAATTTTTTTTTTTAAGGATGTGTTGTTTAGTTTAAACTAACTAGTATTGTGTTTTTTTTTTGAAGGATTATTTATTGGAGCTTGTTGAAGTTTGTGATTTATAAAAAGATTTTGTTGGGGCTAGGTATATTTCTAAACTTTATCAATATATTGTGAATATTATTGTGAGTTTTGTTAATATATTGTGAATATATATGTGATTTTGTGAATTTTGTATGGATAAAGAATATGTTGTGATTTTAAATAAAGCATATGTTGTGAATATGTTGTAAATTGATTGTGAATATTTTGTAATTTTAGATAAAGTATATGATGTGAATAAGTTGTTAAATATTATGATTTTGAATATATTATGATTTTAAATAAAGCATACGTTGTGATTATTTTTGTAAATATGTTGTGAATTGATTTCATACAAATGTAACAAAGTGTGTGACGTGGCCGGGAAGAGTTTTTTTTGTTTTGCTAGGTTTAGGGTTTCGAAGGCGTGATGGCTACCGTTGGGGGTCCTAACGGCCCTCCAACGACGGTGGAGACTCAATAGACATTGCGGCTTTTTTTGGCAAACCCTTTGGCCATTCCTAAGGTGGTCATCCTGTTTAGGCCTTCGAAATTGCTAGATGGTGAGGTTTTTGTGCAGTTCTCCAAGGAGAAAATAGAGAAATTAGCCTAGCCTTTTCGATTTGCTATGGTGATGAAGTTTACTCAGCAGCGACCTTCTTTGGATCAGATTAGAGTTTTTATTAATGCCAGATGGGGCCTGTCTTGCTAACCAGTTGTTTCAGCATTGAGGAAGCAACGTAACATGTTCGTTCGGTTCTCCATATTGCCCAGCACGTGATTTGATATGATATGGATATAAAAAAATCTTTGGCATATTTATCTGTATTGATTCTAATTCTAAATATGGTTCTTATATGATGATACGAGTTCACGAGATATGGTTGATACCAAAATAATATGATATAATAGAGTGCACCTACTTTGGAAATAAAGTGATTTTTTCTTATGTGCGCACTTGGGATTTCGAAAATGAATGAGGAGAAGTTTCACAACATGATACTGTCTGGTTTAGCCATTGGGATAGCACAACCTTACCTCGGGGGTTAACATGGTATACGATATAATATGTCACATGATATGATACGATATCATATGATATGAAAAATGAAGATGTTTAGTTGTTATGCCAAAGCAAAAGCATTTTTGAGTATGCAAAATATTTTTGAATATGAAAAGTGTTTTTGAATATAAACAGTGAATTCTGAATATGAAAAGACTGAAATGTTGCTTTGATTTTTCTTGATAATATATTTTTAGAATCGCATATGAATATGAAATATTTTTATTTTACTGCATACGAAACTAAAGGAAAAGGCTCATGTTTACATATTAATATATGTCCTCTACTTTTTAAATTGTTGATAGCTCACCTCTTATCTTTAAAAATTTTTCAGATAATTGTGATTGTTCAATTGGATATCAACAAGAGTAGTCAGTGTTAAAGAGACTTGATGATCGTTGAGGAATACGTGTCCAATGGTACAAGTTTTATTTGAGTTATAGGTAGTAAAGTTATTGTTGTCGACTATTTTTGTATGTCATGTTCAGGATACTTTCATGCATTTGGAGACGTTATTTTATTGAGGTTTCTATTTAGTTTTTCTTTGGAGAGACAAGATATTTGTATTGCACAAATAAGTTAAGTATTTATGGAGTTTGTGTTTATTTACTATAGATTATTGGAGATGCTTTTAAGAAATATGAGTCAACTCTCCAGACCTCTAAGATCGGGATGTTACATCTATTGCCTTATTAACTAGCTAATCAGACGTGAGCCATTCTTCAGGTGGATTCTTCCTTTTTTGACCATTGTATTTTTTTGATTATTTCTTTTTTAAACTATGATACCAAACAACACAGATAACTAATTATTAAGATAGAAAGATTAAAATAAATAACTAATTAATAAGATACCAAACAATATAACAAAATAATATAGTATATACTAAGTTTAAAACAAATAAATAACTTATATAGTATATACTAAGTTTAAATTAAATAAATAACTTATAAAACAAGACAAGTAATTAAACATGAACTAATATTAATAAGATACAATCAGATCAAAAGAGATAACTAATTAATACAATATTAAGCAATATAAGAATATATCGATTAATATATATTAAACAATTTTAAAAAATGATTTATACTATATACTAAGTTTGAACAAATAAGATATTAATAATATACAAATATAAGGTATTATTAATATAAAACAATAACTAATTAACTAATATGATATTGAATGAATACTATACATTAATAAGATACTAGATTAGAAGAAATAACTAATTAATAATGTACTAATTATATTAAACTACTAATTAAAATAAAATACCAAGTTAAAATAAAAACGAACCAATAAGATACTAAGAATAACATATTAAGATTAATACACAACGAGAAATATTATAATATATAATAAATAAAATTAAAACATACTGAGCAATTCATAACATATTTAGTAATTAAAACATATAAGATCAAAGCATACTAAACTTCTTCGAAAACTTCAGTTAAGATCCAACATAGATTCTTTACTTAGATTTTTGAAGAAGTTTAGTATTCATATTATTATGGATCACTACACATAAAATTAATATAAAAAAAAATAACAAATAATTTTTACTTTAATTAAATTTAGAATAATTCTAATTAACCTTGATGTGTATAAATGCTGCGTAATCGTTTTGAAAAAGAATAAGGGTCCATTATTAAAAAAAATTAGTTTTTTTTTATTTTTTATATAGGTTTCATGTTTCATTCACTTTTTTCAAAACGGTTAAGCAGAGATTACCCAAATCTATGATTGTAAAAATATTTACTCTTAAATTTATGATAATATATTTAATTTAACATCTTTCAAACAACATACTCTACATACATTAATCATAACAAAGCTCCCAATAACCTTAGACCCATTTGAAAATTAGTATACACTTAGATGTTCACTAGTTTTCAAATTGTCCAGTGTGGACAGTTTGAAATCATATTATCTATATTGCACATTTTCATTACTCCAACTTTACACGTTAAAGATTGAAATTCTGGTATCTTCCTTTATTATTCTTCGGGTATATTGTTCACAATCCCTCTCTACAAACATGTCTACATGGAGAACTATGGTAATGTGCTACTGAAATTTTTATTGATGTAAATAGTAGAGAAGAGTGACAAAATTTGTGTAATATAGATGATATAATCTCGAATAGGATATGATCAACTACCTTTATCTAAAAAGGAGTGGAGATTGGAGCATATGATGCATGCAAAATTAGATTGCATTATACTAAACAATAAGTTTTTTTAAGAAATGAACAAAATTTGGATGCGTCTTGATGATAGACATAGAAAGGACTACTTATCGTACACATGTGGATTGCGTCTGGTTACATTAAGTATCCACATCAATGGTGGAAATATATGTGCGCTATAAGATTAGATGAAGTAGAAAGTCATACATTTGTGAATGGTATGAATTTGGGATATCCCGATGGGTATTGCATGGTGAGCCATATAACAATCGACTGAGGTTTTATTCGATCATGGTATTGGGATATGGCACATGGATGAAGATATTGAGCAGGATGATGCTAATAATCAAGATGAAATGGAGAAGATGTTGGTATACATTGGAGGTGAGATGTTGATAGATGAAATTAGTGAGGACGCCTCAAGTGGTGAGAGACTGAATCGGAGAATTTCTCTACAATGTGAGAAGATGCAAAGCTTATACTTTATCTTAGCTGTACAAAACACGGTAAAATATCATTTATTGTGCGGCTACTTTACACCAAGTCGTTGTGTGGGATGTCAACGAAAGCAATTAACATGATATTTGACTTATTTAATAAGGTGCTTCCTAAAGGGCATTGACGAAGAATTTTTATTAAGCGAAACAGTAGAGAAAGGGGTTAGAGTTTTGAGTACAAATCTATACATGCAAAAATGATTATGTTTTATTTTTTAAGGAGAATGAAAAAAATGCTTGTCCTATATGTGAAGAGTCAAGGTGGAAGATATGAGGTGATACGAAAAGAAAAGAGTTAATGATGACAAATATATAAGGCATTTAGCTTACTCAATTGCATCGCAATTATTTGATGATCAATACCCAGAGTGTGGCAACGACACTTGTAATGTACATTTAGGACTAACAATGGATGAATTCAATCAATTTGGCAATATAAGTACAAGTTACAACACCTACTTGTAGTGTTGATTCTATATAACCTTCCATCATGAAGGTGCATGAACGTGCCAAACTTTCTATTTTTACTTATCAGTGATCCAAGATAACTTGAAAATGATATTGATGTAGTCATGCAACTATTAATTGAAGAGTTGAAATATCTATGATAACCATTTTGTAGTAATGCGGACGATAAATGATTTTTTTGCATATAAAAGTCTTTTCTGTTGGAGTACTAAAGGAAAGTTAGTGGGTCCTATGCATTATAAAGAAATTGTAAGTAAGTTGCTAAAATATTCGTAAAAAAATGTGTTTCATGGACCATCAATGATATCTATCAGCAAATCATGCATGGTGAAAGAAATGCACTAATTTGATTGGAGAGTGGAGGACAAAAATTCATTGAAGGAGTTATCTGGGGAAAAGATAGTAGAACATATAATGAACGTTAGAGAAAACAATTTTGGCAAAGTCCAGAAAAAGATTAGGAGAAAACAAGACGCAACAGAATTGAATTGAATAAAACGTAGTATTTTCTCTCACTTGCTGTATTGGTTGTTCTGTATGTGGCAATATAGTTTCGATGTAATGCATACGGAGAAGAATATTTTTGATAATATACTAGGGATATTGATAAGCATTAATAACAAGACGAAATGTGTGATTAAGATGACGAAAGATCTTGAGAGAATGAGAACTAAACATAATCTTTATTTGCAGGTGAAATGCAATAGGGTCATTATGCCGCATACATATTTTACGATGACAAGGGATGAAAGGATGAACTTTTGCAAATGATTGCAATGCGTGAAGTTGGCAAATGGTTATGCTTCCAATCTCGATAATGCATGAGCCTTGATGACTAGAAAATAAGTGGATTGAAAAGTCAAGATTGTCACGTATTGTTACAGAAAGTTTTACCTGTGAAAATTTGTGGGAAGTCGACTTCTAATGTACGTGCCGCCATAACTAAACTTTGCATGTTTTTTAAGAATTTGTGTTCTTAGATAGTAAATCGAGATATGTTACAGGAGATGGAAGACGTCATTACTACTATATTATGTAAATTCGAGCAAATCTTTCACCATCATTTTTTTATGTATTGGTCCATTTAGCAATATATTTACCTCGAGAGGTACTATGAGATTGACCAATGCAGTTCTGGTAGATGTATCCAATTGAAAGATATTTGCGTAGATTGAAGCGCACTGCTGGGAATAAAGCTCGAGCTGAGAATTCAATAGCAAATGCTTATATACACGATGAATGTTTGATATTTTACTCTCTATATCTTTGTGGTGTTGAGAAATGACTTAATTGTGAAGAGCGAAATACTGATCTTGCTGCTCCCCTTCATGAGCTATCAGTATGTTTTCAGAATGTATGGCCTTTGTGTGTACAAATGGGATACAACTTAATTGGTAGAGAGTTAGGAAAAGCTTGGTAGTACGTTTTTAATAATTATCGGAAGATTGATGACCATATTAGGTATATCGTTGCATACTTAGAATAATTCTAATTACAAAAATTTACTATAATGTGTTCAAATCTTTTATTCTTTTATACTTCTATACAATGACCACAATGAAAAATTTAAGACAAAAGGCATAAAGAATATAGAGGCAAGATGCGGAGAAGAATTTCTTAGATGGTTTGAACAATATGTATGCATTTAAATGTTGTATGACAAAATCTTTTTGAACCATTTTAATTCTTGGTAATTTTATAATTTTGTTACTATTTCAATGGTTAGATTTTGGAACAACGAACTCATGTCCCGCATCAGTTTCTTCTGAAGTGTATGCATTGACCCGTGGTCCTTCACATAGAGCACTTTGACAAAATGCATGCACGGTTCGAGAAAATATGAACCGTGAACGTAATTAGAAGACGCAAAAATATGGCATGTTGGTCGAGGAAAGTTAGGGATTTTATGAAATTAACAATTATGGTGTCATACATGACATTATCGGATTGAAATACCTGAATGGGAATATGACATAAGTTTTTAAATGCGATTAGTGGGATCTAGGCAATGGTTGGGTTTCAATACATAGGAATAGTCATTTTGCAAGTGTCAATACTGCATATAAATGGTACGAAGATGATCCATTCCTATTAGCTTGTTAAGCTAGCCAAGTTTATTACTTGATTGGTCCAATGAAAGGGGCCGATAAAGATCGTGAGGAGATAACTTGCTGAGTCATACATAAATTTGTTAGTTGAAACATATATGATGCAGGAATGGTAGCGAATCATGATTATAATGGAGATGAAGATGACATTAGGAAGATGGAGGTGCTATTAATTTATTTATTGACCTTGGTGCACCCGAAGTAATTCCCTTATATAGAGATGACGTCTTATCTGTACATCTTGACCCATTCGTATTAAATGACCATTAAGTTGAAGTAAGTGCGGATGAAACAGAAGAAGAGCCTGAAGAAGAAAATGAAAATGACGAAGATGTTATTGAAGGCGATTATGAAATAAGCACGAAAAATTCCTTTGGAGATGAAAATAAAATATTATATATTTTATTTATATAGGTGACAACACAATACACTTTTCATAAATTTTTCTATACTAATCTTTTTGAAATATTAATCAGTTTCAAGGATGCCACTAAAACAATAATGAATAAGTTAATTATTCTTCTATACTAATCTTTTTGATACACAGGAGACAGAGAGTCAGTCAACATCTACAAGGATTTCACTTTTGAATAAGTTAATTTTGTTTCAATACTTTGGGGATTGTATTGAATAATTTTAAGAATAATATCAAATGCCTTGTTACATCGCAGATGTTGCTTAACACGTGGCCTTACTAAAAAAAATAGAAGGACAAAAAAATCATAGTCAACATTTCTGATAACTCTACTGGGGGAGTGGATGATAATGTAGCATCGCTTTCCTCTTTCAGTACACTAGTCCAATCTTATGTCCCATTTTATGTGTGATCATAGATATGTTTCAAATGAGGTTAAGAATCACATTCGGAGTTGTGAACTGGTGAATTTATATACAATAGTAAACTTTTTGGAGATGTTTTGATTTCATATTTTTGACGCAATTCACTTCTTAGGATGAATTCAATCTCAACGTTGACACTACAAGATTTTCGACTTTTTGCCAAGAAGGGTTCTTGTGACTAAAAATAAGATTTTCGTGGATAAAATATTTATCCCACCAATTTGACTCGTGGGACGTCCGTGGCATATAACTCGCGGTAAAATAGTATTTGTCACGGATCATATATTTCCGTGGCAAATAAATATTTTTTCCCACAACATTTTTCGTGGTAATAACCAATTTTGCTCGCGGAAATATAATTTAAAAAGGTTATAACCTTGTAGCTAATATCCATTTTCTACAAAATCTTGTTGTGACAAATAGGTTTGCACTATGAAACATATCATGGTAAAAAAATATTTAGCACCGTGTTCTCTTCTACTTGCAATGCTCCTGATCATATGCACTTCTATATGCCCACGAAGAAGTTTCATAGCAAAAAGTAGCTTTTTGTGGGCAAAAGTATTAGCCATGAGTTGTGTTCACAGCAAATACTAAAAGATTTTAGAAAAAAAAAATTAATTATAAAAATCATAAAACAACTTCATAATATAAGCTAAAATATTATATATAAAACTTGGAGATTCAAATTGATAATAATAACAATTTCAAAACAATAACTAAAATTATGCCAACATGTTACAAGAAAAACTCTCAATAAGAACTCAAGTAAAACATATATTTTGACAATATCTGCAAATAATCATTCATAATTTCATATATCTTACTTCAAGGCAATTTCCTAACATACAGAATTGACATCAATATGAAGATTAAACACATCGACCAACTATTCCGTGTTAGCAAACAAAATAGAGTCATCCATATTACTGCTATAAATTATAATTCATTAATTTAAGGTACTTGATCATATATTGACATATCATTTAAACATATAGATATTGAAATGTTAGTACTTAGATATGAAAAAATGTATCTGAGTTGGCAGTAGGACCATGCATGCTCTATGGGTGTCAACAGACTTCCTTAACAGCCCCCACAGCTATATATTACTCCTTGTCTCATCCTTGCTAGGACATGAATGCAAAATGGGTAAACATATTAGTCATCAATTGATAGATAGTCTGATGAACTTACCAATAAAAATCTATCAGAAAAACACAGAATGGAGTATACTCCCCTTCACCAAAAGCTAAACCTATGTGTCTAACATGCATTCTTTCTTTTTTTTCTTCTATTAAATTCTGGTTTAAAATGATAATTAAGCAAGCATGATTGCTGTCTTTAAGTTTCTACCCAAAGAACACTGCATTGACAATGATAGTAACATATGAGCCTATATAAATAAACCACAAATCAATAAGCTCTGAACCCTATGTACATAAGAATAAATAATAGTTGGTCTCTTCAACACGTACTCAAGACACTTAGCAATTAGAAAGTTGTCTAATTAATTGGTGTCGATCGACACCGACACCAAATTCCAATGTAAAACTTGTTCCTGAAAAGCCCACGTTTTTGCATGAACCTTTTTTTATTTTTAAGGATTCAGCCAGCTTGATACCTAGACCTATACTTCTTTCTTACTGCAAACAATAAAAGTCAACAAATTGCAGGTAACTGTACTAAAAAAAAAACCACTAAATGTAGCAGATACCCACAAGACTTCACTTAGAAGAGAGAGAGAGAGAGAGAGAGAGAGAGAGAGAGAGAGAGAGATAAATATTAAAGAAAGGAGAGGTAGCAGAGTTGCCATAAGGCAGTCCAAAACAAAAAACAAAGTAGAGAAAAAATATACTACACGAAACTTAAATCCCAACAAAGCCAAAGCAAATAATAATTTGAACAAGACCATGTTGTTACTTCTAAAGGCAAGCACCGAAGTTTGTGAAAGAAAAACATAGTTAACAAATTAAATTATGATAAGAAAACATAAGAAAGTACAAACAGCTAGTCCTAGATAAGTGCATTAACATGGACATTACCCATTTCATACATTATAAAGAGAGATCAAATGAAGAAAGCCAGTAACATCTAAAGGAAAAGTCAAATCCAAGATCCTGAAATTGAGGTATTTCTTTTGGGGATTATACTTTAAATGCAGTACTTGGGGATTATCATTTCAAACCAGAATTTAATAGAAAAAAGTAAAAAGTAATGCATCAACAAAAAGCATCTTTTTTATTCATACCCAGAAAAATATCTATCGTGACATACAACCTCATGAAAAAAAGGGAGTCATCCTATACCACTGATGTCAGTCTTTTTTGGACAACTTTTCGTAAATCCTCAGGAGAAAGGGAGTTGACCCAATCTGGTTGGTGCTTGGGGTTGTCCCAAAAGGAAGACAACCCCAAGCACCGTATATCCACTTTGGTTTTCTTGCACTCCATTGATGAAAAGGCAGACAGATATACATATATTCAGTGCCAAAGATCATGTAACAACAAATATCTAGATATTAGAGATGATCAAAGTTTGTTTTATACGTACAAAGATTTTATGATCATTCGACAAAGACTTAAATATTTAATGGAAAAGACTTAATTTAAAGTGATTTAATTTGAATGTTATAAACTTAACTGATGAAAAGCATAGGGGTTTCTGTAAATGGACCCTCTAGGTATAAAAGTCTCTTTCTTCTTTCGTGTATGGCTACACTTGCTTTAGCTAATTCTCCTTCGATTCTCTTTAAACTTCTTTCCTTCTGTTTGTAGCAAGCATATTTTAAAGAAGAGTAAATGGTACTACTTATCAGAAAATCAATGGCAGTTCATGATTAAGTTTCAAACAACTAAAGATGATGACTTCGATCAGAATATGGATGTAATTTCTTATTCTGGTGCTGCTAACCTTGTGTGTACTGCTTTTGTTCCTAGAATTTGAGAGAACCCCATCTAAGGAAACTCATGGTGGGGTACTTCTGTCAGTTAAGTGGTTGGTATTTCTAAGATGAATGGATGGGGGACTGAAAGAAGAATAAAGGAGATCAGTGGGATGTTCTTCATTTATGAAAGAGGAGAAGAGCAAGATCATCAGGAGGAGTCGTCTGAGGATAAGAAAAAATGGAAATGTCACAAATGAAATAGAGCAGCTGAAGTACCTTGCCATGGATTCACTTCTTTTTCTCTCACTTTTTTCTTTGTGGGGGAGAGGAAGATCATGGAAAGATCATATACTTGTTACAGGAGAAGTTGCAGACTCTTTGCCAACTTTTTCCCGCACAAAGATTTATATAGGAAAGGTCTCCATTATAATCTATCATTTTTACATACAGTTACACATACTCTCATCTTATTTTCATCTGATTAAATAATATCAGCATATATATTACTATTAAATAATAAAAAGTATACAATAAATAATCATCTAATAGTAATAAATATAGAATTTTTTAATTAAGGACTATTTAAATATTAGACTTAACTTAAAATTAAACTAAACTAATTGAGTCTAACTTCTAAATGGGAATATAGAAGTGGCACTGATTGTCGATACGAGCTATAGTTGGTATTGATATTGAAACTTGGAGTTATTTCAATATGACTAATTACTCAAAATGGTAAAAACACTACCAATTAACCAGCAATTCGTGCTAGAACTAGTCCACTTATCCATCCTAGGCTGAGAACTTAAAAGTAGCCATTTCCAATGTTTTTTTAAATCTAAGTTGCGTATCAATCAAAATGCAGCAGCCTCAAGAAGTCAGCCTGGAATCAAAGAGCAAACGGATGGCCCGGATCTAGAAGTTTTCTGATGATCCAGCACTCACTTCAAACTTCAGAGTTCAAACCCCAAACTTTTTAATTCCCTAAACATAAGCTTTACCTTAGCTAGATATAATATATATAAATATATAGTTGCTTCAGTTCAAAGTCAGTTAGCAATTAATTACTTGTGAAAGCCAAGCCTTTGGACTAGAATAATTAAATGCTGTTTCTGCATTAAACCACAATGTGACAAAAAGTAATGATCCTCACAAATTCAGAAGTTAAAACAACCAATGTCAATAGGAAGTAACAACCATAAGACAAAATTACCACAATATAATACTTGATGAACAAGAAAGAAAGAACTATACTTTGGGGATGGAATGGACTGGTTGAAGTAGTTTGTTTTGGGTACTATGTTTTGGGGCTTCAACCAATCCAATGCATCCCCATCTTACTGCACTACAATGGATAATCAATCCAATTTTTTTTCTATCTTACAAGAGCTTGCAAGAGCTTATGTAACTCAGAAACACCTTCCATCGCTTCAAAAACCATCCTAAAGTTCCTAACATTAAATAAGCAAAATGGAAGTGTGTGATCCGAAGCAATGGAGAAGGAATCTTGGCTGGAAGTAAAACAAAGTTTTCAGAGTAGCCTTAGTTTTCCATTTCGTGTAGAACCAAAATCCCCAAAAATGAAAACCAAAATACTTAAGTTTACCTATGTTTATCCCTCTCCTTGAGGAGATATGGGCTAGGGTTCCACCACTTGGAACCCTATCAGGAGACGAGCTGGAGAGGAGGCCAACAGAGCGACGCCCGAAGGTTCCACCCTAGATCTTCTCCTAATCTTCTTAACAGCTGATGAACCCTACATTCAACCACAATATCAAAAGTAGAGAGAGGGAGAGACACGAACAGAGAGAGGAAACGGAGCGAGAGAGAGAAAGAGTACCACACTCACTTACTAGGAGACCGGCGACGGCGCGGTATGACTACGGCGTGGGCTCCTGTGAGGCAGTCTGCCGCTGCGCTGCGAGAGCGAGATCAAAGAGAGATAGAGAGAAAGTGAGAGATTAGGGATTGGGATCGGGGAGGGGGGGATTGGGGTCAGTGTAAAGGCCGAAAGGCCGAAGGAGAGAAGAGCTTAAGGGTTCGAAATTTAGGGAGGAAAAATGTTTTGATACCGATAATTGGCATCCGATGGGTACTGATTTTCTTTTTCTTTATTTTTTTAAGTTTTTTTTTATATGATTGTTATTTTAAGTATTTTTAAATAATATTGTGATTTTTTTATATTTTTAAAAATATTTTAATATGTTAAAAACACAATATTATTTTTTAACATATTTAAAACAAAAATTATATAAAAAAACTAAAATATATATATATATATATTAAAATCGAGACCCAATCGGGTCCCGTTGATCAAGGTCGCTAGCAGTGCCCATTTAACATTGTTTTTTAACATATTAAAATATTTTTTAAAAATATAAAAAAATCACAACATTATTTAAAAACACTTAAACAAAAATTATATAAAAAAAACTAATATATATATATATTAAGATCGGGACTCAATCGTCTCGTTGGTTAAGGTCGCTAGCAGTGTCCATTTAGGAATTCTAATTTCGTTATTTTATATAAGAGTATTTGTGGTGAAATACAGTCGTGACTATTAGGTAAATAAATCGCGGCAAAAAATAAAAAGCCACGAACAAAGGACCATAATTAATTCACTACTTTTGCGGCAACTGAGACTTGTGGCAAAAAATGTTAAACTCGTAAAAAAAAAAGGTTTAAACGGATAACATCATGATTTGGTGTATTTTACATTCCACAAAAATTAACCTTGTGGTAAAAGTTTATTTTCTCGTGGCAAATTATTTTTTTTCACCACTTTTTATCCACCACAAAAACTTCGTGACAATAAGTAGGATTTTATAGCCAC
The DNA here is from genome assembly GCA_036559045.1 of Platycarya longipes. Classification (NCBI taxonomy): domain Eukaryota; kingdom Viridiplantae; phylum Streptophyta; class Magnoliopsida; order Fagales; family Juglandaceae; genus Platycarya; species Platycarya longipes. Next base: position 19,172,434 of record CM071797.1, read on the forward strand.
CAGTCATTTTCGTCTCAACAAGTCACTTTTGCCATGATCGTATTTCGCGGAAAAAGAAATTGGTGGTAAAAACCCCAATTTCTTGTAGTGTGATCGTAGCGAAGATGTGCAAACTGTGAATGAGTTGATGGTTACATTATTTCGATGTTACAAGGAGTGATGTCATGACCATTTCAAAAAATTTGAGATGTTGGAAGAGATGGCTCAGTTTCCTTTTCAGAGAATTAAGTTAAATGATTGGAAGGGAAGTTTTGTACATTTTTTGCGAGTCCAAATTATTAGGTACTCTAAATTTGTCTTGTATAAATTATAATACTAGTATATTAATTCCAAATATTATAATTAAAATTTTTAATTAATTTTGTAGCACGTAAGTTCTATCAATGCACATAATAGAACAACTTTAAGAATCTAACGTTGTGTTGGTTCAAGGTCATTCAAATGTCTTGTAGGTAAAATGGTAATTAACAATTTATTAAAATTCACTCATTTTTATCGTATTCTTTTATTTATGTACTAAAATTATTTTTTAAAATTACTAACGTGGGTTTGTTAGAAACATGATGAACCTGAAAATTTTAGCCTCTTTCGTGTTTATGCTACTACTCACACTGATGAGAGCAGTGAGTGGATTGATTCTGTCGCTAAAGATAATTATGCAAGTGAGGTTAGGTATTTTTATAAATTCTGAGAGGCCCGAACCTTGCTGATGTGGTGGGAGATTTTTTTTCTCTCGAGTTCTGAAGGGCGACTAGTGCACCCAGGGCTGCATGGCACACACCATCGACCCTTTGCTGTCGGGCATAGGGGAAATTGTTCTGAGCCCAGATGTCATGATGTAGAGATGTTTTTCCTATTTTCGAAGGCAGAACTTCAAATGTCAGTAGAACCTTTTCGGTTCTTAGTTGTGCTAAAATTCCTTTGACATAGACCATCACTTGATCATATTAGCGATTTCATTAAAAATCTTTGGGGCCTTGAGGTCGATACAAGTGATCGGTCAAATGCGTAATCCATAGATTGTTTTGGTTCGGATGGTTCTTGAGGAGGAGTTTATTAGTGTGATGGCAAGGGGAAATTCAAAAACTCTTGGAGTTCCATTTTGAGTTTCTCATTGGACCTTGAAATATGTAGAAGATGAAGACTCACCATGGGTTCCTACCTGGATTACTTTGCTAGATTTAGCCCCAAATTATTTTCAGAAATCGATGTTATGTAGTATGAGGAATGGATTTGGGAGATATTTGAAATGAGATAATGCAACAACGTGTGTGACTCGACCTGAGGCAGAGAGAATTTGTGTTGAATTATATTTGTCTAAGTCTTTGCGGACTTCTTTTTGGCTAGGGCCATCGAGATTACCGACGACTCATTATCAAGATACTATTTGTGAGTCTATTCCATCTTTTTGTGTTTATTGCAGAAAACTGGGACATGCAAAAGTGAATTGCTCTCGTCGAGAGCATGTTTCTAATGGCAAACAGGAACAACAGGTGCATGAAAAAGAGGACGGTAAAAGGATCATATTTAAGCAACTATGAAAGGTAGTGGGAACCGGGGATAATGATAGTAATATGCCAATTGCAAAAAAGGTTGTAGGGGAGTCGTTGAAGTCCAAACGAGAAGTCCTTCTTGAATTAATCAGCAATCATAATGATGCAAATAATGTGAAATCAAAAGGAATTCTTTTTGTTTCACTGGAGGGGATGATTTTTGAATCATGTATAGATGTTCAAAAAGAAGTTCCTTTAATGATACCGACACTTGATGACCAGATGGTTCGGCGAGATAAAGATCTTGGTGATATTGGGGAGGCTGCTCGGGAGTGTCATGATATAGAGCAGGGCCAGATTTCTATTCATAAAGATGGCTGGGTTGAAATTATAGAGGAAGAGGCTGAAGAAGTACTTTCGGATTCTGCCAAAAACTTTGATCCAAGAAACTCTTTGCGATTGGTGGATGAGGCGTTAGAGTTCGAGATTGGCGGCTTGGGTGACAAAGTTCTTTTGGAAATAAAAGGTGTGGAGGATGAGGAAGTTTTGTGCCACGCTATTTCTAAAGGTGAACATGAGGAAGAACATAATGAATTGGCAGCCAAATGTTTTGATTCAGATCCTGATATACATGTGCCATTGAAAAAAGTTAAAGGGGTAAGGAAAGAAAAATCTACCGTGATCTTGGAGCGTTGCATTCGTTTCAAAAAATTATTTTAATTTTTTGATGAATAATCTTAATTGAAATATTAGGGGTATTATTTCATCCTGAAGTAGATAAACAATTTCTATTTTAGAACCATTTTTACATTCAAATAAATGCAGTAAATGGGCAAGATGGATGAGATTGTCGTCTTTCATTAATAATGTGGAGTTGGGGAGAAAATTTTGGATTTTCTAGGCAAAAGACTTTGAACTTGAGTTGATTTCTATGTTGGATCAAGCAATTACAGGTTGGTCTATCCATGGGAGTTGCTGAGTTCTTGCTACTTTTGTTTATGCTAGCTGTTTTCAGGCTAAGAGAGTGGAATTGAAAGATTTCCTAAAATCTCAACAGCCTTGTGGACTTCCTTGGTTTATTGGGGAGGATTTTAATATCATCCAGAATGACAGTGAAAAGGTGGTGGTATTTTGTAAGCTTTCCAGGCTAAATGGAGTTTAATGAGTGTATTCATGATTGTGCATTAGTGGATATTTCTTCTATTAAAAATCGATTGTCTTGGTGTAATGGAAAGTTAGGAGGTAGAAGAATTTGGGCAAGGCTGGATAGAGTGCTTGTTAATATGTAGTGTTTAAATTGTTTTGGGGATATACAAGTTTCTTGTTTACCTCGTACCTCCTCGGATCATGCATCGATGCTTGTTTAATTATTTAAAGATCAAACTATGGGTGTTCAGCCATTTAGATTTTTATGGATGTGGGGCACTCATGACGGGTTTCTTCCTCTAGTGAAAGAGATATGGAGTAGTATCATTGAAGGATGTGCAATGGTGATAATTACCCCAAAATCAAAAATGTTAAAAACAACCTTGAGAAAGTGGAATAAAGAGGTCTTCGGCAGAGTTGAAATTGAATTAAATAGATTGGAAGCTTGTATCGTTGGCTTGGAAGAAGCTATGATTGATAATTATTTTGTTCAATTGGAGAATGATTTGTGCAGTGTAAACAAGAGCATTTGAGATGGGTTAATCAGGAGGAAATTTTGGCATGTCAAAAGTCACAGGTGAAATGGTTAGCGGAAGGGGATTCTAATACCAATTTCTTTCATGCTACTATGCGAGTCAAGAAAAAGAATAAAAAATTGAAAAAATGTGGTTAGATGGTGGAGGATCTTTTAAGTCAGCGGAGGAAGTTCATGAGGGTGCAATTACTTTTTTCCAAAAGCGTCTTTCGGCATCACCTATAGAGCTGAACCAAGAAGCTCTGGACTTACTACTTCCGACTGTGTCCATGGCTGAAAATGATTCATTATGTGCTGCTCCTTCTTTGGATGAGGTAAAATTCTTTATGGTCTATTCCTGCAGTTAGTAGTCCTAGTCCGGATGTTCTAGCTAGTTTTTTCATAATGGCTTGGGACATTGTTAAAGATGATTTGTTTGAGATGGCTAAAGATTTCTTTAATGGGCAATCGATTATGAATTTTTTTGGGGCTACAAATCTGGTTTTGATTTCGAAGGTGGATGAACCTTTGGGTTTTGGCCAGTTTCACCCAATTAGTCTATGCTTGGTGGTGTATAAAATTACATTGAAGATCATGGAATTCCGCTTGACACCGATTCTAGATAAAATCACTTCTCCTGAGCAGGTAGCTTTCATTCGGGGTTGAAGTATCTTTGATAATATTTCTTTGGTCCATTAATTAGTGCATGGAATTAACAGGAAAGTTAAAGGCAAAAATGTGATGCTGAAAATTGATATGGTGAAAACTTATGATCGTGTGAATTGGAGATTTCTTATGGAGATTCTTCGGAGATTGGATTTCTCGGATTCTTGGAGGAACATCGTTTTTAATGATATACCATCGCCTTTTTATTCGGTGATGTTAAATGGGTGCACCAAAAGTTTTTTCAAGGCATCTTGTGGACTACGGTAAAGTGATCCACTTTTCCCTATTTATTTATTTTATTTGAAGAGGTTCCATCTCAAATGTTGAATAAAAAATTCAGAATGGGGCGTCTTAACCCTCTTTCATCCTGGTGGTGGTTCTTTGATTTCTCACTTATTATATGTGAATGATATTATTATTTTTGCAAATGGTGGGAAGGCTTCTATGCAGAATCTTATGGCAATGTTGCATAGACATGAATTGATGTCTAGACAGTTGATTAATTTGAGTAAGTCTTCTATGTTTTTTTCTGATGCTATTTCTGTTGATCGGAAAATTGGGCTGAAAATGATCTTGAGTTTGGAGGAAGGTAATTGGCGGTGTGCATATCTGGGAGTCCCTTTAATAGTGGGGCGTATAAAAACGTTTTTTTTATTTGCTCTTGGCTAAAGTTTAAAAAAAAAAAAATTTGTTCTGAATAGTAAGCCGATTCACATGCTATCTGTTTTAAAAATACCGCAAGGAGTTATTTTGGCTCTTAAGAAAAAAAAAATTGGATTTTCTTTCAGGCTCTTCATTGGATAATAAAAAACGGAAGTGGATGTCATTGAGAAAAAAATGTTTGCCAGTGGAAGAAGGTGGACTTGGTATTCAAAATTTTAATGAAGAAAAACATTTGTTGCTTATGAAATTTACTTGGAAGCTTCTTAAGGGTGGTTCAATGTGGTCGAATTGTCTTCTTACTAAATATGTTGGGAATTCTCATATATGGTTAGTAATGCAATTGAGAAAAGGGCCCCATTTTTGGAAGAGTTTGATGGAGCTTATGCAAAAGGTAATCTGTAATTCCAAATGATTGATCGGGGCCACAATGGGGGGATTTAATTTTTGGATGGATAATTGGATTGGCGATGGACCATTGATTGATTCTACCCTTGTGATAGGAAGTATAGTCGTAAAATGTGCTGAGATTTTTGAAGATCCAGGCCCAAATATAAGCATATTGCATGAGCTAGTTCCGAACGTGATCTATCGAAGAATTATTGCATTGGGTATTCATTTAAAGCAAGGAAATTATTCTTTTGTCTAGCAGCACTCAGAAAATGGAGATTTTTCAACAAAGTTTGCATGGAACTTAACTCGATACCATGGTGAGATCTGTCCTTGGAGGAAATGGTTGTGGCAAAAATGTGTGCCAATGAAGATGTCCTTTTCTGTTTGGCGAGTGAAGAGGAGGAGAGCTTTACCAGTTGATGATATTATCCAGCAACTTGGAATATCACTCGTATCTAAATGTGAGTGTTGTGTGAACCCTCAAATAGAGACAATGCATCATATTTTATGTAAGGGTGAAGGAGCTCAAATTGTTTGGAATTTTTTTGCCAAATCTTGTCAAATTAGATTACCTCATATCAGAAATTGGGAAGGGATGATGAGGTTTTGGTGGCAAAAATCCTCTATGTCTACTCAGGTTGGTTGGATTCGAGGAGTTCTCCCCATTATTGTTTCTTGGGCACTTCGGAGATCAATATGTGCGGCTAGAATGGAAGGTATAAATTTTCTTTCTGATTCTATTATTCAGAATGTGAAAGTCTGGCTTAGTGAAATTTCTGGCAAGCTTTCTAAATTTAGTGGGATGTGAGGTAATGATCAATCAATATTGGAAAGACTATCGTGTCTAATTATTTCGGTTCAGAAAAAAAGATCACAATTAATTTCTTGGGATTCTCTAGTGAGAGGAAGATTAAAGTTGAATGTGGATGGAGCTTCTGGGGGAATCCGAGTGAGGCGGGGGTTGGGGGGTATTATTCGTGATTCATTTGGAGATGTAGTAGCAGGATTTGTGCACTCATATGGACATACCACTAATACCATTGCCGAAGGAAGAGCTCTTTTAGAGAATTTACGTTTATGTAAACAACTTAGATTGAGCAACATTTTGGTTGAGACGAATTCTACGATGGTTTTGGGTTGGCTGGCTTCGGGGGTTTGCAAGTATTGGTACCTTTAGAATTTTTGGAAAGAAGTAAATGAGATTGCTCATGAGTTGAATATTAGATTTTGCCACATTTTCAAAGAAGCAAATATGGCTACAAATTTTTTGGCAAAGCAAGGATCTCAAGGATGTATTTCATATTTTTGAGGGATTATACGCATGAAAAAACTCGGTGTTCCTTATGTTAGACCTTAATCTTTGTGTTATTTGCTTGGTTGTTGCTATTTTATGTATTGTTGTTCGGGGTTATTATGTGTTTTGTTGGCGCCTGAATTTGGTGTTTTTTTGGTTTATTTGTAAATCCTCAGGTGAGCTTGTATTGTCTTTTTCATTTGGTATTATTTTGATTCTTTGGGAATGTTTCCATAATATTCTTTTCGTCACAAGTGAGAGTTTTTTTTAATAAATTTGGGGTATGGGCCACTTTTGGACATGGAGGTCTGACTCTTTCCAAATAAAAACAAAAAAGTGAGGTTATTTTTTGTGAATAAGTTATGCAACATGTGAAAGATATTTTATTTGATTCCTATCTCTTTTAATATGTTTTCTTCCTAATTGCACGAGAAAATGATTGAAATGCAGTTAGCTTATGGGAATTCTCTTCTAGTGACATGGATATATTCACGCAAATGTTCGAGAACAAGTCTGGTTTGATAAGATGTTTGAGATGTTTTTTCAAATGTGTCGGTTCATCATCCACAATCTCCATTTCAGAAGTTAATAATCTTATCAAAGATTTAGATGCAGCACTCCAATAAATTGAGTAGATGAGGTCGAGACATCAAGAGTTGGAGTCTCTCTTATCGCGATAGTCTGATTTGGATATGCGTTTGTAGGAGTGACAACGAGGCCAAGAGGAGAGAATATGCATTGAAGTTCAAGAATAAGTACGAAGAAAGATGCTGGTCTAAATGGAATGTATATATTGTTACTGCAGTAGAATTGCAATGAGCGAGAAAAGAAGAAGAAATGAATATATCATTATGTTATAAACTTTTATTGTCTAATTTTACAACTCCGTAAAACATTAATAATTGTTGTATTTATGGTGTAATATGATAGAATTTGTATGTTTTTTAATTTTATAAAATTATTATTTTTTATCAGTACGTTCGACTATAAAGAACAACCATTTGAACATGGCTTCACATTCGAACTAACGTTTGAACATAATGCCACTGAATTTCAACAAAACATTCGAATATAAGTCACTTCGTTCGAAAGTATTCACCCACAAGCGATCTGAACGTTCAAATGATTAGAATAGATATATTTGAATGACAACCCAACATCCGAAGGTTAAACACTTTACGGTTGAACGCTTCACCATTAACAACTAAATGCAACATTAAACATCTCTGAGCAAACGTTCCAACGATAATATTAAACAAGCAAAGCAAAAACAATGAACGTTAAATTTTTAATGTTTGAATGTTAATCAGTCGGATTAATGTTCGAACATTGCTTAGTACATACGAACGTTACTTTTTATGATGGATTTTAACTGTTGCAAAAAAATTTACTTTCGAGCGAATGTTACATCTCACAAAAAACTTTGTGATGATTGAACAATAAATCATCACAAATTACTTTCTATGATATATTTTAGATGACGATTGTTATGACGGTTTCAAACCATCACTAAAATGTATTTGGGTTTGCTTATTTTTTGTGATGGGTTTGCCTGTCACAAAAACCAAAATCTGTTGTAGTACTGAGATACTAATAATGGACCTTCTTAACTGACCTTCTTAGATACGAAGCCTATATATGCAGACTTAAGACGGCCCATTTGGTCAGACTGAAAATTTTATTAATTTTGGTTTGCTAGTGACGTCAAGATTAATATTGGTATGTAAACACGGAACTCAATCATTAATATTGTTATATATGAAAAGAGACTAATTACAGCCACTAGATCAAAGATCAGGCGCCTATCTTGTCGCTCGAAACAACCATCCAAGGTCACCCTCCATGATCACCAGGAACACGAATCAACTTAATTCAAACCCTTTCATGATTTAATATTATATTGTAATAGCGTATGAGGTCGAAATTTGCTTGTATTAATGCACAAGACACGCAGTTTTGTCGTTCACGGGTCTTTTGATTACGTGCCTAGCTATCTATATAAACATGTCCAGCCTTTCAAGAATTTGCTTCAAAAATCAATCAAACATCTTACATCAAAGTCTTCAACCTGATCGTCTCTCCCGTAAGGTGAGCGAGAGAGAGATCTAGAGAGTGTCAGAGAGACATGGCCCTGATCATCATGAGCTGGATTCTACATTCTGCATGCCATGTTCTAGCTGGGACGCCAAAGGAAAATAATAATATGCAGAGGAACCAGATTATAGATAACCACCCCGCCAGTGAAGAACGTCATGTGCAAGTAAATATATATCCTTCAGCATTCCAAATGCCTCTCCACTACCCTCGCTACAAGAAGGCGGACTACCAGAACATGGAGGAGTGGAAAGTGGACCTTCTTCTCGAGCAGTACGGGCTCAAGTTTAAGGGCAATCTCGATGAAAAGAGGGCATACGCAATGGGTGCTTTCTTATGGCCTGATCAATATTAGTGAAACAAACTACATATAACTTCATGGCTTCATGCCTGGAGTAGTAATGTTATATTTCTGTTTCAGAATGAAGGGCCGGACCGCATGCATGTCGTAATAGTCTCTTATCCCAATCTCTACGAAAACTACAGTCGTTTAATTTGTACGTAGTGGTTTTTAAACGTACGTATGCTGTACAACGTAATTAAGTAGAAAGGTTTACATTAGAATTAGTGCGTGGAGAAACAAAAAAACAGAAAGTGCATGAAGAAATGATAGAATTATTACTTGTTTACAATCATGTAATAAGAATAATATTATTTTAAATATTATTTTGATTTTTAGTTTTTATATGAGTTAAAATTTAATAAAAATATTATTATATTTAAAGTTTTTTTTATAAATTATAAACTAAGTTGAGCATTCATAATTCACTAGCTAAAGTTTAGCTTAATTTTAGCTTGAAATTTCACTTTTATAAATTTTAGCTAGCTACTTTTTATTATATCAAATAATAGGCTCAATAAATCAATAGTTACTTTATTAAAATATTAATTTCCAACTTTTCATTTATTTTAATTTCAATTATAATTTGAATATTAGTTTATTATTCAAGAACAATCATATGCCAGTAACAAGAAGGAAATGTAAATTAAAAAAATAAAATAATAGTAGATAAAGAACAACAAGTAATCTTTTTGTCTTGCATTTATTGTCATTATTTAAATATAGATTGAGTCCCCTCAATACATATAGCTAGAAAATATCCCAGAGAAAAGAGGCAAAAAGAATCTGGTCGATTAATTATATACATATACCTGAGTATTATGTGGAGGAAGATGAACAGTTTAAAGCGAAGCTGCTATGTTAACTGAAAGCAAATTAGCACGATATCTGTATCTAATCATTACCATGGTGAAATCAATATTTTAGTCCTAAAATTGATTTAGTTTTCTCCTTCCTTCTAGCTAAATTTAAAGAGTAAGGAGAGAGAAAATTATATTTATTTTAGTTTTGGAGAGTCTGTTGATGCAGTTTTTAGTATTTTTTAATTAAAATTTAACTAAAGATGTCTTTTAATTAGTGGATTGTGAATACTCTAATCCTATCCCCTGTGCTAGAAAGTGTCTGTGGCTGATCAATGACATTAATACTGGTAAAAACTGCAATCAGATACTGAACCGATTTCCTGGTTTAAATATATAGTACTTTTTTAAAAATCGGTTTAAATAATACTTGATCAAGACATATTTGCCCTTTTGCACTTGATCAAGACATTAATATTTGAAGTTTTTTGAAAGATGAACTGGCGGTCTTGCTCGATTAGAGCGTGAAGTTATGGCGCATGTTAAAATCCCTCGGCGTTCAGTCATTAAATGAATGAGAAAAACATGAGTCCTATTAATTAATAGAGTTATTGGAGTCCCAGCAAAAGAAATGTTGTGGCATAAATAGCACAACATCGAATCATGCACGCTATATCATTTTGAATCATTGGGAATGCGAAGTGTTGTTTTTTCGTTTCTAATATATTTTTAGACAAAGATAAATTACCTTGTACACGACCAACCAATTAATTAAACGCCGATAAGAGTACATGCATAGCTGGCGTTTCGCTTGTGTGTTTTGACGTTAAAGATGAGTGTGCATTAAATTTGAATAGAAAAAGAACACATCCAGCTGCTTCCTTATCACTCATCTCGTTAATTTGCAGTTTTTGTTGCAATCTTCTCGACCATGATTGCCAAGAGATCATTGTGAGCGGCCTCTTGTTGCTCTTGTTGTGACAAAAATATAGGTATAATTGTTGATGAATCATATATATATATAACTAATTGCAGGCGTCAAACTTGGAATTGTTATATGCCAGTCTGGCTATCAATTGGACATTACAATTTACAGGAGGAGAGAATATTAGACGAATTGAGGAGGCATGGCCTCAATCTAATTAATTCAACCTCTGGTTGCTTAAGTTGGGGGATGCCTGGCTCGTAAAGAGACGTGATAATTCATATAAATATCTTCAATCTTGCAAAGAAAGCGAGCCCTTATAAATTAATCATGCGTATGAAAGGATCGATTGTCCTGGAAAATTTTGATTGGACCACATGCATGCATGTTATTCGACGTTTTTTTGTCTGCTTTTTATCCTTATGCATGTGTTAAATACAGTTAATTCGAGTTATTTCAAAGGGCGGATTCTCACAAGTCCGAATCTTTACTCGTATTATATAACTCACGTCATGTTATTATTTGCACCTTTACGTCGTTTAGGATGCTATTAGAATCTTCTAAATCACTTACACCTCAAAATCAAGATAGATCATTTAGATAATTTTTCTAAAAAATTGTAGAGAGAGGGACCAAAGAGAGCTTTTCTTTTATACTTTTCAAATTTTCAATCTTAATCACTACAAGACTCCTAGATAGATATAATCAATCTGATGCATCCAATTTTCATGGTAGTTAAGTAAATTTCTTGAAAAGTAGTAGTAGTAGAGAATTAATTAACTCGTAGTGGTGGGGAGTTAAATAATAACTTCCCCACTCATATTTATAAAATTATAACTTCCCCTGTCAACAATCAAAGAACAACAATAAGAAAAAATTCTTCTGAACTTGAAAAATAATTAAGGTTGAGCTAATTCAGAAATTTAAAAATCTTGAGAAGTGCCGTTGATTACCAGATATGCTATCTAGTAGCTAGCATGAAAGGGCTAGTATTTAAGCATAGAGATGTAGGTAGACCAGATGATCATTGGGCTCATGCAGGAGAAAGGCCGTTTCAAGTCAAGGAAAAGAGTTTGTTTGAGGCACACCATAGAGTTAAGAAGAGAAGGTTTCATGCATATCTAGTGAACATCCAATGAGAATCTAATTCTGAGATTCTCGTTCGACCTTGTACGTGTTGCTCATGGGGGTCCTACAAGGGTCTACCGATTGAATTAGTCACTACTCTGCTATTTTGTGTGATTTTTAGCTTTATCCTCCATTCTAATTTCTGCACTCTATCTAATCCTTTCCTTCAAGCATCTCCATCAACCCAATAACCATGCATGATCTGGGTTTACAGAGAAAATTATATATTCTTGAGGGTAATGCTCTTCATGTGGCTCGATCGATTTTTTGAACAAGTTTGCAGGAGTAGAATGGGGCAACTGATTGATGATACAAAGAAGATCATCCCTCACGGCTCACTGCTTGTATTATTAATATTTGAAATAAATGGACGGTGCTGGTGCTGGTGCTGGTCAGAGTCTTGTTAAAAAATCTTTAGATTTGGTCTGATGCGTTGGATACAGAGTAATTCCTCCCTGCGCATCGAACAAGATAATGTGTCACTGTCATATATATCCCAGGCAAATTATTGAGATTGAAAAGTTTTTAAAACAAGAAGAAAACTATAGCAATATTAAAAAAATAGCCTTTCCCAATCATTGATTAAGAAGGTGGATCCCGATCTGCTTGATAATTAATTCATTGCTGGGGACCATGTTGTTGAACAATACACAAAGGTCTTGACTTTCATATAAACGTACGTAGTAGGTACACATGATGAATGACGATGCTGCTCTTTAGGCTTCGGTTGGATATTGAGCTTATTAGCCTAGATCACTCTGCTATACACTAGGTCTCACGGCAGGAACACACACATATATCACAATAGTGAAATTCTTCTAGAATATCACTATAGGACACTACAACAAAATGGCTTTTTTTTGGGGAAATACTTTGTCCAACATACTCCATTTTGCTGCCGGTAATACTTTTTTCTGGCAATTTGAAGTCACAGGTAGATTTCAAAAAATAACTGGCCCAGCACGCCTTTTTAACCGGCCACTTTTTGCACTGCCAGAAATACTATATATATTTCTGGTATCACCACATCGTGGCAAATGATGAGATTTGCTGCCATAAGTGTACCTGTATGGTCAAAGCTGGATGAATGTACTCAATTCTTGCCATAATACTTCATAGGAAATAATAAATTCTAGTTTTCTAAAATGCCAGAAATGAATTTTTAAGGCATTAAATAGTCATCAAGAATGCATATTTCTTATGCATTAGTCATGTGGGAAATAGTAACAACTTCAGGAGCATTTCTAAGTTACTGCAATTGTTTTTTTTCCAAATATGCTACTCAGAGCATTTTTTTTTTCTTTGGAGAAGATCTATGGAAACAGAGGTATATGACTTGCAAAATTCTTATTTTGCTGTAAGAAATAAAGTTACCATTTCAACATTCATGCCCAACACCACATCCAAGTCATTTTAGCCAAAGCATATATATAAATCAATGTTGTTAATATATCTAAACATGATTTGTATATAGGGTACACAAAATAACAATATCAGTCTATTAATCCAACCACACTATTAGTTTAGAGCATACAAAGCAGTGTCTCTAATGCATTATACAATATTTTTGCTCAAACAATTTTCTTAAAGCTGCATGCTTGGAGTTTAATCTTCATTCTTGGGATCTCGCATTGCCCATTTGAAAGCTGCAAAAGTCACATACATGCCATTTCTTCATATATGAAGTTAAAATGTTAGTGTGAAATCAATTAGATTGTTATTCTTCTCCTATGAAAATTCCATCTACATAGGAATAATATTGCTAAAAACTTAACCGCTTGCTAAAACCTACATATAAAAGGTTTCAAACACATCTTTTCCTATCTTAACATGAGACTAACAGCTTGTAAGTGACTATGCTTTGAGGAATTTTTGTACCATAGGTACTTTGACAACAAGTCAATTAGTCTATATAAGCATTATAAGTGACTATGCTCTAAGAAATACTTTAAAAAAAATTTGAACTCCATGAGCTAGCATCTTGGGCACTTCACTTAGTAGGGTTTAGATAACAAAAGTCCAAAAAGCATCCACATACCCGCTGAAATATTCTTACATCTCCATGACCATGTTAATGTCCAGTCCTCATAAAATAAAACACAAAATAGAGAGCATGCAGTGTTATATTTCAGTAATCATGTCCAACAACTTCAAAAAACCAACAAAAAGTAGAGTCAATGATGTCTAGTTGATTTAAACAGAAGCTTGTCCATAAAAAAGATCCATATCTTTGAATATACAGAAACCACTTGCAAAAATCTCATTCCCTTATCTAAAAACATTCCAATGCACTAAAACCTAGAAGAAACCACAGATAAATCAATTTAAGTTACCATAGTTACCTACATTGCTCTGATGATAGTTCCAACAAAAGGCATGGAGTCATGGGACTCAGCTGCCACGATGGTAGGGAATAAATCATAAAACTAGAAAATGGGTTCAATGAATGACACATGATTAGATACAACAATTGGAGCGGTCTCCCTTGGAGAAAGTTTTCCTTTCCGTCTTATCCAATGATAACTGCAGGAGACAAGAAGATAAATCTACAAAGAATAAGTTCCACTATTTGGAAATTCAAAATGAAATAAGGATCAACTTCAATACAGAAAACATTAAATTATTTTTCCGGCTGCAGTGTTCTCACCGTAACAAGAGAAATGTCGCCGTAATATGATAAATGTTACGAGCTCTATTTTGGACGAGTTTCTTATCGTGGGAAAAAATTATCAATTCTGGCATGTTCTGGAGGTAACGGAAGTGTATTGTCTGAATGTGAAAAAAGCATTATTTCCTGCAAATAACTTGTCGCAGGAAATACATTTGGCCATAAAAAGACAATTTTGTTGTAGTGGGATATGTTTATAGGTTGTCGCTCTCTGCTATATTTGATAACAAACTTCATTCTTTAATTTTTTGTAAAGTCTATATATAGTCTTGTGTAAAGCCCGAAGAGAAGACCTAAACCTAGGGTTGTATACGAAACTGAGAAACTACTTGCCCTCGACAGAAACCGACTTACCAGACGTTGGAACATGTCGAAATTGATGAATAACTTATTGGGAGGCGGTACCAAAACCCTACAAACCAACGTTGGTCAATTTGGTCTTGGTTTAACCGTATCTCGAACAACCAACTGACTAATATATATATATATATATATATCAAAACGACGCTGTTTCATACGAACAGCCTTCACCCTTTCGATTCTCACTCTCAGACTCTCTCACCGTCCTCGTCTCTTGATGTCCTCCTTTCTCGCAGCAGCCACTAGCCAACCGCAACCCCCAACCACTGGCCCACCACCCTTCTGCACCAATGCATTTCGCGTATTACATCTTCTCTCTGAGTTTTCCGTTATGGTTTGCTGTGTTTTTTTTTTTTTCTATTTCATTTGGACATTTATTATAACTAGGAAAATATGCCATTAAAGAAAACAGGGTGAACTTGCTGAACATGTCCTTTGATTCAAAGTGTTGGATAGCACTTCATTTCGTTTGACTGAATGTGTAATTATGCTTGTGCTCTGTATTGCCTACTTTTTTTCCCTAAGAATTCAAATAGATAAAAATATGTGTTTACTGTAGTTTTATTAGAGGTTTTAAAAGAAGCTACATTCACGGAAAAATCAGAGCTTTATAATGAAATCCATGAAATTAAGTACATATACATTTTAAAAAAAGTACATATACATTTAGAAACAAGATCAAAGAGATTTTGATTTAATAATCATCCAGATTCATGGTACACTATTTGTATGCAAATCAATGTATTTGTACAATGTGTTAAGAATTGAATGAAAAGAAGAATTGAACAAAGAAGAAGAATATGAGAGAAAAATGTATCATGAAAGAAGAAGTACCTCCACTAAAATGGCTATGTACATTGAACGTTATACATTAGTTCATCCCACTAAAATCTTGTAATAATGTATAATAGAAGTCTACAACCTCGAAGTTATTTTTTCCTTTTTTTTTTTAAAGTTGCTAAGATTTTAGTCAACTCCAGCATAATTACTAGATTTTTGCTGATATCTTGAATTTAGTTACTGTTTCATTGTAGGAGTGTACCTAGGATTTCATCCCTTGCTTGGACTGCAATATTTTACCTGTGGGAAGCTTGAATGGTCAAAGTCTTTGCCTAGCTTCTAATTGTATATTTTCAAGATGCTGTAATTGATTCCTCACAACACCTAATTTTCTATTAACAAAGATTATGAGAGGGAATAAGCATGAGAGGGAATCCGCATGACCTCTTGATATTTTATACTTTGGAATAAATTGTGAGACTATGAGGGAATTAAAATGTAGATTAGAATTTTAGACTTGTGATGTTTGCCATATTGTAAACTAGCTGCTGTGAAATTGTGTTATAAACCACCTTATTTCATAAAGATTCAAACATATTCTAACACCATGTGATCTTTTTCCTAGGATAATGTGGATTTATCCAGGGTCGTATTGCTCTGATACCATTCTGTGATAATCCTAATTTAAGTAAGGGATGTAACGTAAACTGAAGTGTCAGGGTAAGTAATACTAGTCTACTCACCCCCGTAGGTAAAAAAAATTAATGCATGCACCTAAACTTACTAACACATATAATGCAAATCGCAGTGGAGAAGGTCTAGATAAAAATATTTATTTAATCACAGAAGTCTAATGATCACATGATAACATACAACCACAATATCCACATCATTCAATTCATTATACCATGACTTATGACGATATGTATGTGACAAAATGCAACATGATTATAACCTTAGACTTTTATCATGCACATTTCATGTCCTTATGAATCATATAACATGTAGAAACATGTCACAATAACATATGTCATGTGCACATGCATTTACGTTGCATCATCTCAAAACATAACAAACAATGCTTAAATAATTAAATAAAATAATAAAGTATTCCCAAACCATGGCTGGCCGAACCCTTAGGAAATTCCATCTTATTTTTCATTTATCTAAACCAAGCAAAATTTGTCATTTACAAAATACCAAATCTCCCTTAGCTTTCCAAAATAATTTCAAGCATAATTATATAGTTTTCTTTATTATTTCTTCAATAATTTTTAGCATGATATTTCTTGAAGATTTTCCAAGTAAACTAGAGTTTCTAAACTCATCATAATCCTTAAAATATCATTTAAATAATCAAAAACTAATTGGATAAATTTAGAATTAAAATTTCATCAAAAACCCTATTAAGGCTGAAATACATTAGGGTTGGTTTCTCATTTTTTGGTTAAACTAAAACCTCCTATTTTCATATAAATCTTCTCATATATCAAAATAGAACATATTCCTAAGTTCATGTAATTTTTCTTAATATTTTTCCATAATAAGAATTAATTCAAAACTTAATAGGTTTCATTTCAACATATAAGCAAAATTTAATATTAAACAAATGTCAAACATAATCTAATCACCAAATCACTCATTTTCTGCCAAAATTAAGTTAAGTTGTGCACTTACTAGTTTCTCCAGAACTTGAAGCAGTGATTATTCCAAGATTTCTTCTCAAAATTACTCAATAGCTCACATTGTTAGTGTTTGAAGATTCAAGAGTTTGGGGAAAACTTTTCTTCATATTTTCTTAAGCAATGCCGTGTGGTATTGCTAAAGGGGATTAAGAGGAGCCACTACATATATATAAAGGATAAGCGACATTTTAGGTAAAAAGAAAGGGGATGGACTGCATGGAATGACCGAATTTCACCTTGGTGCCGTGTAGTTGCATCTCACTTCCTTAGCTTATAATTACATCTAAATCATAGGCTTAGTGAGTTATATTTCCATCCAAGGGTCAGTTTTTGAGATGCCTAAAAATCCTCTTGATCAATGGCTCAAGTCATTCCAAAACATGAGAGTAAAAACAAACAAAAGCCTAGATAAATCTCGAGTAAAGTGCATTCGGTCACTTGGCTTCTCCAAAGGCCAGCCAACGTTTCCAGTTCCTTCCACCCCAATTGGCCACTTGTCCATCTCCCCAAGAAGCCATTTGTGATATTCTAGAAGGTCACTCCAAGACTTGGTTAGAATAAAACTTGAAATTGGCTCATTTGGTTGGTTGTTAACAAATATCTTACCCCCTACGGTTTCCATTTGTTTTCTTGCTAACCAAGACTTCTAGATGACTTATCTCCACTTGCAACACATACCCTCACATGTCAAGATATGAGAAAAATTGAGAACCAATAATAGTTTTCGTCACATGGCCGAAATTAGGATATTTTTTTCTAGGTCGGTTACCAATTTCAATCTATCCAGGGGCATTCCCTTATCTCCTGATTAAGTCCTTGATCCAGCCAGAATCTTCACAAATCCAAAACATGAAAGTTTTAGATATACCTCTTAAGATTCTAAAAATCGACGGATCAGCTCGAGAGTACCAATCCAGGCATACCAAGTGTTTAATTTTTGTAACATCACTTATTCTAGAATATCACTCTTAAATTTCGAAAATAATCTCTTCCTAAGTCCAAATTAACACTCTCTAATTGATACTTTATTCTAATTTTCAAAGATTTAAATCATAATCCATCCTAAAATATCTAAATTCCAAATTTTATAACTCAATAATATTGTTTAAGCTTTAGATTCTACTTTTATGGGAAAAAATGTTTCCAAAAAGTTCCTTTAAAATATTAAAATAAATCCTCAAGTAAATATTTTATTTTAAGAAAAGTGAACTATTACACTTCAGCAAAATGTCATTTCTTGCCACACTTGA
Organism: Platycarya longipes; assembly: GCA_036559045.1. NCBI lineage: Eukaryota > Viridiplantae > Streptophyta > Magnoliopsida > Fagales > Juglandaceae > Platycarya > Platycarya longipes. The sequence goes on from CM071797.1 coordinate 19,190,630, forward strand.
AACATATACATGTTCTAACTCTACATTCTCCACATCTTGACTACTTGGAAAATTTTTCTCTTATATCATATTTGTCCTTGTATCTTTTGTTGACTTATTTTTCTTCCATTGACCTTGATTTTCATTATGATTGTTTTCTTGCATTGCTACCCTTTTCTTTTGAGCTTTATAAAGACCTAAGACTCTATCATTAATTTTGAGATTTATACCTTCCTCAAATTTCTGAGTTTTCTTTTCTTCATCAGGAATCAAATAGGAAGCAAAACGAGAGGGATCAACAAACTTCACTACGTACTAGTGCACATCCATCGATCCTTGAACTAAATTGGTGAACTCCTTAGCCTTGGCATCTTTGACGGACTTTGAAAAGAAACGCTTATAGAAGATTTTCCTAAAACGATTCCATGCGATTGGAGTTTGCTTTGGTACTTGCTCCAAGAGTGTCTTTTCTTTATGTCCACCAACATTTTGCTTCTCCGATCATTTTAAATGTTAAGAACAAAACTTTTTGTTTATCAATGCATCGAAAGACTCTATGGATTTTTTCAATGTCTTAAATCCAATTCTCAGTAACAATCGAATCAGCCTTAACCTTCAAAAGTTGGGGGTCACAATCAGTTAAACTATTCTATAATGTATCTTTCATTCACTACATGTCCATTTCGAATTGTAGAGTTACGTGCACATTCTTCCATAACTCGTTGCGCTACTTCTTGTATTACCGCAGAACCATTGGAACATGGTCCAGTTGAAGTCTCTCCATTGATTGGCTAATTTAAATTTAAGAAATTATGCTGAGAATCCATCCTAAAAATCAAAATAACTATTTTAAAACTAAAATAACTAAGCAGACAAACTTCTAATAAATGAAATGTCAACCAATCTTGTACTCTACCCAATCTTACTCAAATTTCAAAATCCAATAAAAATCTTAGTGTCTGTAGAACCTATAAAATCTGACTTTGATACTAATTGTAATGCTTCCAAAATTTTCCAACTATTGAAGGGGTTTACGTTGACATTAGAAATGTTAACGTAACAATAACAAGAAAAGAACTAAGAGAAACCTTTATGTATAACTAGAGTTCAAAACACTAAATTCACTCAAACTACTTGTACAAAAAAAAAAATGCCATAAACTAAAAATTCAAACTATTCCATAACCAACACTTATTCCACCACTATTAATCTAACTTTTCCACATATCTTCTAAACACCCTTTTTGTCTTGCTACTTTTTGACATTTGTAAAATAAAATTTTATAGGTGGAATGATAAGTCCACTATAAATATGATCAATTAAGTTGGGTGTAACATATGGGCCTCATAAAATAAACCAATACATCAAATAAATAATAGCCAATGACATGATAACACCACAAAAATAAAATTCTAATACCATATAATTCCCAAAACTTTCTCCACAGGGAAACTACCCCTTCAAAAGTAGATATCCTTCCCATAAACACTTCTTCATTTGGGAACCTACATCTTCTTAAATATCCTTCGATGTAGTTATCATTCCCCTTGCTATTTTAGGATTTACACCTTCTAATTATCTTTTCGTGTAGTTATCATCTCTATATATTTTTCTTTGGACAGATCTATACCTTCTCGAAGTACTTTAGTATAAATGTCCTTCCAAATAAAAATTAGTAACAGAAACAAACTATCATATAGCTAAAATAACATTTGACATAACTATAATGCACATAAAGTTTAATAAATGAAACATAATAGTTCCATACAAGTTTAAGCTCAAGTTACACATTTAATGATATAATAATTTATTTGGAGATGCTCTAATGTTTTTATATGATGATAAATAATTTTCTAAACAGTACATGCTTTAATATAAAGAGAAAGTTCAGAATCTTCTATTGAAATTACCAGATTAATTAAATGTACTTATCTCATGATTCGAATTACTATTTTCCAAAAATACTTGTACTACTCATGACCTAAATGATATAGAGTAAATATTGCCTTAAAATCCATCTCAATGTAACACTGACTAGACATAAAATAGGCCCAAAATAATACTAACTAAACATTAATCAAAATTATAACAATATTCATAACATGCCTTATTATTATCATCGTAAACTTTAAACCACTTAAGAATCTATCCTATTGTACCAATATTTTGGCTTACAAAAGAAAATTAGAAAAAGTAGCATAACAAGGGTTTTCTTTTAATCTCCCTTTATTTAAACTCAATACTTGCTAGCTAGTGTCGTAATAGTATAATGAAACACAAAAAAATATGTACAAGTGAATCAGAGTGCACATTTTATTTCTAAACAAATTAACATCCAAAGTCTCTAACAACGATCATTTTCATCATAACTGTTTTCCTTTCTCAAAACTAAAATAGAAAGATAAAACAAGTAAAGAAGCCATGTATGTAGAAAAGAAAAATAATTATAATTTGAACTAAAGCAAGAAAATCCAAATACAAACATGATGAATCAATCAAAAATGGCTAAGAACATTTTAAGAAAAAATTAATATCATGATATACAAAAATATATAAAAGCACATTTAGAATAAAAATATAATGAGTACAAGATAATGAACTTACAAAAACCCACCAAGTTGAATGGAAGATCCGAAAGATGAATTTTTCGGAGAGACAGATGGTAGGGATTTCAAAATCGTCTTAGAAGAAGACTTGGGTTTTTATAAGGGAAAAAGCGTTCACTTGAAGATAAAATTGATGAGCAAAACCAAAGGGAGCCACATTACAAATTGGAAAGGATGATGAGTTCATCTTAATGAATATTTATGAGAGGAAACAAGAGAAAGTTGTAAGCTGTGTAATGTAAAATGTTAGAGAAATTGAAAGAGAAGTTGAAAGGTGCACTGCCTTAGTAAGAAAATTGAAACAAAAAGCAAAGGAAGAAGATGATAGCAAACTGTGTGCCTAAGATGGAAATTAAAGTTAAGAGCCCTAAGTGAACTCATGGCCCATACTCTAAAAGTACTAGTTAATGATACCATTTGTAATGCCCTAATGGAAGGCCCAAACCACATGACCTATACTCTAAAAGGACTAGTCAATGATATAATTAAAATCCTATTAGAATATTATAAAAAGTAAAAACTTCTCGTTCTCAAATAATGTAGGATCTCATATACCACGTACCCTCATCCTTATCATATGAGGTATCACACTCTGTCATCTTATCAAACATGGTATCAGAGCTAAACGATTAATATGTCAATTCTGAGACATTGGCCTCATCTTCTTCCTTTAACACCCCACTTCTATCCCTCCATTACATCGTCCTTCTCTCATATTGTTACAACCAAATTAAATACAAAAAATTATCTTCTATGGAAGGTACAAATATCTGTCTATTTAAAGGCCAAGACTTTAACTCCTATGTCAATGGCACTCTCCCCTCCCCATCCAAATTTCTCATTGATGACTTAGACCCAATATCAAAACCAAATTCTGACTTCTTGACTTCGCGATGTACTGATCAGTTAGTCTTAAGTGTGCTATTTTCCTTACTCTTAGAGTCCATTATCAGCCATGTCTTCTTCTGAACCATAGATCGTGCATTATGGAGTTCTCTTTCCTCCATATTTTCCTCTCATTCATAAGCTAAGGGATTTTAAGTTCGATTTTCAGCTCACTAATCTCTCAAAAGGAGATCAAACTATTTCTGATTACTTTGGCAAGGTACGTTTACTTGCTGATTCACTAGCTATTACTAGCAATATCCTATCTGATAAAGAACTAGTCAACTATCTTTTATATGGATTAGGACCCTCCTATGAGTCTTTTATCATACAACAAGAATTGAGCACCTTACCTCTCATGAACTCTATCAACTCCTTCTCATTCATGAAAACTGACTTTCTCATAATACAAGAAATATAATCTCCTCTGTTGAAGTGCCTACAAATTTCAGTTTAGCTACACCACATGACCAACGAGGTCTTTGGTTCTCTCAAGGTGGCTGTCATGGATGTGGCAAAGGATGTTATCCTAACAATGGATGTGGAGGTTGGCCCTTCTTTAATACCACAACATAGAAATATACTAGTTCGTGCCTTACTTGTCAAGTGTGCAATAGAACTGGGCATGTTACCCTTCAATGCAGATATCATTCCAACCATTCATACCTATTTGGAGCTCGTTAAAATTTCTTAGCCAACTACACTGCTTCAAGCTCCTTCACCAACAATGCTAGAAACTATGACCTTGTAGCAACTCATCACATAACAAATGATCTCACTAACTTGAATCTTTCATATGAACAATATACTGGTGGTGAAACCATTCGTGTAGGTGATGGCACAGATCTTCCCATACAGAGCTTTGGCGACTCCTCTCTATCCACTCCCTCTTCTTCCTTCATACTTCGAAACCTATTACATGTTTTTTCCATAACCAAGAATCTTGTCTATGTGCTTAAGTTTTGTGTTAATAATTGTTTTTGTTTTGAATTTCACTATATGAGAGAGGTAAGGTACAACTAGGGCCCAACCACTATTAAGGCATCACAAGGCATGAAATGACATGAGGGAGGGGTGGCAGACGCATGGGTTAAAGCTGACACACGCAAACTCAGACTTATCCCATCACAGTAGACCAATGCACACCACCAAAGAGTCTTATAAAAGGCCTCAAACAGATGGATGGACTCTCTTTCCTCTCCAACCCGTCCTCTCCCTCAGTTTCTTCTCGTTCTCCGAAGGCACTCGGGAACTCTAACCAATACGATTTTAGTCACAAATTTTCATATTTTTCCTTGTACAGTAAGATATGAGAGATTGTAAAATATTTATTGTTGACGCCACTAGCCTACACTTGGGATTGAACGTAAACTGAAGCGGTGGGGACATGTAGCATAAGATTACATACCCCTCGTTCATGTCAAAAATAAAATTCATGCACTTAACTTACTAACAGTATGCAATATATATCGTAGCAGAATAAGGTCAATTCTAAAAGGATAGGTAAATTTAAAAAAAAAAATTAATTGCCAATCATCACATGGTAGCACTAAAGTAAAATCCCAAAAGTTTTATAAAGCCTATCACCATAATGCAACAAGTTATCAAAAACCCAAGCTCACAAAACATGGGAGGAAAATCAAATGCTTTAAATTTAAAATAAACATTGTCTTAATACTCGAAAAGAAAAGATACAATTGCCCCTTCTAAAGGAGTTCCTTTTTCATATTCATATATCCACATCTAAAACGAAAATGGCCCATGCTCAAATCGCGGTCTTGCCAATAGCTTGACTCTGTCGACGACACATAGACATCATCGAGGGATAAGGATCCATTTGGGCGCAATACCAAACAATACCCCTGAGGTTGCCGGTCCTCTGGTGATACGGTTGCGCTCTTCCTCAAGTTTTCCAATAGTATGTTGAACCAAAAAGGGGCAACCTCATCAAAAAAGATAGAGTGCTCCATTGGGCCCTCAAGGCTCCTCGGGATCTCTCGGGCAGTTTGTCTCCTATGCGGATCCATCTAATCCAACAACCACTTTTATCATCCCAGAAAGAATGATAGTTGAAAATTAAAGGAGTGAGATTTCAAAAAATCTCAATAAATATATAGATACCATAACAAAGGCATCACAAACATATATAGGTAAACACAAAAACAAATGTATGTATCATGAATATGAGACTTATGATGTGACTTAGCACCATGTCTTTTCATGAAAAGACTTTCATGCTTTTTTAACTTTCTTTGACACGTATTCATAAATTTTCGTAAACTTTTCATATATTTTCTTAGTATTCATAACATTACGTGTCATTTTTCTTGTTCATATCATTTTTAAGCTCATATCATTTTTTGTCATGACTTTTCAGATAACATGTTGGATACCCCATGGCTCCCTTACACACCGCGTGTTCCATACTATTTATTGCATCACTTTACGATTACTTTAATCAAGGTGACTACGCTATAATCATATTCTTATATGGCAATTCGCTTATTTCGCCTTCACCGTCCTTGCCACCCACTAGTTTTAGATGCAACCTCGCTCCAGAACCCTTTAATAGGAATCATTTGAGGCCCATCAACTATTTTTCGTCAACCTAGTGGTTTCACTCGACTTTAGTCACTCTTGAGTGAACAAGGAGTTTCACTAGGGCAATACCTCGTCCTAGCCTTTAAGGTTCTTATAAAAAGGTTCTTGACTTACTTCTTTTGAAAAACATGATGACCCAAAAACATGAAACTCGTGACTTAGATGAACATGCATGCAACATATGACTTCTCATGCAAAACATGTAGTTCATAGGACATATAGAGCTTGCATTTTCAAACCGTAATTTGAACATGCTATAACATGCAAACATAATTATATTTTAAGGAAGTCATGCTCATTCGAGTTAAACCCTAACCCTAGTGGGATAAGACCGAAACACTCATGAGTTTAAAATCCTAGTTCTTCCTTCTCTTTTCTTTCCACCAACTCGTGCATTCCTTTGAAGAATAGCAAAACTTATTAACAAACCATAGTAGGGCTTTAGCCAAAACCCTAGATGCTCATTTTCTTTATTATTTTTTGTCAACTCTACAAAACAAGGTCTAAACCTCAATTTGTGCATATACTTGAAACTATACACCAAGGTAAATCAATAGTTTTAAGTTCCTAAACCACTCAAGGATTTAAGTCAAGATCATAACATCAACCAAGAGTTGAAAGCCTAAAGTTTCCCTTCAAAAACTCACCATGGCCATAACATATAAGTTTCCTAAAATAGATTTTCATCATCCAAAACACGCCATACCATGATTCAACACCTTAGCTGAGAGTCACTAAATTACACTCCTTATATTCTTTTATCAAGTATTCATTATATTCCATCAAATACTCTTAGATTAAACCCTAAGGTATAATCTTAACAAAGCATAGAGAAAATATAAAAAGATCATTCAACAAGCAAGCAAAAATAATAATATAAATCAACCAACTACGAGTTCACTTAATATATACAAGTAATGCTAAAGTTAGGTTAGGAGTGTATTTACAAAACTTCTAAGAACAAACAAAAAAGTCTTGAAAGGTAGATGAATCCAATAAAATTTTTGAAGAAAAAAGTGAAGTATGCAAGGAAAATGATTGTTTAGATAGTGAGAAAGTGAGAAGAAAATGAAGGGAGTATAGAGAACTAGCTTGGTTGAAATTCTTGGAGGAAGAAAGACAATAGGGTAGGGGAAAAGACACTCCCAAGTCCGGCCAAAGGTTTATATAGTGCCCCAAAAACCTCAATTCTTCTATGTGCATGGATGACACATGGCAAAAACTCCTTTACCCGTGCTTCCAAAAAGACATGCTAGATTTGGCTCCCCCTCCCTTTTCTCTCTCCAATCCGATTATCCCATGCATGCAAATTTTCATTTTAACCTTCTACCATTTCTTAGAGAAAAATCTTAGAATGGCTTTCTTGAAAATCCACATTTTCTTGTTTTCTTAGCATGCCACTTGTCAAAGTGTGTGTCATTTCCAAAAAATCTCTTCCACTTCTCACTCAACTTTACATGCCTACCAATTTTTATTTTTCCCAAAATCTTTCTTTTCAACTTTCCATGCAAAAAGGCTCCATGAGAAACCCAAAAGACTAGAAGCATTGGTATGCCACTTGTCCAAATGTGTTCAAAAGACCCCTAGGCGCCCCATGCTACCCTATGGGCTTCATTTGGGCCTTATCTCAACCCTTGGGCCTAACTCTTATATACCTCATACAAGAAAAAGGCCAAGGTTTATTTATTTATTTTTTTAAAGACTCAAAACACCTCAAAATAGAATGAATAAAATAATAGAAATTTGCTCCAAACATGAACAATGTCCTATAGAAAAATAAAATAAAAGTTCGGGATGTCACATTTATTATAGTGAATCCTCCCCCCATAACTTCTATAGGACATTATGTTGAACCACATAAATTCTATGTCCATATCTATTTATTTTATCTATTATTAATGTATGCACCAGCCGCACAGGAACCTCGTCGAGGGCTCCAAACGATATCGAACGAAGCTCAAATTGTGTAAGTGGGCCTTGAATGATTCTTCCTTTCGCTCTAGTCTGTTGACCGATTTTTACGGCATCAATAGTAGCGTCATCTATGGGATCTGAACATTTATAAACTGGAGGTGAGAGAATGATGACTTCTTGGCACACTAAATAAATCTCCAAACAAACCATCAAGCTCCCTCCAAATAAGTCCACTTGCCTACCCCACTCTTATTTTTACTACTAATATTGCGTCAATATTTGAATTTGCCCACGTTACCAAGCACTTTCACCACTCAAAAATAAAACTAGTACCAGGTCACATAGCACTTACCCGAACACATGCATTGGCACTTAAGTACTTAAGTGCACAGTACCACACACAATGTAGCATGTGCTTGAGTTGAGAATGAGGGAAGCACTGTGCACTTAAGTGCACAGTGCAACCCACGTTTATTGTGCATGACACGTACACTGCCATGCACAATGCGTGGCCAGGGTGCACAGTGCTTCCCACGTTCATTGTGCATGACACGTACAATGCCATGCACAATGCGCGGGCACGACAATGTGCCGTGCCTAGTGGGTCTTGGGCGCACGGCCCAGAGGCTCGCAACGCCTCGTTGTGAGTCACGCAGCCTCGCCGACATCCCCACTGGAACCACTGATGGTTTCTGGCCTGGTCTTCGAGGTCCCCAATTGAGCAAACCGTGAACAGAGCCAGCAATGGCACATACTCCATGCATGCAGGAGCAACAACGTGGCCCAGCCACGATGAGGCAGCAGATAGTACTGGCGTTCACCATGTGACTCGCCGACATCGTCTGTCCTGGACAGCGAGTCTTTGACGACCCCTGGGTTCGTGGTGGCTCACCACGCACAGCCCATGCACCTTGTGCACCATCCACCATGAATTGGTTTGGTCTTGGTCTAGGCAAGTGCATTAGACAGACTAGTTAAGCCGGCAACCACCAAGTGGCTTGCCGGTGACCTCTATCTTCAATTGGGTGCTCCCCCTCGATAGAAGAGGGGAACCCAGCACATCATCACGTAGCTCAAAAGTTCCCGAGCTCTCCCCCATTCTCAAGCTCTCCCTTTGTGCTAGGGATAGCCATTTCCGAACCCTCCCTCCTTGCTCGGGACAGCCATTCCTAAGCCCTCCCTCCATGCTTGGGACAACCATTCTTGAGCCCTCCCTTTGTGCTCAGGACGCCCATTCCTGAGCACTCCTTTCGTGCTCGAAACACCCACTCTCGAGCTTCCCCTCTACAACCACTTGCACATGGGACTTGTGAGCTTAGGCTTGGTACTTACTTATGGCCTTAGCTAGGACACGACGAATAACCCAAAGAAAATACATGGGCTCAGGAGTTGTTGAGCCTTTCATTTCATTATGTTGGTCACATATAATCTTTGACAGCACCTCACCACTCAAGCACACGGCTCGGATGGACCCCATTCTCGTTTGAGAAACACTTGCATCACTGATTAAGTCTCACTCCCGAGCTCCCCCTCCATGCCCGCCACTCTTGGATCCCACCGTACTCACTCGGGATCACCTTTTTAGGGCTCACTCTCGAGCCTAGAGCATCACTGAAGACTAAGCTTCTGAGCCCACCTCGGAGTAGTGTTGCTTGGATGCACGTGGACTGGCAAACACTTCGTTACTTAGGAAACACATGCAAAATTCGGAGTATGCACACAATGAGCTTGGAACCATAACTTCGCGCTAGAAGCTTGGGACACACGTGCATGACACAAACCGCACCTCACCCACTCAGGATTCACTCCCTACCCCAAGTCTGCACATGGAACTCCATTCACGGGGTCGCCCACTCAAGACCCTCCCTCCATTCATGCCTCACAGACACGACATGCTTAAACCTCAAAAGCCCATCTCCTGCTCGGGACTTGCTTGCCAAGTCTCTCCCATTTGGGGCTTACCTATTGGGCCCCTCTCCACGCAAGGAAAAGCCACCTGGATTCCAGTAGTCTTTACACAAAGGCATTGCCACTCGACAACTCCCCTCCAAACCACTCATCAAGTCCCCAGCTTTTATTGTTTGAACGGGTTACTCACTGCCTTGAGATCGCAGGAACTCAAAACTTAGCAACAAACTCGACTTGGGTTCGACATACATAGGCTCAAACACAACAACCATGGGTTTACAAAGATCTACTGTGCCAGCTAAAGGTCTCCGATTTGTCTTACTCACAGCATGTGAATTCAATTTTCTACTAACGAAGTTATTTTCTGTATGGCCCTTCGCTCCAGCAGAATCGCACGATCCATACAAACATCTCCAATGAATCGCCAACAGGAGTGCCAATAAATCGCGAGGTCGAGGCTTGGGTTCTAGCCCAAGCACTACTTAAACCCCTACATCTCCATCACTCTCAGAGTGCCAATGAATCGTAGGGTCGAAGCTCGGGCCCTAGCCCAAGCACACTTGTAAACTCCCGCATCTCCATACTAGCTCGGAGCACCAATGAATTATGGGGTCGAAGCTCGGGCCCTAACCCTAGCATTGTGTAAACCCTCGCATCTCCATTGCCATCTGATCGCCAACGGAACCGCCATTTTCAGTTGAGTTCATCTCCCGCCACCTTTGAATCCCGTGCTCCCACATTTACGATCGAGTCCATCTCCCGCGACCTTTGAGCCCCGTACTCCCACACTCGTGATCAAGCCTATCTCCCACCTTAACCAAGCCTCGCGCTTGCATTCTACGCCACCGAAAGTTTTGAAATACTAGCACATTATGGCATTCTTTTGATAATTATTTGTTGCATGTTTTTATTTTTAAGATTATCAAGGTTAGCTTAGGCTTAAAAGATGAACCACCTCCTTTTCAAGGTCCGAATACGGGATGTTGAGACAGAATTCTGACCATATTCTCGTTGGTGAGAATTCGCGGAATACTGTGAGAAGGGAAAGGTACAGCTAGGGCCCAACCACCATTAAGGCATTGCAATGCATGAAATGACAAGAGGGAGGGGTGGAAAACACATAGGTTAAGGAATAAAGGGTGTTAGGGCATGGGCACGCAACTAGGAAGGAAAAACGAGAAAGAAATGGAAGAGAAAGAAACCAAACCGGGTGACACACTCAAACTCAAACTTGTTCCATCACAGCAGACCAATACACACCACCAAAGAATCTTATAAAAGCCCTCAGACAGATAAACGGACTCTCTCTCCTCTCCAACCCCTCCTCTCCCTCAGTTTTTTCTCTTTCTCGAAAGGCACTCAAAAGCTCCAACTGTAGGATTTTAGTCACAGATGTTCATAATTTTTCTTGTACAATGAGATATGAGAGACCGTAAAATATTTATTATAGTGAATCCTCCTCCCAAAACGCTCGTAGATGTAGGCCTTATATCGAACCACGTAAATCCTATGTCGATGTCTATTTATTTCATTTGTTATTAATGTACGCGCCAGCCATACCGAAATCTCGTCTAGGGCCCCAAACGATACCGAACGAAGCCCAAATCTCCTCAGTGGGCCAGGATTGATTCTTTCTCTTGTCCAAATCTGTTGAATGATTCTTACAGCATCAATACACTCCTCTCACTTCTTTTTGAAGGACTCTTAGACTGGGAAGACCCTTTTCACCGGACCAACTCGTGATGAACTCTATATCTTCCTCTTCATGGTGCCTAGCTCTTTCTCTCCTTCAGCTCATATTGGTAAACGCACATCCATCATGTAGTGGCACTGAAGGATGGGTCATCCCTCCCTTGCTTTAGTCTCTCGCATTCTACACAACAAGTGTTTGCCTGTGTGTCCAACTGAAGCCATTTTTTAATGCCCGTTGGCTAAATCTCACTAGTTGCCTTTTCCTTCTAGTCGGACCACTTACAATGGGCCCTTAGAGTTAATCTATTCACATCTTTGGGGCCTAACCCCTTTTGTTTCTCGCAATGGTTATAAATACTACTTATCTCTTTTGTCGATCATTTTACTTAGATTCACTTGGAATTTTCCTCTTAAGCTCAAATCCAATGTAGTTAATTTGTTTTCTAATTTTTTACCATTTATTGAACACTTGTTTAGAACCAAGTTAACTACAATGCAAACCGATATATGGAGGAGGTGAATCTAAACCCATCATCTCCATGTGTCAAAAACTTGGAATAAATCTTCATCTCTCATATCCGCACACACATAAGCATAATGGACTTGTCAAAAGAAAGTACCAATATTGTTGAAATTGGGCTTGCCCTTTTCGCCCAAGCATTCCTTCCATTTACCTATTGAGTTGAGGCATTTGAAACTGCCATATACTTAATCAAACTTCTCACATCCCCAATTCATTAAAATAAAACTCTTTATTTCATGGTTCATAAGCGTGATCATGACTACAATTTTTTAAAAGTCTTTGGTTGTGAGGGTTAGCCAAATCTAAGACCTTGTCTATCCAATAATTTCAGGTTTTCAATTAAACAAAGCTCAATTGAGATGAGTTAATTTGTTTATAAATAATAGTTAGTTGAAATAGTAGAGTAAGTTTTGTGTGGTTTATTAAAAATGAGTTTAAATGTGTTTAGATATTAAGATGAGTTTAGATATATTTATAAAAAATTGAAAAATGTTATGAGTTCCACATATAAAGAAATATTGAGTTAAAAAAAAATTATAGATCCTACATGTAAAAATATAGGAAAATTCTTGTTGTAAGCAAGTGTGTGCATCAATATTGATGTGAAAATGTAAACTTTAATAAAGTCCTTATATTTAAAATAAAATATTTAAAGGCAGCCAATAACATATATATATTAGTGCACAGATTGATTCACAAATCTTGTTGTATATAGTATTGTTTAAAAAGATATTAAGTTGAAAAAAATTGTGATCTCACGCTTAAAAAAATTGAGTTGAGTGATATTTAGTGATTTGAGAATTGCGTGCATGTATATTAAGATAGGTTTAAAATAAAATTTAACTAGATGAGCTAAGCTCATTCAAGGATCTTAAGGATCCAAAAGAAGTTTCTTGTCGTTGTGCCGTGATATGTACGCAGTGGCGGTGCGGACGTGCCGTTTGCATGGTGGCAGCTAGAAGTTTCAAGTAAAGCCTTTAATTTATAGCAGCATGATCTTCCGTCTCTTCAACATCTGGTACTTTCAAGATCGGTAATTCTAATGGGCAACAGACAGACTTATGATTGTTTGGAAAATTCCTATTCATGCCCCCTTTTTATGCAATTATTATGGTCAGTTTTGTATATCCAGTCATAGTAGTACCAGTCTTATGTTTCAGGACTAGTACTATAAATAAAGAGGTACTCCATGTCACCCTGTATAACATTTCAAGAGCCCATTAAAACAAAAGCAAAGACTTGCCCCCCTTTCAAGGCTATAACCTCGCAGGATTCCTCTCAAGCTTCCCTTAATGTTGTTCATATAAATATTAACTACAAACAAAGATGGAGCAAAATGATCGGGACCAGAAGCTCCTGCAAAATGTTGACGAGTTCAACAAGAAGCACTACAAGTTCTTGAAAAGGACTTTGCAGTCTGTTATCTCAGTCTCATTAATTTCTTTGTTTCTTTGCTACTCCTCAGGCTTCTGCTTCTTTCCCCATTCCTTCATTGTCTTCTTCTCCGCATCCCTTTTTTCACTCTTCACCCAAACCCTCCAAAGGAGATACATATTTCTTATCTGTAATGCAATTCTTGCTATTCTAGCCAAAAGCTTATTTTCTAGCAGCTCTTCACCAATATCTGTGAATATTGATCCTATTGGTGGTGACTTTGCAACTTCAGTTGCTGAGGAAGTCCAAGTCGGAAGTATTGGATCGGTAGATGTCGCTCTTGTAGCTGAAGGATCAGGAGGGGAAGAAGAAGAAGAAGACGACGACGAAGAAAAAGTACTAGCAGATCAAACTGAAAAACTAGAAGTCGGCCAAGAAGATGGGTCGTCTTCTGGTGCAGAAAATGAACAAAGAGAAATTCAAGCTTTCATTGCAGATCAAGATGAAGGGGGAGGAGAAGAAGAAGAAGTACCACCGGAAGGAAATGATGAATTGAACAGAAAGTTCGAAGAATTCATTAGGAAGATGAAGGAGGAAATCAGGATTGAAGCCCAACGTCAACCAATTGCCGTCTAGTTATGTATATCTAATTATGTATGTCCTGATCAGATGTATTATTCTGCTCCAAAATGCTTTGGTCTCTTTTTAAAATGACCAAAGCCCTATTTCTTTCTGATCATGTATCTTGCAAGCAATATGCATGCATGTAGAACTTAGCTTCTGTCATTAAGTTCTTCGTTATAATCTAAGCCGTGTGACGACTGTATGTTTTCTCCAGCTTGTTCTTTTACTTCATCAAATAGCGCAAAATTAAGCTAGAAATTAAGCCTAAATATCAATTACAGGAGTTTTGAAGCATCATGGAAATAAATAAAAATAATAATTAGTAAAGAGTTTTAAGTACAGAATAAAATATTAGGGACTTCATCTTTCGCGAGTTTTGTGGAAAATACTAGAAAAGTAAAACTCCAGTACCGTGGAGAATTTGGACTGTTATAAAACTTAAAGAAAGGAAACTACTATTGCAAAAGAGAAATAAGAAATTCTCTCTAGAACTCTTAAGAACTGAAACTTTCTTTCTCTCTCTATATTTTCTTATGAATTTCATTACAACTGAAGCCCCTATTTATAGGCTTTGAAATTACTATGCAAGTTACTATGCAAGTCACTATGCAAATCACTATGCAGAATTTAAAATAATAATGGTGGGGTCATTCACATAATTTAGTGGTGGGACAGGGGGCGGCTGATAATTTCGTTCGTTCATTACACTCCCCCTTGAATGACCGCCAATAAGGAATCTGCCTCGTTAAAACCTTGCCAAGTAAAAACCCAGTGGGAAGAAAAACCAATGGCGAAGGAAAAAGAGTACAGTCTTCTTATGTATCCACAAGTGCTTTAAGATTACCTCATTAAAACCTTGCAGGGGAAAACCCAGTGGGACAAAACCTCAGCGAAAGAAAAATAGTACAATCAGCACATTTACTCCTCCTGAAAAGTGCATGACAAAAGATCTTTGAGTCTTCGCATTCCAATGTTATACACAATCTTTTTGAATGTGGAAGTTGGTAACGCCTTTGTGAATAAATCTGCCAGATTATCACTAGATCGTATCTGCTTGACATCAATTTCACCTTTCTCTTGAAGTTCATGAGTATAAAAGAATTTAGGTGAAATATGTTTGGTTCTGTCACCTTTGATATATCCTCCTCTGATTTGAGTGATACAAGCAGTATTATCTTCATATAAGATTGTTGGGCTATTATTGATCATGGGAAGTCCACACTTTTCCTGGATATGTTGAATAACTGATCTCAACCAAATACACTCTCGGCTTGCTTCATGAATAGCAATGATCTCTGAGCGATTTGAAGAAGTAGCAGATAGTGTCTGCTTAACAGATCTCCATGATATGGCAGTATCTCCATAAGTAAATAAATATCCAGTTTGAGATCTACCTCTGTGTGGGTCTGAAAGATAACCTGCATCTGCATACCCAATCAATTCTGGACTTGAACCACGTTGATAAAATAATCTCATATCAACCGTACTATGAAGGTAACGAAGGACATGTTTAATACCATTCCAATGCCTTCGAGTTGGTGCAGAACTATATCTTGCAAGCAGATTAACTGAGAATGTAATATCTGGTCAAGTGCAATTTGCAAGATACATCAAAGCTCCAATTGCACTGAGATATGGTACTTCAGGACCAAGAATTTCTTCATCGTCATCACAAGGACGGAATAGATCTTTCTTCACATCAAGTGTTCGAACAATCATTGGAGTACTCAGAAGATGAGATTTGTCCATATAAAAATGCTTTAGGACTTTCTCAGTATACATGGACTGATGAATAAAAATTCCATTTGGCAGGTGCTCAAGCTGCAGGCCGAGACAAAGTTTTGTTTTGCCAAGATCTTTCATTTCAAATTCATTCTTTAAATATATAGCGGTTTTTGAGATCTCTTCAGGAGTTCCCACAATATTTAAATCATCAACATAAACCGCAATAATGACAAATCCGGATTCTGATTTCTTAACAAAAACACATGGGCATATAGGATTATTCTCAAATCCTTCTTTCAATAGATATTCGCTTAAGCGATTATACCACATGCGTCCGGATTGCTTCAACCCATATAAAGATCTTTGTAGTCTGATTGAGTACATATTTCTAGATGTACTTGTAGATACTTCAGGCATCTTATATCCTTAAGGGATTTTCATATATATGTCATGGTCTAAGGATCCATATAAATATGCAGTGACCACATCCATCAACCGCATTTCTAATCCTTTTGTAACAACCAGACTAATCAAAAATCTAAATGTGATTGCATCCATAACGGGAGAGTATGTTTCTTCATAATCAATCCCGGG
This sequence comes from Platycarya longipes, assembly GCA_036559045.1. NCBI lineage: Eukaryota > Viridiplantae > Streptophyta > Magnoliopsida > Fagales > Juglandaceae > Platycarya > Platycarya longipes. Next base: position 19,207,055 of record CM071797.1, read on the forward strand.
TTTCTGCAGGAAACCTTGTGCAACAAGCCGTGCTTTGTATCGCACAATTTCATTTTTCTCATTACGTTTTCGTACAAATACCCACTTATATCCAACAGGCATCACACCCTTTGGTGTTTGGACAACAGGTCCAAATACTTCTCGTTTTGCTAGCGAATTTAATTCAGCTTCAATAGCTGTTTTCCATTTTGGCCAATCATTTCTACGTCGACATTCTTCGACGCTTTTTGGCTCACTTTCTTCATTACTTCTGGTAATGTCAAGGGCCATTTTATATGAAAATATGTTGTCGACAACAGTTTTATTTCTATCCAGAATTTCTCTAGTTTTCATGAAATGTATTGAGATCTCATTATTTTCAGGTACCTGTTCCTTTTCAGGGGAAAACATTTCATGACACACCTCTTCAGGAGGTCCATTTTTAGGAGATTTATACTCTTCAGGAGTTTCCTCTTCAGGAGGTTCTGGAATAGAAGATTTGAGCTCTTTAGGAGCATCAATTATATTTGTAGCCTGTATTGTGGATATGTGTTCTTCAGGAACACCAAATTCATTTTGTATTCTTTTCCTTCTGGGAATTTTGTCTTTTGCACCAATAGGTCTTCCACGCTTCAGGCGTGTTTTAGATTCACCTATTGCTGCTTTGACAATTTGTCCTTCAGGGACTTCAATCCTTGCTGGAGTATTCACAGCAGGAATATAAGATTTTACTACACCTTTAGTGTCAGTAAATACATCCGGTAATTGATTTGCAACATTTTACAAATGAATAATCCTTTGAACTTCCCGTTTACATTCATTTGTAGGAGGATCAAAATGAGACAGGGTCTTATTATCCCAAGTAATATCTTGTCGTGCTTCAGGCACCGACTTTTCTTTACCCATTAACGGAAAATTTGATTCGTCAAAATGACAATCTTCAAAACGTGCTTTAAACATATCCCCTGTAAGGGGTTCAAGGTATCTAATAATGGATGGAGAATCAAAACCAACATATATCCCAAGTCTACGTTGAGGGCCCATTTTTGTACGTTATGGAGGTGCAATTGGAACATATACAGCACATCCAAAAGTACGAAGATGAGAAATATTTGGTTGTTGACCAAATGCAAGCTGTAATGGAGAATATTTATGATATGCAGATGGTCTAATACGAATTAGAGATGCTACATGAAGTATAGCATGTCCCTAAACAGAAATAGGTAGTCTTGATTTCATAAGTAAAGGTCTAGCGATTAGTTGAAGCCTTTTGATCAAAGACTCAGCTAAACCGTTTTGTGTGTGTGTATGGGCAACAGGATGTTCAACATCTATTCCTATTGACATGCAATAATCATCAAAAACTTGAGATGAAAATTCACCTGCATTATCTAATCGAATGGTCTTAATTGGATATTCAGGAAATTGTGCTCGTAGTTTAATTATCTGAGCAAGAAGTCTAGCAAATGCAACATTTCTAGTGGAAAGAAGACAAACATGTGACCATCGACTAGATGCATCAATTAGAACCATAAAATATCTAAATGGTCCACTTGATGGATGAATAGGTCCACATATATCTCCGTGAATCCTTTGTAAAAAGGATGGAGATTCAACAATGACTTTTGAGGGAGATGGTCTAATAATTAACTTACCTTGAGAACATGCAGAGCACGGAGATTCATTGGGTAGAAATATCTTTTGATTCTTTAAGGGATGCCCATGCGAATTTTCAATAATTCGTCTCATCATTATAGAACCCGGATGTCCAAGGCGATCATGCCAAGTCATAAATACTTTAGGGTCAATGCACTTCTGGTGCATTACCACATATGATTCAATTGTTCTCATTTTTGTATAATACAATCCAGAATATAGAGCAGGCAGTTTTTCTAATACGAGCTTCTGGCCCGATATTGTTTTAGTAATAAGAAGATGCTCTTTACTGCCTTCATTGGTCGTTTCAATATGGTAATCATTACGACATATATCTTTGAAACTCAATAAATTTCTTCTGGATTGTGAAGAGAATAGAGCATCATCAATACAAAATTTGGTGCCATTAGGCAACACAATATAAGCTCTTCCGGAGCCCTCAATTAAATCCAATGAACCTGATATGGTATGGACATAGGCTTTACTTAGTGTTAGATTTTGAAAATATTTCTTTTCTTTGAGAATTGTGTGAGTTGTAGCACTGTCAGCTAGACATATATCTTTATCATTCAACTCAGAGATAAAAAGCTCATCAATGTGATCCATGATTCTACAAAATATACAAAACTTTTATTACTGATAGAAAGAAAATACATTAATTGAGTGGAACACTTCCATCTCCAATTAAGTGTTCAATACTACCTTCCAGATGATTAAAGAAATCAGATACATCAAGATGAGTAACGTCTACATCTACTGAATCTAATAAATCATCTGATGGTTCTACTAAATTTGTTTCATGCACTTTATTCTTTCCTTTAATAGAAGCTTGATATAAATCAGCTAAGTGTCTGGCCGTACGACAGGTACGTGACCAATGTCCAGTCATTCCACATCTATGGCACACCTCTTCACTTTTCTTTGAAGAATTATTCTTAGGATTTTTACCCCTTTCTGAATTGTACCACTTCTGGTGATATGGTATATTATAATCCCTTTTAATGTTGTCATTCCTGGGACCAACATTTCTATAATTTCTCCTACCACGTCCACGCCTCCGATTTCTTCTGAAGGATGCACCATTCACTTCTGGGAATGATGCAAACCTATTACCATTCACTTCAGGGAATGATATTGAGCCAGTAGGGCGTGACTGGTGGCTTTCTAATAAGAGCTCATTATTCTGCTCAGCTAATGGAAGACATGATATAAGTTCAGAATATTTCTTGAACTTTCTCTCTCGATACTGCTGCTGCAGGAGCACATTCGAGGCATGAAATGTAGTAAAAGTCTTCTCTAGCATATCTTCATCGGTGATTTTCTCACCGCATAATTTTAATACTGAGCTTATTTTAAAAAGTGCGTAATTATACTCACTAACACTTTTAAAATCTTGCAACCTCAGGTGCATCCATTGAGAATGAGCTCTTGGGAGGATGACAGTCTTCTGGTGTTCATACCTCTCCCTTAAATTGTTCCACAAAATATAGGGATCTTTTACTGTGAGATATTCAGTTTTCAATTCTTTATGAAGATGGTGGCGAAGGAAAATCATTGCTTTAGCACGTTCCTGCAGGGATGCTTGATTTCCTTCTTTAATAGTTTCTCCCAGGTTCATTGCATCAAGATGTATTTCAGCATCAAGTATCCAGGATAAATAATTTTTCCCAGATATATCAAAAGCAACAAATTCCAATTTTGTAAGATTTGTCATTTTCTACACATATAAATAATGAAATAAATATGTGTATCTCAGAAAATATATTTATAAATTCACACAGATAATCATCAATAAAATATATCAAAGATTTCAAATAATATATTGAAAAACTTACAGAGGAATAAGGCCACTAGCTTCAGAATTGGTAGAACCGTCGTGCTGATAACGTGTTATAAAACTTAAAGAAAGGAAACTACTATTGCAAAAGAGAAATAAGAAATTCTCTCTAGAACTCTTAAGAACTGAAACTTTCTTTCTCTCTCTATATTTTCTTATGAATTTCATTACAACTGAAACCCCTATTTATAGGCTTTGAAATTACTATGTAACTTACTATACAAGTCACTATGCAAGTCACTATGCAAAATTTAAAATAATAGTGGTATGATCATTCACATAATTTAGTGGTGGGACAGGGGGCGGTTGATAATTTCGTTCATTCATTACATGGACAAAATACTTACCATTCAGTGCCAAGAATATGATACCACCGTATTGCAATCCGGTTACAAGAAACTTGAAAAGTACCTATCTCACCAAGGCATTAGACTTTTATGACGCGTTGTCCCCACAATCAAACCTGTAAGGACTTGCATTTCCTTTTCTTTCTGCTTTTTTAAGCAGCGTGGAAGCCGATAAAAGAAAGAAAATAATGCCTTTGACCGGCCTTTAAGCATCTAATCTCTTCTTTAAGTCGCCCTTAATTAGACATATAAAAGACACCAAATGCATCTGACTCGACCACCATTAATGAACACGTTAAGATCTATAGAGATTCAAATTAAAGCTACAACAAGACGTGAACCCCAGTTCAAAGCCCATCCTTCCAAAGACAACATGTAGGTCTGTCTCAAGTGATTTAAGCATAAAGTAAATCGATCTCAAATTATAAGTCTTGATATCATTATTTTTCTGTTTGGTTGTTCGACGGTAGAGATCAATTCAACTCAATTTAATTTGAAGCTGAATATAATATTCAAATATTTAATTTTTAAATTATTAAATTTATTTCAACTCAAAACTTCTCTATACTTAAAATTCATATTTTTTTTAACTCAACATTTTTTTACATACAACACCCACAATCTTCTTAAAATTTTCATAAATATATCTAAATACATCTAAATTCATCTTAAATAAATTTTATAAAACTTATTCCATTATTTCAATTATTATTATTTATAAAAAATTTAATTTAACTCAACTTAACTCACCATTTCAAATGCAACATTAAGAATCGAGATTTGATATTACTTCGAAAATAAAGAGGGCAATCCCGTCACTATGGCAAATTGATATGTGTCTTTCTCAGTCACATATCATCTTGTACAGTACGGAAACCGACCCTTTGATGTGGCTCTTACACGTGGCTACAAGTTTGCGGCTATCATAATCTCCACTCTCTTGTTATTAATTTTTTAGTGCCACGTATTATGGACAGGGTCTCTCCCAAAGGGGAGCCTCTTTCAAGTACAGGTTCAAATTGAATGAATAATATCAAACTCTTACCTACTTTCCTGTAACTAAAAATCAGGTATAGTGGGGGGAAAGATCTAGATCTAGATTGATGAGGTCCACTGCAACATGCATGGAAGAAATCCACCCTAGCCTGCCTGCAAGTAGTGACAAGAATGTGGGTGTCAAGTATTTGTAAATTATTTTGTTGGTGATATGGTACAGTTGAACAAAAGAGTTTGTATGAAAGAAACAAGGCATGTATCCTCCTGTCGTCATCCAAATGAGGCACGTGAATGCGGGTCCATGATCAGGTAAAGCAACAGCCAACAAGAACTGGTGTAAACAAGAGACTTCAGTAACTCAGTTACTGTAGAAGAAGCTTAGTATCCATTTACAATACAAAGGGCCTTTTGCAATTGAGTAGTGCTAAAATAAATCTACACTCAGAGTACTCACTTTCACAAAATACTGTTGATGAATCTATAATTTTTCTTTGCAATTATATCCTTTTTTCTTCTTCTTTCTTCATTTTAGTCATACTCATACAGTTTTAAACGTGTCCATTGAGTCTGCATGATACTCTAATCAGTGATTTAGCTCATCTCAGGACAGGAGTAATCGAGACAATTTCTACTTTGTATAGGAAATTAACAATGAATCTTCAGTTTATAGCTATTATTATCTATTTTAAGATTTTTTTTTTTTTTTTTTTATCCGCAGAAGAACTTAAATCAAGATGCTTTCACTCATTCAAGACAAGGTCCATCACAAATAGGTTTATACATCTCAATGAACATAAAAAAAACCAATTACTAGTGTAAACAAACGACTCATAAATACATTGGCAACCAGCTAGGTACTTAGCCAAAGAAAAGACTGAGTAAATATTATATATAACATATTGAAATCTCTCCTGCACATTTTTTCTGGTAATCTACGAAATTTTATTTATAGGAAAAGAAGGCATAGCCCCTAGACAATCCTGTACAATTTGGAATGGCATCAGCTATCGAGAATCCGAGACAAGTACTTCAAAGAAAATACTGACTGAGGCACCTCAGTCTTCAAGTTGTTCCTTGTAAAATCATAAAAACTATGAGCTCAATAGTAGTGAAATAGTTTATAAATAATAATAAAATAATAGTAAAAAAAAGTTGTAAATCGTAATGAAAAATTTGTAAATAGTAATAAAATAATTTGAAAATGTCTTAAAACAATTGTGTTCCCAAACACGTCCTAAAAGTGCACACTTTTCCATCAGCTCAGCCCCTTTTCGACAAACAAATTGGCTGTGACGGTGAAACCTACTCCAAACTCAGCATCTAAACATGTTCAGGGAAAATGCAACTTATAAAAGCAGATAAAAATATGGCGGCTGTGCTGAAGAAAAATCATTTTCTATACCTCATTAAATTTGTGACGCTGAAACCTACTCCAAATTAATCTGTACCAAGTTAAGGTGAGAAAAGATAAGAGCGTTAAGAGACGGAGACTATACTTTGATTCATTATTTTTAAAACGACCTTAACACTTTACAAAGAACACAATGTTATGTGTATCTAACTAACCTTATCTGCATCCTTTTCAGCCACGTTATTGATACAGGAAGCCACAATATACACTTCTGGGTAGCCATTCCCAGAATATTGCTTCTTTTGATTGGAAGTACTAATGAGATGAGAATGCATTATTTTTTTCCCTTTTTCACGTTCATTAGCTTTTACTCGTACATTCTTCCACATGTTTGTTACCTCCAAAAGATGAAGCATCCAGTGGTTGCATTTGCTAGTATTCATAGACCCACCAATTCAAATCAACAAGTTGGTGAAAGAGTCAAATCCATAGCAACCACATCATTCTCTGGTAGATTTCTGACCTCATTAAGAAGCCTTGTAAGCTCCTTGGTCAGTTCGCTACGAACATAATCAGAACGCTCCTTTGTAATGGATGATTCTGCAAATACAGTTTCACTAAGGCATTGATATTCTCGAAACCATTCATCCTCACCATTTTCAGTAGTGTTATTTTCATAAATAACTGGAGAGATTTCTCGTCGCCATCTACTTGGAAAATACTTGTCAGGAAGCTGAAAGTAGTTTTTTATTATAAATACCCTAAGAGCATGCCTGCACAAAATTCCTGAAGATTCATATTCCTTACAGGAACAATGGACCTGTTCATCTTCTGGAATCCATATTACAAGACGCTCTCCATCAATCTTCTTGAAGTGGCGTACTATATAGGACCCATTAGCCATTTCAGAGGTCGCATACTGCATGGCCAGCACCAATTCATTTTGTAAAGCATTGAAGGCAAAAGGTGTAAGAATGCTTCGTGCATTCTCTTCAATGGGGATGCATGTTTTAAGATGCATATATTGCAACTCTAGACGTGCATGATTTTGAAAATTGGCAGAAATACCAACCTGAAAGAGTTCCAATTGAAAGAAGAAACATTAATTTGTGCAAGGACTACGGAGCATATATTATTGCAAGCAGAAGAGCTTAGGAAACCTTTTACCAATATACCTGCTCAAAAAAACTACGTAAACATGTTTGTGCACTAAAAACCCCTTTCAAGAATGCATCTACAGACTTCGAATATGCCTGTGTTGCCATCTGAGCAAGAAAGTAGCCTCTCATATAGGACAGTGCCCAAGATGTCCGGAAAGAAAAGAGTAAAGCAATGTGTTTGTCTGAACCAAGTCCAAACATTGAAACCATTTGATTCCATCTAAGTTCAAATCCATCCACGCTGTCCACATTATATAAGACATCGAACTCAGATTTAAATTCTCCATATCGAGATCCAAGTGGGAGAGAGAACCAACTTGGTAGTTTGGAGAAAATATTCCATAAAGAAGTGACATGTTTAGTGCTAGGCAATTCACTTCTTATTGCGTCTCTAAGCCCAGGGTCAAGATCAGATAGAATTGTTTGTGGAAATCTACCTCTCATGAATCGGACAAAACTCTGCATCCAAGGAAAAAGATTATTGCAGAAGAGGATATAATAGTGCATAACTAAAACCGTTATAATAGAGGACATCAGCAGCAAACCTGCAAAGCCCATGAGAAGGAGCGCGGTGTTTCATCTTGCAACAGGACACAACCAAAGAAGATGGTTCTACCATGGTTGTCAATCCCAAGCCATGCTCCAAAAAGCATTCCATACGTGATTGATCGATAAGTAGTGTCAAAATAAAGTACATCCCCGAACATGGTGTATGCATGAACTGAGTCACCATAGGACCAGGCAATATTTTCAACTTTATCATTCTCATCCACTGTAAAATCATAAACAAAGTCTTCATCTGTCTCTTTTGTGGCCTTGCATGCCTCAAGAAGTTCCATCGTATCATTTTCTCTCTTTTCATTGAGCAACGCATCATTTTCCTGAACAAGCTTTTTGCGGTTTTGAACAAAATTTCTGACATCCCTCTCCAAAAATGGCAATTGCCCACCCTGAATCCCCTTTTCCAATTCCAGCACCTTCACAATACGATGAATGGGAAACCCTGCTTTAGAAAGTAACAATATGCGCTCTTGATCTGCCTCATGAATTTTACGATATGCTGGAAGGAGGCGCACTTGGTCATCTTCCAAAAGTTCATGGTTATGGACATTACTGAATTGTACAACAAACCATTGAGAAACCCCTTCAACTATCTCTTTAGACAAATACATTTTTGCATCACATCCACACCTCACCGATTTCCTATCCCTGTGGTGCTCTCCAGTGGGCTTTTTCTTCATGGGCGCAAATCCAGAACGGTAACAAACAAAGTCACGTTTATAGATACCAAGTTGCGGGCTAAGCCTCGATCGCTCTTTCCTAATTGAAAACCCATTTTTTCTAGCAAAATTTCCATAATACTCAAATGCATCATCATCACTCTTAAATATCATTCCAACATAAGGAGAAACCATTGCATCCGATGGCGACGTATCATTCTTTATCAATTGAGATGCTGCGGACGTTTCTTCAGCATCACCCTCATACGCAACATAACATTTCCAATCCCCACATGGGCATTGTTGCCGCCGGATCCATATGTTTTTTGAAGGTAATGATGTCATTATTTACACTAGGGTTGAATACATGCAGTTCAATTAAAGGCCCTCGAAGCCTCAAAATCTAGCTGGAAGAATAAATGCAACACAAAGCAGAAAATTAACATAGGAACAAAAAGGGTTATTCTTGGTAGGATAAGATACGTAAAGAACACAGAAAAAAGCGGTAAAGCTAATATCTAGGACCTACAAATGGTTTTGAGAATTGACGGGTTTTGTGCTGCAAGGTATTTGAAAAATTGGAGCAGAATTATACAAGGAAAATAGTAAGAAAACGTGTTAAAGCTTGGTAATTTAGGCATAGAATTGGTGTAAAATATCGTACCAGTGAGAGAGAAATGCTTAAACCCTTCTTCTTGTTCTTCTTCTTCTCCAACCCCAAGTCGGGGAGCTCCTGGTTTTCCCTCTACTATTGAAATCCCACAAATTAAAACCCAACTCATTGTGCAGTGGTTAATATGCGAGTGCCGGCTTTTGAATCAGGCCTCTACTGTGTGAGGCCCGGCTCGGTTCATTGACCTGATTTAGTAAGGATAGTTCTGTGGGTCCAAAATTCAAATTATCAAGGTGTAGATATATACAAATTCTCTCGAATTACGATTTAATTTATGATTAATTCCTATATTATTAATTTTGATAATCACTCTTATATTAAGAAAAAATTGAAAATATGGTAAATTAAATAATCCAAAATGAATATACAAATTAATTAATTTTTTTTTTAATTTCTGAATACCTAATTGATTAATTAAGTATTTATTGCGTATACTATTTTCCTTTGACATATAAGACAACAACATTTAATTGACGTTATAATATGTCTGTTCTTTCATTGAAAAGATAAAAGTACTCCTCAATGTTCTCAAAAATAAGAAAAAATGTCCTAGTAAATTTTAAAATCTTAAATAAAAATAATTTCCAAAAAAATAAAAATAGTATAATTTGTGTATTTTTATAAATTTTGAATTTTCTCAAAGCTGGTATTTATGTCATTTTTTTATATGGTGGGGCATTGAAATTTTTTTGGTAGTTTGGGGGTGATCGTCAAAATTGATTATTTACGGTACTGTTATTGCAAATTAGGTGGTAATTCGAGTACACCAAAAAAAAAAAAAAGGTGGTAATTCGATGGGGTTTATATGTTTATACTCATGATGACAACCAGCATGATGAAGTAATTCTTATTTTTGATGATCCGAAAGCAAAACTAGTAGAATACTATGATTAAGCCCGGTCTAATGGACTCTATTTTACCAGGAAAATCCTACTCTTCCGGTAGATCCCGTTAGGGGGTTATTATTGGGTTTTTTATTTTTATTTTTTTAATTTTGTTACTTAATAATTAGAAAATTATTTTTTAATGATGTTATGAATTTTTTATATTTTAAAAACAAAAATGATTAGGAGTAATCATATTTAAAACACTTATTTTTATATGAACAGTAAATATTTGATGTGAGAGTTAGTGCTTGAGTGCGACTGCTCCCCATCGGTGGCAACCCTAATGGCAACCCTAAAAAATGCATGTGAAAAAATAATACAAAATACACTAATGGCAACCCTAGCGGAGCTCCCATCGGTGGCTGTAGAGCCACCCATTTTACTAACCTATGCCTATGTAAAATGATAATGATAAGTTGGTGAACAGATTGCTGCACAAGTCTGGGCAGTTAAGACATAAGCACATAGGTATAATTAAAAAAAAAAAAAAAAAAAAAAAAAAGGTATAATGGTAAGATAATTTCTGTAGGTAAAATGGTTTATATTGATTTTGCAGAATTATCGTGTTAGTCTCAAAAGCTTATAAGTTAATAGAAAATGGGGATCAATCAAATCATTCAAAAAATTTCCGTTGTAATAAGAAGAGAGATCAAACTCGATCTTTTATGAATACTTGAAACCATTTCAATTGGCCAGTTCTTATATGTGTGTAAATGTATGTTTGATCTTCTTTTGAGGTTTGCATTCTTTTATTTTCTTTTCTTTTTTCCTCTTTGGGTATGTTTGAATGAATATTCAGTAATATAAAACTGAATGAGCTTAGCTGCATAAGAGTGAGCCATCAATGGAAGTTCGAGGATATGCAACACGTCAACTTTGGTTTGAATATGAATATCTGAAATTGAAAGAAAAGATTGTTTATGAAAAAATGTTTGGCTTCTTTCTCGATAGCAAAACCAGACTGTGTGTACATATACGTCATTAATGTATGCATAAGCTGTGTTTACAGAGCAGCTCTGATGGAGTTTTTAATTACAAGGATTCGGAAAGAAGATATTATGGCCAATAGAACAAAGATATGGAACGAAAGTCTCGGTCTCTCAGACTGATGCTGTTGTTATATATGCAGGTTTTGAATTCTTCTTAATGATCTTCAACTGATCTTCTTTACTTGATCCTGCGTAATTTTTTTTTTTTTTTGGGACTTTGGGATTGCAAGCCATTTGTAGTTGGCTGAACTGGAATAACGTTGGTGAGCTTTTGTGGGCATTGGACATCACGCAGATCAGAGCCTAAGTTTTTGGTTTGTGATGTTGACCATGTCAACGTGGGTTAGTCATGGAGGCCAAACTGCCCAAGGACCCGCTTGGTTATTAGCGGTGAGAAAGTGGCCACTTGGAAGAAGCAGAGTGAATCTCGCAGCTTCATTTTGATCACTTTGAAACTGTTGCTGGTCCTATGGGATATGACTGTTCTTTCCAGTCATTTGATCATGGATTCCCTGTAAAACATGCAACGGTACAAGCATTGTTTTCAAATCGAGCAATGAATTTGCAATAACCAGCTTTCTTAGGTAATAAAATCTATTAAAAACTCATTGATTATTATATTTCTCTCTCCCATGAACACTAGCCCAGAGGAAAGGGCATAAAAAAAAAAAAAAAAATCTGCCATCAACAGTTCTTCATCTGCTTTCTTTTTCGTTTCTTTTTTTTTTCAACATTTCGATTTTCATATTTGTAGCTTATTAAAATCATACTAATTTCACGTTCATTTTACTTGTTTTACTCCTCTATGTTTCTCCTCTTTTTTTTGTTTTTGACGTAGAAACCAAATTTATATGGTTTCTTAAGAGCCCATGTTGTTCGATTACACTTGGAACAATAGAAAGTCGATTGGTTCTAAATGATAGGATTCAACATAATCTGAAAATTGATTGTCGGACGTTTTGTGAATGGCCTATGTGGAATTGTATCTGAGCTATTAGAGAAGTCAAAGTCTGTATATTTTGATTCAATTCGTTCTTTACAAGTAAGGATTTTTCCATTCTTGTTTAGCTAGTTGTTAATGTGATCTTGACACAATATCCCATAAGGTTAGATCCAGATCACTTAAGTCATTTGAATTCCGCAGGTTTTCCCTAAATCAGAGAGTCATCAGACACACCTTAGTTTTATTTTCTGATGGCCTGTGAAGATGCTAAAGAATCATTGCTTTCAGAGCTGAGAGATCATTACCGTGTCAATGGAAACAAGGACATCCGGAGAAGAAATATTTGCAGTGATAATGCTTCTCCTGCAGAGACCAATAGTACCCTTGAACAAAATGGAGTCAAATGTATATTCGAGAACCCCCGATTCAATTTCAAGTATGTGGTTATCTTGTTGGCTGTCTACCTAGGTGGAGGCACCCTTTGTTTCTTCTTCATAAGACATCAAATCAAGGGCAAAAGAACAAATGGGATTATTGATGCCATCTACTTTTCTGTTGTTACAATGACCACTGTTGGATATGGAGACCTTGTTCCAGATAGCATATTAGCAAAACTATTTGCATGCATTTATGTCTTCACTGGCATGGCGCTTGCTGGTATACTTCTTAGTGAGGCAGCTGATTACGTTGTACAAAAGCAGCAAATCCTTGTAGTTAGAGCCATTTACATGGGTGCAAAGCTTGGTCCAAATGAGATTCTTAAGGAGGTCGAGACCCACAAAGTTAAATATAAATTAATGATGGTGGCTGGCCTTCTTCTGGTGCTTATTATGGTAGGAACTGTCTTTTTATTTATAGTTGAAGAATTAAACCTGATGGATGCATTCTATTGTGTTTGCTCAACCATTACCACTCTGGGTTATGGGGATGAGAGCTTTTCAACCAGAGGAGGTCGTGTTTTTGCTATTTTCTGGATACTGAGCAGTACCATTTGCTTAGCTCAATTCTTTCTCTACGTTACTGAATTATACACCGGAGAAAGGCAACGAGCTATGTTGAAACGGGTTCTTTCAAGGGAATTGACATTCTCAGATCTTGAGGCAGCAGATCTTGATGGTGATAAAGTTGTCCGGTAAGAGTAATTTGTGTTGAGTTCAGCACATCAAAACCAAAGGAAGACATACTGACTAGTAGTAATTTTATAGGTCCTTTCTTTTGCTAAACTTGCCCAGTCACTTAATTCTTATACCACCTAAATTTGTATGCAATTTTTAATAGTTGCATCAGATTTCCCATATTTATCATGCCTTCGTTGGTTTCCTTTCTTAGTGCTGCAGAATTTGTCATTTATAAGCTGAAGGAAATGGGGAAGATTGACCAAGAGGATGTTTCAGTTGTGATGGAGAGCTTTAAGAGATATGATGCTGATCAATCTGGAACTTTGACTGAATCTGATCTCATGATATCCCAACCGTCCTAATCTCAGATCTGACGATCACCATCTTTTGCAAAGTTAATAACTCAGCCTGTAGTTTATATAATTAACTTAAGGAAGGAGATACCCCATGACATAATACTCATTACATTCTGTTGGAGACTAATAGCATGTGCAAGGCTATAGTTGTCTTTGTCAGTAATCAGTTAGCAGCCTCTACATGCTTATGACAATATGTGCTCACCAATTACTTCTCGACTTCGGCAGGAAAACACTGTATATTTTGTCTTATTTTGATGTGAAAAGTACAAATGCATAAAGCACTTCCAAGCTTTTACCCAGGGCTCATTGTCGCAGAAGAACTGTTGAAAGAGATAAGGGAGCAAAATAAGAAAATACAAGCTAGTAAGGAATATGCAGAGCATGACAGGACCTTACTACATCTAAAATCCTCAAGGCAATTCTTAAAACTTGTCATCATGAAATGAATCTAAGAGGTTCTAAATTTAATTCAGAACGTTAAAAAAAAATGCACAAAAGGTGAGGTCCATTCATAACATAAATGATATTCGGCAAGTGTAGCCGTTGAAAAAGGTTGGTGATGATATCTATTTGTAATAATACATCTAGTAAATCCATTAATGACTAACATCACTAATTTCTTCCCAACATCATTGTTCCTAACATTTTATCCTTGGTTTCTTCTCGAAACAAGGAACTTTGTCATAACCACTCAATCAACCCAACCAAAGTTGAGATATCAAAAGATTGAAAAAATGGTGTCAATTTCTTAAGTGATCAATATCGGGCTATATGCTATTGCTGATTGAGTTATACTACATACAAGTTGATATATAGGGCTGATGACCCGGTTTCCGGAGTGAGAATCCGGGTATACCCAGCCCGAACCCAGGTTTCAAACCCGGGCTGGGTTTCAGACAACATAAGCCATAAGAAATTAAACACAGATGTGATAGGTTTATATAGAAATAATATGTTTGGTGTGTCAACAAATAGACTTACAAATAAACATTTTGGTGGCGGTATCATATGTTGCATGATCCTCTATGTCAGAAATGACAAAGAAATAAACAAGGGAAAAAAAGAAGAAGAAGAAAATAGAGAAACCGTCTTTGCAATATTACTTCCAGCATTTACATTTTCCATGTCATCCAAGTTGTTTTCATATTTAGAACAAACAAAGTGGGAGATTGAAACTTCTTTTTATGCAGTCATATTAATATAGTTACAGAGAATACGAAGTCATTGATGAATGAGCCACCAGAATAATTCTGAACCCATTTATTGAAGCTTGAAAGTTGAACCTCCTAAGTTTGCTCAAAACCTTTGAGACACTTCTGTATGTTCTGGTCTGCTTTGAACATAATCTATGATTCCTTCGCCTGCTTTGTGACCGTGAGTTTCAGATGCCAACTGGGAAAGGCCTCCAAAGCCTATTATTGCCACCAACAAGACAGCCGTAGAGGCAAATAGAGGCCAGAAGTAGGTCAGAATGTTTATGAGCCGAGGGGCTGCATACAACAGCAAGGAGATTACTACTGAAACAAGAAATGTCATGGCGACATTAGATCTGTGCTGCATGAGCTTTCCTTGAACATCCATTGCCACTTGAATTAGAATTACAACACAACAAGAGAGAGGGAGAGAGTGTGGGAGAAAGAAGGTATGGTTTATGGTTATATATAATATATCTCTTCTTGAGTTTCCTTGTTGGTGAGTATGGTTATATATATCCTTTCCTTCAGATTCTCTGTTGAAAACGATTGGTCTCAACAATTCTCAATGTTTTCTTCGCCAATCTACTTCCTATTTCCTTAGTGAAATGGTTTCCCAAACTAACCTCCCTAATCTCATATATATATATATATATATATCAAAGGGCACCCATGGTTAAACCAGTAAAAATTGTCAAAATAGTGTCATTGTCAGTTGGACGAATATGGAATAGGGAACATATTCATTTTATGATCATAGTGTTGATTACTACTTCCTCTCCCACCTGCTAATTTTTCTTTTTATCAATTAATTTATCCTCGTTGGACGGCACTTGCAATTCAGAATGATGGGAGGGCAGATTAGTCAGTGCACCTTTATTGATCGGTTGCCAAATTGTCCCTTACCAAGTGGTCCTTTTCCCAATTGAGATGAGGATTAGAATTTAGGAAAGGAATAATCTTTTCTTCCAATGTATTTATGGAATCCAGGAAAAGATTAGTTCATCAAAGAAGAAACGAGTGGTTTCCTGGCTGATTTAATGATTTGTTTAATGAAAAGGATAACTTTCTTTAAGGGGTTATGGAAAGCAAACAACTCTTTTCCTTTTGACATGACACTCAAGGATAAGTCTAAGCCTAATACAATAGAAACCTTCCAGGATATGGTTTCGCACAGAATAAGAATCAGATTTTCCATTTTACTTTTTGGTAACATAAAATGGGATAGAGTATAACTCAGGTCGGTTAAAGCAGGGAATAATTTCTTCACATGTGCAGCGATGGAGATTCTTCTGGTGTTTTTTCTTTAATGGAGTGCAAACTGTTAATCTTTAGTAGTTTGATGATGTATTATGTTAGATTTAGTAATTTAGATTGTAAAAGACAAAACTCTAATAGTTTAAGAGTACAGGGTGAATTTATTTGTTACTTTTTTTTTTTTAATAAAGCATTTGTTACCATTGTTTTGGGTCAAAACGTATCTTACTCGTTACTAGAACTTTTTTATGGATGGGTAATGGGAAGCTGGCAAAAGGATTTCCAGTTGTGCTTGATTAGGAACTGGACAACGAAAGCCCACCACACCCGTTCAATGGAACTATCAACTATGTAAGGAGTATAGGACCTGCAATTAGGAGCCCAATCTTGCAAGTCATTGGAGTGAGCAAGCCCAAAAGAGTTGGGCGGGCAGTGAATATAATATGGGCTTCAGGTATAGCAACTTAAGAATCGTTCAGTACTTTTTGAAATGCAGACGTTCCAACCTGCACTGACCAATAAAAAAGGCAAAATTGGATAGAAGTATAATGAATCAATGAACAGGTTCCAAAACCAAATCTTAAAGTCTAAAGACTCTAATTGAGCAAAGACCTGAATAATACAGTTGTTAAGTTGCTTCAGCTGGGCAAATTAGACTTCAACACCAAAAGATCAGGATCATGTTGTCTGTGATATTTAGTTTAGGTTCAGGTGCAGGTTCACCTTCATATTTCCACGAATTTTGATGAAATGCTATCTATAATTTGTCTCCAAAACTAAGTTGACATTTGGTCCAGGTTCAGACTCCATAACCTGCCGACTAGCAGTGATTGCTGAATAAACTAGACAACTTCTTTTTTTTTTTCTTTTTTCTATTCCTTCTTGTCCATAATTTTAGTATGAGAGATGTTGACATGTCACCTTAAAACAATTAACACGTCCATTCATTCATCTGAGAAATGAGCAAAATCGCTAGGTTTTTTGAATAGCTAATACAAGTAAATTTTATACCTGAAATTGAGTGAGACACCCTTTTGAAGACTCTGTACATATTCCATATATGACATCACTGAAACTACTCTAAAGCTTATTAAAAATCCATCTTTAAAAAAGATGATCCACCAACTCAACCCAATAAGGGAACACAAGCTAGAGAAAAATACCCACTTCAAACCCCAAATGCTATCTTAATCAAGAACCCCTTTGAGTGTTTTGGTTCTATTTGAATTTGGCCATTGATCTTTCACTAGTCCAAAGAGGTATTAGGTGTTGGTGGGGGGTTGTGGTGAAGTAGTTCCTTCCTTTGTCGCCTAGCCAAATACCCTGAAGTACAACTAGAAACTGGCCAAATGGCTTATGTCCAAAAACACAGCTGGAGCTTTGAATAGTTTTTCTTGTTTCCAATCATGCTTTTAAGCAAAGATGAATGGCTCCGTCTGCATTAGAGTGTGAATATGTGATTCTTCCAAGCCACTTTTAGTTAGTCCCTTTCTGTACAGAGTCATCAATACCTCATTTCCTTAGTTTTGATTCAAAATCTTTTTGAGTGACTTCCACTAAGTAGAAAAAGCGAGGTTTTAAGGACGGATTTAACGCTTAAGCAATTGAATTACTTCGAAACAAAAGCTTTCCATCAATTTAGTTAGATAATGACTAGGCGTGCGTAATAGTCTCCTTTCGCTTTATATTTTGCAAAGGACTTCAGCGAATAAATACGTTAAATCTAGCAAAAATTAATAAAAAGTAGAGATGAATATAATAATAGAACTAGAATAATCATCACCAACTTTCATCGAGATAAGAAAAAACCCAGATGGATATGATAATCCTTTTTTTGGAGAGAGATTTGGTATTTGTAAGGGTTTGCATCTACAGAAGATTTTCTCCAGTTTTTTGTCCTAATTTACATATAAACTGAATTTTAAAATACGTATTTAACCCTCATAAATTTTTTTGGGTAATATTAAACACTCAGTAAATATTGCATGATTCACGTTCATTTTCTATTTTAATCTCTCTTTTATTAGCTTTTGGCTTAAGTTATACAAACATTAATCGCGTATTAGTTTGCAAGTAGCAGGAAATGGCACAAAACGTGCCTTTAATCCTTCACTGCAATAATGTTTATAAACATCACGTCCACCCTCTGAATGCTCCAAATGTGATTGTCCAGAGATTAGGTAGTTAAGTATATCCCAATTATTTTTAATTAGAAATCAAGTATATGATAAGAAAGAGTCGCCATCAAATAGTACCGTTGAGAAAGCATTAGCTCTTTTAAAAATATAAATATATATATATATATATTCCACCATATTTTGTGGAACAGATAATACTTTTAGAATTATCTCAACTAGTTTGAGATGGTGATGTTCAAAGTAAAGATGATGATAAAGCGGAAGTAACCGTTACTGTCATGAGGAAGGAAGAGAGGAGCTAAACCAGCCGGCCAGGCCGGCTTATGATATATGCCTCCCAATTTTTGCTTCACAGCAAGGGAAGGCAATCCCACTCTTTGCGGTTAATTCCTTAAAACATAGGACTCTTCCTCAAATAAATACAGCATTTCTCTTCTGACATTCATCACACATTAGAACCCAGGTCTAGGTTGCTCTTCTTGTTGGACTTTTGTGTCTTCGCTTGTAGTATTTCCAAGAGCCAAAGAAGAAAGTAAAAGAAGATGGGGAGTTATGAGGAACAACTCGTATGTGAAGAGCTCTCTCTTGTCCACCCTGACCCTTTTGTGCTGGAGCTCAATCGACTGCAGAACTTACTCGCAGGTTTCTGCTGTCTTCTTAGTTTTGTCTGTTCTGCATAATACTCAAGCTGTTAGCGTGTTCGATGTAATCCATGCAATTGACTGGCGATTTGTGATATTTTAGTTATCTTTTTAGATTCTTTTTTCTCAAATTAACTTTGAAGTAGGTACATGATTATCTTTTGTTCTCAACTTGGCAGTAAAAGTAAGAAACAATATATATATATATATATATATATATAATATATATCTGCCTTAGGCATTTCATGACAATAATTTTGGGATGTATTTCAGAGAAGGATGGGGAGCTGGGAGTTGCTCAGGGTGAAATCAAGGCCTTAAGAGCGACTGCAACTCTGAAGGAGAAGGCTGTAGAAGAGGTATTCGATATTAATATGCCAACATTGTCACTCAAAAGTCTTCGCACAACCATGAACATTATGTGGCACTAAGTGCAGTGAAGTCCTTTGTTTTGAGGGAAGATATTGGTTTTCTATAAAGGTTAACACTAAATCTGTGTTTGCATATCTTTTGTTATTTTTACAGCTCAGAACTGAAGTTCAGAAAACGGAAGAGAAACTCCGAGTCACTGAAAATCTTCTTGAACATAAGGTAAGTCCAGGCTTTACTGAGGTCTCTTGGAGCTACAGAAAAATGTTCTAAACGCGTGAGGCTAAGATACTCCAATTGTGTCAAAACTGATGAAATGCAGAACATTGAAATCAAGAAAGTAACAAGTGAGAAGAAAGATGCATTGGCTGCACAATATGCTGCTGAAGCAACCCTTAGAAGGGTGTATGCAAATCAGAAGGATGATGACTCTCTTCCTATCGAATCAGTTATTGCTCCGCTTGAATCTGAAATCAAAATATATAAGAATGAGGTAGGGGATGGAAGTTTTAAAAAAATCTTGTTTTCAGCCAATGCAGTATAGTGACATTGTTGCTCACACTGCTTGCACTTTTCCACCACTCGTGTCCTTTAGATTGCAGCATTACAGGAGGATAAGAAGGCTATGGAACGTCTCACCAAGTCAAAAGAATCAGCTCTACTTGAGGCAGAGAAGATCTTGAGATGTGCTTTAGAAAGGGCTTTAATAGTAGAGGAGGTTCAAAATCATAATTATGAATTGAAGAGACAGATTGAGATTTGCCTGGTAGGCTTCATGAAATCTTGTTTTGTTGATGAAGATTATGAACTTTTGAACTATTAACCAAATGTTCATCCACACCAAACACAGGAGGAGAACAGAATCCTCGAGAAAACAAATCGCCAAAAGGTTTTAGAGGTTGAAAAGCTTAGCCAAACCATTCAAGAGCTTGAGGAGGCCATCTTAGCCGGTGGGGCAGCCGCCAATTCTATTCGTGACTACAAACGGCAGATAGATGAATTGAATGTATGTCATGGTTAATATATGGAGATATTAGTATTTTATACTCCTCCAGGATTTCTAACCTGCGTTTAGTCTACCTCTCAGGAGGAAAAGAGGACTCTGGAGAGAGAACTAGCAAGAGTAAAAGTTTTAGCAAACAGAGTAGCAACTGTAGTGGCTAATGAGTGGAAAGATGAAAATGACAGAGTTATGCCCGTCAGGAAATGGATTGAAGAGAGAAGACTGTTGCAGGTATTTTCGTTCCCTGGACATATAATGTCAGAACTTAAGTAATATACAGATGAAAACATTTATTTCCATTTCTACTTTCTATATGATTAAATCATACCTTGCAAATGTAGGCAGAGATGCAGCGCTTGAGAGACAAACTAGCCATATCAGAGAGAACGGCTAAGGCAGAAGCTCAACTTAAGGTGAACATGTGACCTACAGTCTTCCAGTCAGTCTAAACCTTTTGCTGTTGATCTTTTTTTAACCAAGTAAATCTTCTCTACTAATGTAAATTTTCTTCAGGATAAACTAAAGCTCAGACTTAAGATAATTGAAGAAGGTTTGAAGGATGTCACAAGTTTTTCGGTCAATCCTAATAAGTTTTGTGCGTCCCCGAAAACAGAGAAGTCCAGTAACATATTTGGCTTTCTTACCAGCAACGGTGGACTAAGAAAGAGGTCTACATCGCAGCCAAGAGCTTCTACCATCAGTAGAAGCTCACTCTTGCAACAGCACAATTTGGAAAATGAAACAGAGAATGTTGGTGGAGAGCTAAAACAAGCCAATAGCTTAAAAAAGAAACACTCTTCTGGAGAAAATGTGCTGAAAAATGGTATATGGGTCTCCAGAAGTAAAGTTGTTGATAGCAGTGAAAAGGAGAACGCAGAAATAAGGGCACATATGGATATGAAATACAGTAAGGACAACAGTGATGATACAACAGCCTCACCAGAAATAACGCCCAAAAGTGGCAGCAATGAACATCAACAAAACAAAGAAAGCGATGAAGATATGGTCTCGGGATTTCTGTATGATAGACTTCAAAAGGAGGTTATCAACTTAAGGAAGCTTTGTGAAGTAAGAGACGATAGATTAAATGTGAAAGATGAAGAAATAAAGGTAAAGTACTATAGACTTCTCATCTGCCTCTCTCTCCTAAGTACTGCTTGCCTGAGGTAAATTTCCCTTGCAGATGCTCATGAAGAAGGTTGATGCACTGACGAAATCCATTGAAGTAGAGTCTAAAAAGATGAAGAGAGAAGCAGCAAATAGAGAAAAGGAAGCTTCATCAATGAAAGTGGATAATAATAGAAAGAATAGACAAGTAAACTCATCTATAAGGTACGATTGTGTGTCAACTTTTTCCCGTGTGCAAGGCATTCATGATTCAATAACTTTAATCTCATGCATTGATAATCCTATATGATATTATATGACTTCTCAGTAATTAACTTTGCTTTCATTCCTTAAAGCTTGTAGTGGTTTGCAATTTGCTGCAGGGCAACAAAAGCGTAGTTAAGATTCGTCGCATTGGAGAAAAAGATGAAATGACTAGGAAATGAGTTAATTTGTCAGTCGTATTGTGTGATTTCTCACTGTACATACACAGACGAGGTTTAACTGATGATACGCCAAAGAAATAAAGGTCTGATTTGAAAAGGGAGTTTGACTTTGTAGCATCCTATGATGGTGTTGATATGCGTTTTCCTCTGCTTGGGATTATGTAAATGGTATCTTATACGGTTTCATGGTTTTCATGCTGGTGAATAAAATGTAGTCCGATTCAGGAAATATAAGCGAGTGCTTTTTCTGCCTTTCTTCTATTCTAAAGACTGAAATGGAGCTAAAGTTGAACTCGTTAAATGAAACAGAGAAATACTTATCCGGGAGGCACATTGCCTCTTCACCTAAAAATCTATAACTATTGCTACCAAGCAAGACTTAACAGAGATGGTATAGAGAATTTACACTGCTATGAATTTGTATTTTTAACTCAATAATTATTTCTATTCATACTCTGTATCTTTATACAACCCGAGAGGCCTAATTTTAGGCATTCAAAAATATGTAACTGAGAGGAAATTTACAATCACAATAAAAACAAAAAAAAATAAAAATAAAAACTAATCTAAGAAACATGGGAGGCAGAAAATTTGGTGATGTTTATGGTGACAGTTAAGCTTGAGTTGGCACTCGATTGGTTTCTTCAATTGCCTTGATACGCCTCGCAAGAATAGGCTACCATCAGATAGACCGATCTTGTCTCGTAAATAGTCTGTCATTTGTCTTGAGAGTGGCTTGGTGAGTAAATCTGCGAGTTGGTCATTAGTGTGAACATGTCGAACATTTAGAATTTTTCTTTTCAACCAAATCTTGCACAAAGTGAATGTCTATCTGGATGTGCTTCATTCTTGAATGCTAGATAGAATTAAAGCTTAGCTGTGTTGCGCCCAAATTATCACACGAGAATAGGTGGCTGTAGAAGTGTAAACTTCATTTCTTGGAATAGAGATAGTAGCCACCTGGACTCTGCTGCAGCCGTTGCTAAAGCCCTATACTCAACTTTTGTTGATGACCGTGGAATGGCAGGTTGCTTTTTGGAGCTCCGTGAAATGGGTGTGTGACCAAGGAAGAGGATATAAGTTGAAGTTGATTTTCTATCATCCAAACTACCAACCCAATTAGCATCCGAGAAACATGTGAGTGCTGGATTTAATGTTTTTCTGATATTGATGCCGTAAAAAATAGTATTCTTCAAGTAACGCGGCAATCTTTTAGTGGCTGTCCAGTGGGTCTGTGTGGGGCAATGCATAAATTGTGATAGTTTATTCACTGCAAAGCTTATATCAGGTCAAGTTAAAGACAGATATTGCAATGCTCCAATCACCCTTCGGTATTCTATTGAATCAACTGATGATGAACCATCTGCCAGCCTTAGAGAAATCTAGGTAAAGGGAGGAGTGGTGACATCCTTAGCTCCATCCATACTTGTTTTAGTTATTGAATCTCAAATATACTTGTGCTGAGTTAGAAACAAGCCTTCTTTGGTAGGAATGACCTCAAAATCGAGGAAAAAATGTAAAGACCCCAAATCTTTGATGGAGAATTTCTGGCCAAGTTGATTAATAATGTTTGTGACAAATGTCGAATTATTTCCAACGAGAATCAAATTATCGACATATACTAAGCAATAAGCAAGTATGGGACCATCATGAAACACAAATAGAGAGGAGTCGGATTTTGCATTGATGAAACCAACTTCTAACAGTGCTTGTTTGAGAGCAAAATACCAAGCACGAGGTGCTTGTTTTAGTCCATAAATTGCCTTAGTATGTAGCAAACGTGATTTGGTTTTTTTGGACTCTTGAAACTAGGTGGTTGATTCATATATACCTTTTTAGTGAGATGCCCATGAAGGAAGGCATTATTGACGTCTAATTGCCTTAAAAACCAACCTTGTATAACACCAAAGGTTAAGACAATACGTATCAGAGGCGGACCTATGTTATAGGTTGGGGGGGCTACCGCCCCCCCAAAGTTTTTCAAAAAAAAAAATATTTAATATATAAATATGTGCAATTATTAATATATATAATTAAAATTACTCCATCCAATTATAAAATAAAATAAAATTGTGACCCAACAATTTTTACTAAATTTTTACTAAACAAATAGACTAAGCTCCTAATTTTATTTTATTTTTTTCTGATGTTTTATTTTTTTGAAGTTTTATTTAATTGTTTTGTGTTGATATTTGGATTTGTGAATTTCAAATTGGCTAATTTCACTTCTTTTGTTGGTCATGACATTTATGAATTATGAGATATTTTTTAATAATTAACTTGCTCATTTGTTACTTTGAATTGATTATCAATTTTTATAATTGTCAAAATTAATTGATTATATTTATTTAATCTCATTCTAATTTATATAATTATGAGATTATTGTAAATATGATTTTATAATATATGATTATTATTTTTATATATAGTCACGTATAAAAAATATATATTGTTTATATTTACACATACTATATATTTTATCGATCGCCCCCCCCAAACACTAAATCCTAGTTCCGCCCCTGATACGTATGGTGACTAATTTTACAACAAGACTAAACATTTCTTTGTAATCCAGTCCTGATCTTTGATTGAGCCTTTTGGCCACAAGCTTGGCCTTGAATCGATCTACAGATCCATCAGCATGCCTCTTAATCCGAAACACCCACTTACAGCCAACAATATTACAATCATTCGGAGGTGGTACTAGTTGCCATATATTCTGACGCATTAACGCAGTCAACTCAGAGGTCATAGCATCACGCCATTGTGAATCAGTGATTGCTTTAGTAATACTCTTGGGTTCTAAGGAGGGGGGAAGAGGATGCTTAGTGACTACAAAAGATTTTTTTGGCTTATAAATTTCATTCATGGATCGGGTAGTCATTCGGTGAGTGCACACTACATTATTCTCAGAAACAGTGGGTGCATGCACTTCTAATGGAGAAATTTGGCTCAAAATCAAGGTAGGAGAAGAAAGGGTACTTACCTGGAAAGGAGGCGGTTTAGGGGATGATCCATTTGCAGATTATGGCGAGACTTCAGCACCCACTTCTGGAGCTTCAGGAGTTCGGAGTGGAGGTAAGATGACTTGCGGCAACAATATCTGTACAGAGGAGTCTTCGGTGTCTAATGAAGGTAAGATGGGCATGGAAATGTTAGGGTTTGGTTTCTGAAAAAGGGAAATTCCCTTCATGGAAGATGACATGCCGAGAGGTAAAAAGCTTTCGAGTATTGGGCTTAAGGCAGAGATACGCATTTTGGGATAGTGAGTAACCCACGAATGTGTGTGGTTGGGCCTTGGGCTCAAGTTTATGCTTGTTATATGGCCTAGTTAGTGGGTAACATAGGCAACCAAATTACTTGAGCTTGAGGTAATTTGGGATTTGTTTGAACAATTTTTCAAACAGTGATTGATTATTCAAAGTTGAGATGGGCATTCGATTAATGAGATTAGCGGTTTGAAATGCGTATGGCCAATATGAGAAAGGCATGTGAGCATCCATGAGTAAGGTAAGACCAGTCTCAACAAGATGGCGATGTTATCTTTCAGACATACCATTTTGTTGGGGAGTATGGGGAGCGGTTGTATAATGACTAATCCCATGAACAGAAAGGTAAGATTTGAGTCCAACATATTCCCCACCATTATCAAAATATAGACTCTTTATTTTGGTGTTAAACTTATTTATATTGAAATTGTGAAAAAATTATTTGAACATTGGATTTATGAGTCATAGGATAAAGCCAAATGTATTTGGTATAATGTTTAACAAAAATAACATAATATTTTGAGCCATCAATACCAATTTCATGAGACGGACCCCAAACATCCGTGTAAATCAATTCCATGGGAGTAGTACTAGTGAGAGACCATGAGAATTAAACGGTTGACGATGAGCTTTATTTTGAGAACATGAAGTACAAAAAGATAAATGTCCATTTTTATTGGTTGGTAAAGAAAAAGCATGAATTAAATGATGGACAATTTTTAACGATGAATGACCAAGCCTTTTGTGCCATCCATCGGCGGTAGTAGGTTCATGAACATAGGCAATGGCATGTTTGGAGTATGGTGGTAGATGCTCTAGAAATGGGTACACTCCATCTTCATATTCGCCTTTGAGTAGAGTCGCCCACGTGATCCAATCCTTCACCAAAAAATAAGTAGGATGAAATTCAAGATAAATATTGTTAGAGTATTAATATTGGTCTCACCAAAATAAATCATCAAACTTATACTTTTTACACAAATTTGAAAGAAATTTTGATGAGTCTACTCACTTTTGAAGATAAAAAGTACTTTTTGACCTTTTTCTACAATTCTTCTCCCCACTTTTGATCAAATATGACTAGATTTTTTTGGAAAGTGTACAAAAAGTATAATTTTTTAAATTTATTTTAGTGAAACCAATGCTAATGCTCTTATGCTTGGTAAAGTGGTGAATAGAAATGAGGTTTTTTTTAATTGTGGGAACACAAAGTGTATCACGTAAATGAAAGACACGATTAGACGACGCAAGAGATAATGAACCAATATAAGATACAGACAAACCTGATCCATCACCAACTACCACATCATCAGTACCATCATATTTAGAATTAATCGACATATTAGAGAGATCGATGGTTATATTGTGAGATGTCGTCGAGTCAACTAGCCACTTTTGACTTTTTCCGTGGGAGGATGCTGCACAGTTTGCAGTGAATTCGGCTGAAGGCATTTTTGGACAATTTTTTGCCGCGTGACCCACTTGATCACACCATTGACACTTGGGCTTATATTTCCTGTAGCCCAAATTGGAGGGCCCATTTTAATTATGCCTGTTTTTGCTGCAAGGCTTGTTGGAGGAAGACTTAAGGCTCGGTTAATGTTGTCCAGGAGCACCACATTGCCAATAAGAGTAATTTGCAGTGGGAACAAATGTTGCTGCTGATTGATTCTCCCGCAGGCGAAGGTAACTCTCATGCCTTACGAGAAGATCATGTATATCTTCAAATTTTAAAGAGGTCTCACGAGCACGGATGGGTGCCGCAATTTCTCTAAATTCGGAGCCTAATCCATTGAGAATGTAGAGGGTTAAATCATCATCCAAAACGGGATGATCGATGATTGCGAGTTCATCAACAATCACTTTGATTGCTTGAAGGAGCTCAGTAACGGTGCGATTTCCACGAATGCTCAAGGTCAAATCCTCATTGAGTGGTATTACACACGCTCGTGATTTACCCGCATATAAATGGGTAAGTTTGTCCAAGTCTCATGGGATGTTTTGTATGCAGCAAGAAGGGGAGTAATAGTGGTGGAGGTGGAAGCAAGAATAGCGTGGAGGATGAGTTTGTCTTGGTGAACCCAATGGGAGTTTGCGGCTTTGGAGGCAGCGGAGTTCGATGCATCAATGGCAGGGTATTTTTTTACACTAGTGACAAAGTCAATGAGATCATAACCAGTGAGCAGTGCTTCTAATTGAGCCCTCTATTGAGGAAAGGTAGAAGGGGTGAGTTTTTTTATGGTGGTTGCGGCATTGATGGTGATGATGGGTGAATCGGTAGTAGATGCAGGGATGGTAGCCATGTCGTAGGAAGCAAGAAAGGAAAGATACTCGTTAGAGGTTTGGCTCTCCTGATACCCTATAGAGAATTTATACTACTATGGATTTGTATTTTGAACTCAATAATTATTTCTATTCATGCTTTGTATCTTTATACAACTCGAGAGGCCTAATTTTAGGGAATCAAAAATATGTAACTGAAAGGAAATTTACAATCACAATAAAAAAAATATATACATAAATAAAATAAAATAAAAACTAATCCTAGAATCATGGGATGCACAAAATTTAGTGATGTTTATGGTGACAGTTAGGCTTGAGTTGGCACTCGTTTGGTTTCTTCAATTGCCTTGATAGATAGAATGGTTTCGTTTGCAAGTCTTTTACGTTAATAAATTTGAATTTACCTAAGAAGAATGAGAAGAATGGTTTAACAAAGCCAAAATTTGAACTGACCCCAACTTTGAAATAGTGCTAAAACTACTTTTCTTCAAAATAGCATGGGAAACCCAGTCCTAATATAAGAAAATACATACTCCTTGCGTAACCTTTTATGCTTGAATACTATGGATTTGATTTATTTTTATCCAGAGTCTGAGAGTGTTCGTTATCAAGTAATATAGGACTTGAGTATCAAATGACCACCATTTGTTACTCCAATATGAAAAGATTGTTAACCATAATCATGATGCTGCCATAATTACAGACATGAAGAAGGATACTGAAAGTGGCATTATTAATCTGAAATGGAAAGTTGACAACACTGTTGTGATCAAGGGATCTGCAATTGAAAAAGAATGACACTGATATGGCTAATCATCAATGTAATATGATTTAGTTTTGTAGAGAAATTAGTGTTGTATTATTCTATAACCTTAGCTTTTATTTTTGTGATCAAACGTTACAAATTTGTATGTATTTTTATAAGCATGTACAAAATGAGATGACTACAATTTGAATTCACCCAATATTATTGTTGTTGAACCCAAGGTTTCAAGTTTCGTATCTACGTATAAATTTTGATGATAACAAATAAATTCCATACTCAAACTCAAGTTGTCTACGCATGAATGAAACTAAGCATATCAAGAAATCAAGCATGAACAAGAAAGAGAACAAGTCTACAAATGAAGTTTATAGAGTAATTTTGTACATCTCTTGATAAAATTGAAATTGGATTAAGGTTCAAAATTAATCTTTTCTCATAAAACAACAAATTATTTTTTTCACATATGTATGACATCATTAAAAGCTTTAATTTTGAAAATTATATTTTTCACATGTGCATGACATCAATAAAGGTTTTAATTTCGAAAATTATATTTTGTATTTGCATGACATATGCAATGACTTCATTAAAAGGTTTAAATTCAAAAATTATATTTCACATGTACTTGACATATGCAATGACATCATCAAGAATTTAAATTTTGAATTTGAAAGACGATTGAGTGTCATCTTTTGACATGTGCATATGTTGTTCGAATATTTTGAAATATGAATAATGTTGTTTTAAAAAGATATGTTTTTATTTGAATTTTTTGAAATATGAATGATGTCTTCACATTTGCTAAAATCTGAAATTAAAGACTCATTTGTCTATAAATAACTCACTTAAGTTTTAAAAAATCACAACAGCAAAAGCTTACACATCAATTGTAAAATTATGCATAATTCTTTTAAAGCCTTCATTCTCTCTTCTCTAAGTTTTTTACCTTAATCCTTGTTTATTTTGAGAGAGATATAGGTTGCGTTATATTGTTCTTATTTCACTCATTGAGAAGTGTACTCTGATAATCTATCTACTATCAGCTCTTGTATCAGTAAGAAGGTGCGTATAATTCTTGTATGTGTAGAAGGTGTTCTACACAGAGAATAATTGAATCACCAAGTGTAAAGTGATTGCAAGTGTAGAGAGTGTTCTACACAGATTTTTTGTAGCAGTATTGCTCAAAAGTGTAATAGGTTTCTATCTCCACCTGAAGGAGATTAATAGTGAATTTGAGAATTCTCAAGGGGTAGCTTGAGGCGAGGACGTAGGCAGTGGGGCTGAATCTCGTTAAAATACTGAATTTGCTTTTTATTGCTCTTACTGTTTATATTTTCTGTTATTTCGTATTTTGTTTATATTTTATATTATGTATTTGGTTTATAAGTGTTAATTTTTAATATAATCCAATTTACCCCCCATCTTGTGTTAGTCATCTGGGCAACAATTGGTATCAGAGCAAGAGTTCTGTTATAAGATTAATTATCTGTTAAGTTAAGATCATAGGGCTAACATTGCAGCTACTTTCACTAAAGGTTAATCCAGTAGTCGGCCTCCGTTATTTTGTGGAGACAATTATACTTTCTGGAAAGCTAAAATGAAAATATTTTTTCAGTTTCAAGGTCGAGAAATCTAGAAATGCATTGTAAATGGGCCTTGTATTCCAACAAAAATTGTTTATGGAGTAAAGGTCAACAAAGAAGAAGAAAAGTTTGATCGTGAAGATGATAGACTTTATACAGTGAATATAATGACTATAAATTTTTTGTATAATGCTCTCAATAGCAATGAATTTAACAGAATAATGACTTGCAGGACAGCAAAGAAAAACCTTAGACAACTTGGAAGTAACTTATGAAGGAATTTCGCAAGTCAAAAAATCAAAAATTTATATTCTTACGCATGAATATAAAATGTTTAAAATGAATGATAATGAATCTATTTCTTCTATGTATACTCATTTCATTAATATTATAAATTACTTGACAGCTCTTGGTAAAATTTATTCCAGTTTAGAGATAGTGAGAAAAATTCTCAACTCTCTACCAAAACGTTAGGAATCAAAAGTGATAGCAATTTTTGAAGTTAGGGATCTTAAAAAACTCGAAATAAATGAACTCATTGGGTCACTTATTACTCATGAGTACATATTGAAAAGAGGAGAAAAAGAAGGAAAGCAAAAGAAGAGCTTGGCACTTAAAATTGTTCCCCATGAAAGTGAAAGCGATGAAAATAAGGAAAGCGATAACAAAAATTAAAAAATTATAATGATTACAAGAAGATTTAAGAGGTTCTTAAAAAATAAAAATCCTCCGACGAAATCTTTCAAAATGTCTTCCAACAAACATATAAGTAAAAATGATTAATTAATTTGTTATAAATATAAAAATTCTGGACATATCAAATCAGATTGTCTCCTGCTAAAAAAAGATCAATACAAAAGCAAGAAAGCAATAAAAGCGACGTGGGATGATGATTCAAATAGCTCAGACAGCAACGCAAGTAATGAAAAATCTATAAATTTTTGTCTTTTGACTAAAGATGATCTTGAGGTAACAAATTTTGAAAATATTAAAAAAATTTCTTATAAAGAATTGCAAAATGTTTTGGAAGAGGTATTTGAGGAACTTGAAAAATTGGGTATCAAGTATACTGTTTTAAAAAAGTAAAATTCTTTTTTAACAAATGAAATTGATATTTTAAAAAAAGAAAATATAGTTTCAAAATATGAAAATGAAGAGCTGAAAAAGAAAGTAGCTGATTTAGAAAAAATTATTGAAAACTTTACAAATGGAAAAAGAAATTTTAAAAGACTTCTTGGTAGTCAAAGATATGTTTTTGATAAGATAGACTTGAGATACATGCCAAAAGAAAAACTCAAATCCTATAAATATTTATTTGATAAACCGACTAAATCAAAATCAGATTTTCAAAATTCTTTTCGTAAAAATAAATTTTCTAAAGAAAAATATTATTACAATCACTCAAGTTTTTTAAATATGTCACATGTTATTTGTAATTTTTATAATATAAATTGTCATAACTATCATGTTTGTCCTATTATAAGAAAACATACAATGACTATTAGGACTATATGGGTATCAAAGAATCTTGTTTTTTCTAATACTAATAAATAAATGACCCAAACAACTTGGGTATCAAGAAAAATTATTTTAATTTCTTTTGTAGGTATGCATGAAGTCCTCCATAGGTAAAAGTAAATGGGTTTTAGATAGCAGATGCTCAAGACATATGACAGAAGACAAAACAAAGTTCATTGACCTCCCTTTTAAAGAAGAAGGACACGTGACATTTGGAGACAATTCAAAAGGGAAGATCATGGGAATAGGTAAAGTTGGTAAAGAGTCTTCTCTCATAATTGAAGATTTTCTACTTATTAATGATTTAAAGCATAATCTTTTGAGTATAAGTCAATTATGTAATAAAGGATTTACAGTTACTTTCAAAAATGATAAGTGCATTATTTTGAATAATCATTATTACAATATTTGTTTTATTGCTCTTAGAAACAATAATGTTTATGTAATTGAATTTGAAGAAATTGCCTCGCAAGATGCTAGTTGTTTATCAGCTCAATATGAAAATAGTTGGTTATGGCATAAAAGGTTAGGTCATACAAACATGAAACTTATTTCCAAACTTTCAAAAAATGATCTTATGAGAGGTTTGCCAAAAGCGAACTTTTTTTAGGACAAAATCTTTGATGCATGCCAGTTTGGTAAACAAACAAAAACTTCTTTTAAAACCAAGAAACATATTTTCACTGAAAGACCCTTGCAACTAATACACATGGACCTTTTTGGACCAAACAAAGTTGCGAGTCTGGGAAAAAAATATTATGCATTTGTTAATGTTGATGATTTCTCTAGATATGCTTGGGTCATCT
This sequence comes from Platycarya longipes, assembly GCA_036559045.1. Taxonomy (NCBI): domain Eukaryota; kingdom Viridiplantae; phylum Streptophyta; class Magnoliopsida; order Fagales; family Juglandaceae; genus Platycarya; species Platycarya longipes. Next base: position 19,238,949 of record CM071797.1, read on the forward strand.
TTCTCGCTCATAAAGATGAGATACATAATGTCTTTATCAAGTTATGCAAGAGAATTCAAAATGCAAATGGTTATACTATTTCAAACATCCAAAATGATAGGAAGAAATAGTTTGTCAATAAAGATATTGAATTTTTTTGTAATGAAAATAGTTTTCTGCATAATTTCTCTACTTATCGAACTCCTCAACAAAATTGGATAGTAGAGAGGAAGAATGGATCTCTTCAAGAAATGGCAAGAACAATACTTAATAAGAATAGTACCTAGTTATTGTTGGGCCGAAGCGGTAAGTACTGCATGTTATATTATAAATAGAGTTATATTAAGGTCTAAAGTAGATAAAACCCCTTATGAGTTTTGGAATGAGAAAAAACCCAACATTAGTTACTTTCATGTATTTGGATGCAAATATTTTATTCTCAATAACAGAGATAATTTAGGAAAGTTTGATACAAAATTTGATGAATGTGTCTTTTTTGGGTATTCTACAAATAGTAAAACTTATAGAGTATTCAATAAAAAGACTTTGACTGTACAAGAATCTATGCATGTAATATTTGATAAATCTAACCCTCTACTCTTCAAGAATTATATTGATAAAGAAACAGAAGGTACAAATAAGACAAATAGTCTCAATCTCAATAAAGAGAATACAATAGAAGAAATCCAACATGGAGACATCGGGAAAGATTATCAAGACTTAGTACAAGATGCAATCAAACAGTGGAAACATGTGAAAAATCATCCAATGGAACAAATTCTAGAAGAACCTTCACGAGGTGTAAGTACTCGATCATCTCTTAGAAATATTTACAATCACAGTGTTTTTCTATCTCATATTGAATCCAAAAATATTGATGAAGCACTGCTTGATGAATCATGGATTTTAGTTATGCAAGAAGAGCTAAATTAATTTAAAAGAAATGATGTTGGACACTTGTTCCTAGACCCAAAAATCATACTGTTATAAGAACAAAATGAGTTTTTAGAAATAAGAAAGATGAGTCTGGAATTATCATTAGAAACAAGGCTCGACTTGTAGTCCAAGATTTCAACAAGAGGAAGGAATCGATTATGATGAGACGTATGCACCTGTCGCAAGATTATAAGCTATTCGTATGTTACTTGCATATGCATGTTATAAAAATTTCAAACTTTTTCAAATGGATGTTAAAAGTACTTTCATAAATGGTTTTATAAATAAAGATGTATATGTTGAGCAACCTCCAGATTTTGAAAATCATATTTTTCTTAATCATGTTTTTAAGCTCATAAAAGCATTATATGGACTCAAACAAGCTCCTTGAGTTTGTTATGAGAGGCTTAGTGATTTTTTGATTAAAAATGGTTTTTCAAGAGGAAAGATCGATACAACTTTTTTATCAAATATGAAAATGATGATATTTTTCTAATTCAAATTTATGTAGATTATATAATATTTGGTACTACTAATGAAAATATGTGCCAAGATTTTGCTAAGAGTATGCAGAAAGAATTTGAAATGAGTATGATGGGAGAACTTAATTTTTTTCTTGGATTGCAAATCAAGCAAGCAAAAAGTAGAACATTCATTAATCAGTCAAAATATATCAAAGAGTTACTCAAAAATTTTAAGATAGAAGGTGCGAAAATAATTGAAACACTAATGAGTCCAACCACCAAACTTGATAAAGATGAAGACGGTAAGCCAGTGACTCAAATGTATATTGAGGTATGATTGGTAGTTTATTATATTTTACAGCTAGTAGACCTAATATTATATTTAGTGTATGTTTATGTGCACATTTTCAATCATCTCCAAAGTAATCTCATTTGATTGCAGTCAAGCGTAGTCTTAAATATCTTATCGGTACCATTGATCTAGGGTTATAGTATCCTAAACATACTTCTTTTGATCTTATCAGTTATTCAGATGTAGATTATACTAGTTGCAAAGTTAATTGAAAAAGTACTAGTAGAACATGTCATTTCTTAGGTCATGCACTTGTTTTATGGTTTAATAAGAAGCAAAATTTTGTTGCATTATCTATTGTTGAGGTAGAGTATCTTGCTGCAGGTAATTGTTGTGCTCAAGTTCTCTATATGAAGCAACAACTTGAGGGTTTTAAGTTTATGTATAATCACAGTCCAATCAAATGTGATAATACAAGTGTTATACATCTTTCAAAGAACCCAATACAACATTCTAGAACTAAGCATATTAAAATTATATATCATTTTCTTAGAGATCATGTACAAAAGGGTGATATTGTACTAAAATTTATAAGCACACACGATCAATTGGCAGACATTTTCACAAAATTCCTACCAGAAGATAGATTTTGCATTATTAGAAAAGAAATAGGAATAATGCATACCATGAATATCTGTTGAATATTTTTATTCCATTATTTCAAATAACTTACAAAAACTTGTGACTTCTAACCTCATCTTTCAACTGCATTTGCTCTTCATAGATTGACATATTATTCTCGTCTAAAAGATTAAGCAGTTGAAATGAAGAAGTAAGTAAGGATTTTAAATCCTTATTATATTACTTTAACTCTACTATTTTTCTGTTTGACTCATAAACAAGTCGTTGAAGTACAGAGACTGTTTCGCTAAATTTCTCAATTTTGCGAGTTTTGGACTGCAACCGAGCGAAAAAAGCAACAATAGATTATGAGTATCGAATTTCGAGACCCACAAGCTCATAAATGGCGTCATGATCTGATTTATTAGCCAAATCAGTCTCTTATTGCTTCATGGCACCTACGACAGATGCAGAAATAAATTGATCCCGATAAGTACTGAAGGAAAATTGTTGAGCCATTAAAAATTTGTAGAATGAGAATGTAGGCAAATTGCAAAGATAAGAAAAGATTTGATGCGAATTAGATAAAGTTAAGGATTGCTCTTATAGAGACAAAAATAAGAACAAGACACTATTATCTCTTCAAATCTTACTTAGTCAAGCTTACAAGATATGCTGGATGAGACGGTTGAGAAGACTGATTGAGACGGTTCTTGGTTCAAATCCGAAAAATTACTAGAAGAAATTTTCTTCATCATTCTATCATTTTGAATAAACAGATACTAGATCAATGAGAAATGTAAGATTTTTCTTTGAGTATCCGATAGGTGAAAATGTTCATTTAAACAACAACTCAAATATTTCAAATCTCGGTAATATCTCATTTGTCAACAACATCAAGCGGATTTCAAATCTCTGCACCGAGACGATAAAGTTAGGCCTCAGCCTTTGCAACTTTTGTTGGACACGGATGGCTCCAATTATTCAACTCTCTACAGTTTCTACTAACACACCGTTTTATTTAGTTATTGGTTATTGTGAGAAGAAATCTTAATGAAGCCAATTGTAGTTCCTTTTTAATAATACTAAAAGGAGGAGAAGTCTTATACTAGTATTATACTATCCTGTTATATATGTTAGAATTATATTTATATTTTACTTGAAAAACTAACGCATATTTTCAGGAAGAGCTTAAGTATTATTACATATCGCAGATTTCTACTAAATATTTGTCATCATCAAAAATGAGGAGATTGTTGAACCTAAGGTTTCAAGTTTCATATTTACGTATAGATTTTGATGATAACAAATAAATTCAAGGTTCAAACTCAAGTTGTCTATGCATGAATGAAGTTAAGTACATCAAGAAATCAAGCATGAACAAGAAAGAAAACAAGTCTACAAATGAAACTCATAGAGTAATTTTGTACGTCTCTTGATAAAATTTGAAATTGGATTAAGGCTCAAAATTAATTTTTTCTCATAAAATATCAAATTGCTTTTTTCACATGTGCATAACATAATTAAAATTTTTAATTTTGAAAATTACATTTTTCACATGTGCAGATATCATTAAAAGTTTTAATTTCAAAAATTATATTTTACATATGCATGACATATGTAATGACTTTATCAAAACGTTTAAATTCAAAAATTATATTTCACATGTGCTTGACATATGCAATGACATCATCAAGAATTTGAATTTTGAATTTGGAAGATTATTGAGTGTCATCTTTTGACATATACATGTGTTGTTTGAATATTTTAAAATATGAATGATGTTTCTTGAAAAGAGATGTTTTTATTTGAATTTTTTGAAATATGAATGATGTCTTCACATTTACTAAGATTTGAAATTGAAGACTCATTTGCCTATAAATAGTTCATTGGAGTTTTGCAAAATCACAACAATAAGAACATACACATCAATTGTAAAGTTTTGCATCATTCTTTCAAAGACTTCATTCTCTCTTCTCTAAATTTTGTGCTTTAATCCTTATTCATTTTAAAAGAGATATAGGTTGCGTTATATTATTCTTATTTCACTCATTGAGAAGTGTACTCTGATAATCTACCAACTATCAGCTCTTATATCAGTAAAAGGGTGCGTATAATCTTTGTGTGTGTAGAAGGTGTTCTACACAGGGAATAATGAATCACCAAGTGTAAGGTGATTACAAGTATAGAGGGTGTTCTACACGGATTCTTTGTAGCGGTGTTGCTCAAAGGTGTAATATGTTTCTATCTCCACCTGATGCAGATTGAATAGTGAATTTGAGAATTCTCAAGAGGTGGCTTGAGGCGAGAACGAAGGTAGTGGGGCTGAACCTCGTTAAAATACTGAGTTTGCTTCTTCTTGCTCTTACTCTTTATATTTTATGTTGTTTCGTATTTTGTCTATATTTTATATTGTATATTTGGTTTATAAGTGTTAATTTTTAATATAACTCAATTCACCCCCCTCTTGTGTTAGTCATCTGGACAACAATTGTATTTTACATAATATCAGAGCAGGTCAACTTATTACCTATGATGAGCTCCTACGACCTACTCAAGATGATGGTACTAAAAATATCGACTCGCACGTGAGGGTGTATGTTGATAAGTATCATATGACTTAGGAACAAACTCATTCTGGTTTTTATAAGGAGTTACTCCACTCCTTCTATTAGGCCTTTAAAATGAAAAATTGGTATTTTTATATAGTATCAGAGCTAGGTACAAAGCCAGACATGTGGCTAAGGGGTATGAACAACAAGATAGAATTAACTATACTAAAACTTGTAGTCCAGTCATTAAACCATCAACTATTTGAGTGGTTTTGGCACTTCCAGTGCATAATTAGTGGCTAATTCAACAATTAGATGTATCCATTGTATTTTTACACGGACAACTAAATGAGGAGGTGTTCATGGAACAGCCACAAGGCTTTGTCAATCCTCAATTCCCTGAACATGTATGCAAGCTGCAAAAGTCTATCTATGGACTTAAACAAGTCTTTTGGGCTTGGTTCAACCAACTGTCTTAAGCACTCACCAGTCTTTACTTTCCATGCTAATTCTATTCACGTCTTTATGCTTGTGTATGTTAATGATATAATCATCGCAAGGTCCAATAGAAATCACATTCAACAACTGATACAACATCTCAGTCAATGGTTTGCAATGAAGGACCTTGGCCCTTTATCATACTTTCTTGGCATTCAAGTACAGCATGATAGTGGTGGAATTCATCTAAATCAGGTCAAATATATATTGGATATTCTTAACAAGACTAAGATGGCAGGAGCGAAGGCCTATTATTCTTCTATTGTGTCAAGTTCAAAACTCTTAAAAACTAATGGAGTTCCACTCAAAGATGGCACTGAATATAGGCAAGTGTAGGTTCCCTTCAATACTACACCTTAACAAGACTAGAAATTGCTTTTTCAGTGAATCAACTATGTCAATTTATGCATTGCCCTACAACAAAACATTGGATAGCTGCTAAAAGATATCTGAGATACTTTAGAGGTTCTATAAATCATGGCATGTACTTCAAACAAGGTAAATGCCTTTTGTGACTTAGATTGGGCAAAGTGAAGAGATGATCAAAGGTCTACTACATGTTATGGAATTTATTTAGGTCCCTGCCTAGTATCATGGAGTGCTAAGAAACAAGTTGTTTCCAAATCAATCACATTAGTAAAATATAGATCATTGGCTCTAGTGACTGCAGAATTCAACTAGCTAACAATGCTACTTCAAGATTTAGATGTCCCGCTCACTAAAGCACCCACAGTTTGGTGTGATAATGTTGGTGCAGTTGCTCTAGCCTAGAATCCAATTTTTCATGCTAGAACAAAGCATATAGAGGTAGACTATAACTTTATACGTGAGAAAGTTCTCAACAAAGACATCTCTTTGAAATATATTTCGTCTACTAAGCAAACTGTAGATGTTAGGACTGTAAAAAGACCGAATCGGACCAGTGGACCAGACCGGTTGTCCCGGATCGGGACCGGACTGGACCATTCTTACATAGACCGATTAATTCTGGTCCGGTCCCTGTCCAAAGGATTTCTCCCCCTGGACCGGACCGGACCGGACCGGACCGAACCGCACATATATATATATTTATATGTATATATAAAAATAGTATATAAATTATAATATTAATATTAATATAAATTAATATATTAATATATAATATATATTAACATATAATATATATTAACATATTAATATATAATATATACTCTTATAATATTAACATATTATAATTTATTGGTTGACTAATTGTAGTATAAAAATATAAATTATAATATATCTATATAGAATACTAATAATAACTTATAAGTAATAAGTGTATTATTATTATTTTATATATTATTACTAATTTATCACTATTTACTAGCATATAAATATATAATATACTAATGTAATAGTGTTATTAATTATAATTTATTAACATACTTAATATATAATATATACTAACATATTAATATATAATATATACTCTTATAATATTAACATATTATAATTTATAGTAGTTAATTTGGGCCAAAAAAATAATTGATTATTGTAAAATTTTAGATTAAATTTAGCCCATTAAATCATATGAGGCACCCCTAGACCGGACCGGACCGCCCTTGGACCGAATTGGACCGGACCGGTATGAACCGAACTCCTGTTCGGTCCGGTCCAGGGTGAGAGAATTTTTGGACCGAATGGAATCGGTCCACAAATTTTTCGGACCGGACCAGACCATTTACATCCCAAGTAGATGTGTTCACTAAGGTTTACCATCGGCACGCTTCCTATTTCTAAGAGACAAGCTTATTGGTTCGTGAACTACCCATAAACTTGAGGGGGGTGTTAACCTTAATCATGATACTGCCATAATTACTGACATGAAGAAGGAAACTGAAAGTGGCACTACTAATCTGAAATGGAAAGTTGACAACACTACTGTGATCAAGGGATCTGCAATTGAAAAAGAATGACACTAATATGGCTAATCATCAATGTAATATGATTCAGTTTTGTAGAGAAATTAGTGCTGTGATATTCAGTAATCTTAGCTTTTATTGTTGTGATCAAATGTTACGACTGGTGTATTTAATTAGGCATGTACAAACTGAGATGAATACAATTTGAATTCTCCCAATATTCTTGTATTTTACAAAGATGACTTTTTTAATTAGCTTGGCTGGAGAACTGTTATATACAAGTGTCGCAGCGGGGGAAACAACCTTAATGAATTGCGAGTAAGAGAAACCACTGCCGTAACCATATTCTACTTCCCTATATATTGCAGCTACCAGGATAAGAAATACTTCTAAGTTTGAGATTCCAAGCACCTGTCATCTCCACGATTATCCGAGAGAGATACAATTTGCATGGTGAAATGGTAGCTGAGCAACTGGTAGAAAAAAATATAGCAGCAGCTAGCTATCCTCTCACTTCAAAGCTATACGCCTCAGGAATCGTGGCTAAAGATGGCTGCCATTTCTGACTCCCTTCTACCCGAAGATTCTTTTTTAAGCATTGGAGAGCAATACCTTTAGACTTGAATTTCTGCGTGGTTCTTAACAGCAACTCCAACTGTTCCTTAGTCACCACAATCTTCACTTTCCTTCTCTTGCCCGTTTTGGGTTTGGCCGTTCTTGAAGGAATCGGAGGGCAATGAGGCTGTGCCTGGAATGGTAAGAGATAATAAACCTCCTCAGGTTCTAGCCTGATGTTGGGTGGCAGTGGTGAATGAGGGCCACGGGTGATTTTTTCAGCAGGTTCCCAGGCATTCAACTCCTCTCCATCAGACATGCGAACTCTAACCTTCTCTTTTGGCCGATGCATCAAAACATCTATGCAGTTTCCCATGATGGTGCTGTCGATCAATAGATTTTGGATCATCAATTTATGGATTGGCATGACCGACAAAATTGGTGGTAGTTCGACGTGCAGGCCATCATGCTTTTTTTTTTTTTTTTATATAAGCTAAATCAATGGTGTGGACTGTGGAGCTTTTTCTATAGGCATGGCCGACCAGTAGTAATTCAGGATTTTTTAAGCGGAATTTAGAAGTCAATTTTTCTTTTCTTTTCTTTTTTTTTTTTTTTTTTTTTTTTTTTTTGGGGGGGGGGGGGGGGTGTGGTTTGGGGACAAGTAAGAATTCAAAAGTCAACTTGTTAGCAGAATAAGAAGTCAATTCATTTTTTGAAGGTTTACTTCAAGTAAACTTGTAAGCAGATTTGGAAGTCCATGAATTTGGCGCCACAGAATGAATTGATGCTGTTCTAGTATGCTTAGTTTCAAGAACTAGTGCCTATGCACCCTCCTGTGGCTTTATAATAATCTTCAAACCATGTGATTGCTGACTTGTTTAATCTTCTCTTTGCCAATAGTTTAGCTCTAGTATCTTTGGCTACTTTCTCCTCACAATTCAATCTATTCTATCAAATGGTAGAGGAGAGAGAGGTTTGTTCATCCGGGTATAGTTTTAAACCGGCCCAGATTTTAAATTTTATTTATTTCTTAAGAATTTTGAATTTTTTTTTTAAAGCTTAAGAAAATTCCGAATCCAGAATCTGTATTCTCTAATCCAGAATCCGGATGAATATCGCTAAATAGATAATGCTTCTAACAACAACGAACCGGGTGAGAATCTCAGCCTTTCAATTGTTGCTTCAGTTCTTAATCAACAGTAACTTCATCTTGTTTTAATTCCTTGAAACAACAGCTCCTTCCTGTCCTTTTTTTTTCTCTTTGTTGGATGGATACACCTCAACAATTTCGAACGCAGTTTTTACTGAATAGACTATTTAAACGTGGAAAAATTGAAACTAATCAAAATAATACTCATAGGAGTGTGTAATTTAGCCATTGAAAGCACCCAATAATTCTTAAAAACTACTGTGCTTGCACAAGACATCAAAGTATAAATAGATTTCATTGTCATCAGAACTCCGCAGTTAAGCGTGCTTTGAACGAGAGTAGTACTAGAATGAGTGACCTCCTGGGAAGTCCTCGTGTTGCACCTCCCATTTTTTACTGATCAAAAAAATAAATAGATTTCATTATCTAATCTAAAAAAAAAAAAAAAAAATTGTTCTCCTTCTAGAGAGTGATCAAATGAACAAATAAAAGAGGCATTTTGAAGCGGGAAATACCATTTCTAGGCATTACATGTCAATGAGAAGAGCAGCTCCCATAATGCCAGACCATGATGAGCAAGACACCTAAGGAGCAAATAATTCAGGCGAACTTCTAGACTCCAACCATGACTGGGCTGCGACCTTTGTAGTTAAAAACCAGCCAACCTTATCAGGAGCCTCATGGAACGGAGCATTGAGTTCCTTCAAATGTGTCTCAAACACAGTCGCTAAACCCTTATCTGAGTACTTGTGTTTCCCATGTCCAGTATTGATTCCAAGCAATGGAGGAAGCTCCTCCCCACCTTTCATGGCCTCAGACAAATCATTTATCCAAACATGTAATGCGGTGAGAGCTGCCCCAAGAGAGAGACCCTTTAGATGTAGAGACCACTGGGTTGGGGACCTGGACTGTATATCTGTGTATATCTCAAGTGTAAGCCCCAGCTCTAGTAGCTCACATGCTCTCTCCAACAGATTTAGGTTTACACTTAGATCAATTAAGCAATTGCAGTAAGCCTTCCTTACATCCAGACTAACCGAATTGAAGAGTTCTGAAGCTTGCTTTTTAAACCCTCCACTATTTTGCTCCTCTAACAAGAGCTTTACCACATGGCCGAGCTTTGAATTAGCCTTCATGACACAATCAGTAAGCTTATTAAGTTCTTCCTTAGGTGTTTGGGTCATCACATTCAGAAGACAACCGCAGAAGCGTTCATCTGGAGTAATTCCCAACTCCAAGAGCCGATGAAATGTCCTAACAACATCATCGGTTCGCTGGGCTTTCCCATAGCATTGAATTAGTGATGTCAAGACAAAAATATTTGGCTCAAAACCCCCCTCCAACATTTCATTCAACATTGCCTCTGCCTCTGAGACTTTTCCACTGCAGGAATATATCGTAATCAAGGAGGAAAATGACCAGCTGTCAGGCTTGCAAGTCCCAGAATTCTTCATATCTTCAAAAATCTTGACAGCTTCATCAACATAGCCAACATCAGCACACATGGCCAAAAGTGTATTGTAGAGAACTACATTCAACTCCATCCCCTTCTTATTCATCTCCTTATACACACTAAGCGCATCTTCACCATATCGAGCCCTACCATAGGCCCGTAAGAGAGATGCATATGTTGCCCAACTCGGGGAAAACCCATTGTTGATCATTTCCTTGTAAATGGTTTTTGCCTGCCAAGGCCTTTTAGCTCTTCCCATAGCATCTAACAAAGTGTTATATATAACCAAGTTAGGCTTTGCACCAAGAGCCTTCATTTCTTCAAAAACATTCAAGCACCCGTCAAAATTTCCTGACACCCCATACACTTTAATCAATGTCGAGAATGTCACTGGGTCAATGCGCCACTTTCCAGTTCTAGCTCGGTCATACAAACTCAAAGCCATATCAACATTACCAGCCCGTCCATAGGCATCTATCATAGCAGAATAGGTAACATCATCGGGATCACACCCAAAAGTAGGCATCTTCTCAAACCACTCCACAGCCTTATTTGGCAAAGAACACATCCTAGCACAGGTAATTAGAGTCGAGAACGTGACATTATCAGGTTTTAATCCTCTCTCGAGCATTTCATCAAACAGCTTCTCCGCTCCAACCAAATCCTTACACTTTCTAAACACCTTAATAGTCACATTATAAAGAACCACTTCCCTATTTGGTTTCAACCTCTGCTGAAAGTACCTCAGTGCAAGCAATGCGGTGTCTGGGTTCATCGCGTTATTAAGAACAATCACAGCATCTTGTTCCAAAATCCTATCTCCTAAAGCCGCCAGAACTTCAGAAACATCTTCCTCATTTGGATTACATGAATTCAAAGACTCAGCCACTTTCGCAAGAGAAGCGTACCTTGCATCGTAGGAATGTTTCCGAAGCCGTGATGCTTTGGGACTTCTGGGATTGACCCAGACGTAGCTTCTGGATGAGGTACCAGATTTTCCATCTGGGTATTTAGTATTTGAGTCTTCCGGGGGACTTGCCTCTTGGGTTTCTTGTGGGATTGGGTCTTGTATAGAAACATGTTTTATTTGGAACAAGGTTTTAGGTTGAGGTTGGAGAGGACTCGGTTTGAAAAAAAACGTAAAGCTTCTGAGAATGGGTTTTCGTGATGAGGACAGAGAGTTGGAGAAAGGTTGGCGGTCATGGAAGAGAGAGGAGGGTGAGGAGCCGAGATGGTAAGCCATTCCCTCGCTCCAGTATTTGCAGTGGTGTGCGTCTTCAAAATGCTTGTTTTGCTTTTCGGGTTTGATAGTGGGTGAGGACTGAGGAGGCCTTATCGAGTTAGAAATATTGACCTTCAGTTCATGGTGGAAATATCTGTCCCGAAATTAGGGCAACGCCAATGAGAGTTACAGCAGTTTTCGGATTGCGTTTTAAAATTTTAAAAATATTTTTAAATAATTAAAAATATTTTTTTAAAAAATAACATGTTGGAGTAACTTTATTAAAAATGTTTTAGTCGATTAAAAAAGTTAAAAATTAATTTTTTTAACAAGCACAAAATTAGAACTTTTATTAAAAAGCTCCTGCAGATAACTATATATTTTTAAAAAAACTATACTAATTCTAAAAGTACTTTAGACATATAGATCCTAAATAGTAAATGACTTTTTAATAGTAGAACTTATTATATTAAGCTTTAAGCTATAAACGTTAAGTTAAAAGCAATATTTCTCACCGCAATCCCAAACATGCACTTAATATAAGTGAATAAGTGTTGTGTAATTATTTTAATAAAAAATAAAAATAAATAAATACCGATTTATACGAAAGAAACCAAGTTTTTAACAGTAAATTTTATTTTTAAAGTGATTGTACTTGCACATTCTACATTACATGTAATATTATTCAATTAAAAGTATTTTATCAAATAATTATAAAAATGAATTATTTTATTTAAATATGTATATTTTAAAATATGGTTATATAAATATTATGTAAATGATTGTATGTTTATCAACTACTATATATGATTTGTTGTAAACTTAACCATTTAAAAATGTAAATTGGTTGTTATGCATGTGAGAGTTTGTTGTGCTTGTCACTTGGTTGTTGAACATGTGAATTGATTAGCATAACAAACCATCATGTAATTTGCCTATAAAAGATGTTTTGAAGATCATTTTTAAGTAATAAAAAAGGAAGAAAAATGAATGATATTGAGCTCTTTAAGAACAAAGTCTTTTGCAATCTTTCAATTATTTGCTATTTTTCTTTAATTTCATAACACGTTATCAGCATGAAGTTCTACCAATACTGAAGCTAGTGGTCTTCTATTTCAAGTAAGTTTTTCAATATAAAAGGTAATATTGAGATAAATATAAAAGGTAATATTGTTGAATATTACTTGATAAAATTTTACTTTTATTTTTATAATTATGTGAATATTCTTTTAGATCCACATATTTATTTTTGTGATTCATATATGTAGAAAATGTCAAATCTTATAAAATTGAAATTTATTACTATTGACATTTCTAAAAAAAGTTATTTATCCAAGATCCTTAAAAAGATCTATTTGAATATGATGAACTTGGCGGATACAATTAAAGAAGAAATTCACGTGTCCCTACAGGACCGTGTTGTGTATCTCACAGTGAAAAATCCTCTTATTGTGTGAAATGATTTAAGAGAGAACTATGAGCACCAAAAGATGTAATCCTCCTAAAAAATCATTATGATTTATTGCACCTGAAGTTGCAAGATTTTAAGAGTGGTAGTGAATATAATTCTGCACTCTTTAAAATCAGCTCAATAATAAAATTATATGCAATGAGAATGTCATTAATAATAATATTTTAAAAGAAGACATATGTTATTTTTCATATCTCGAATGTGCTCATGCAGCAAAAATATCGAGAGTGAAAGTTCAACAAATATTCTGAACTTTTATTGTCTTCTAAGTGATTGACCTAAACAATGAGTTTTTGTTAATTAATCATCAGTTACGTCCTATCAATTTCACATCATTTTTCTAAAGTAAATGATACTAGATTTATACCATTCCCATAAGTGAACAATGCATCATTTCAAAGGAACTAAAAGTGTAGAAATGGTAGAAAAATTATAGAAGTATGAGTTCCAGAAGCAACGACACTAAAGAGGATAATAATATAAATATACTGTATCACCAAAAGTGATCCAACTCAGAGAAGGATAAAGGCCATCAGAATAATTTTTCATAAAAAGATGAAAATGTTTGTCATAGATGTGGTATGACTGAACATTGGTCATGTACCTATTGTACGGTTAAACACTTAATTTACTTATACTAAGTTTTTATATATATTATAGTAAAACTTATTAATATTTTATCATGTTTGAAATAATAAAAGATTGATGTCTGAAACACAACAAGTAATTACTTGAGAAAATAAAGCCCTATCTGAATTTAATCCTCTTACAAATGAATGTAAACCAGAAAATCAGGAGTTACTTATTTGCAAAGTGTTGCAAATCAATTACCAGATGTATTTATTAACACTAAAGGTGTTGTAAAATCATATACTACTGCTGTTAATGCTTAAGCAAGAATTGAAGTCCCTGAAGGACAAGTTGTTAAAACAGTAATAGATGAGTCTAAGACATACCTGAAATGTTGAAGACTTGTTGGTGTAAAAGAGAAAAGTAAAAGGAAAAGAATTCAGTGCTCCTGAAGAGACCGTACCCATAAAACAAACAATAAGATCTATCAAAACTTTATGTACAACATAGAAACTCCTGAAGAGTATAATCTTCCTGAAGAGCATAATCCTCCTGAAGAAGAAACTCCCGAAAGAGTTTAATACTTCTAAAAAGGAAACTCCTGAAGAGTACCTCCTGAAGAGGTGTTTCATGAAATATTTTCCCCTAAAGAGAAACAGGTACCTGAAAATAATGAGATCTTAATATATTTCATGAGTACTGGAGAAATTCTGGATAGAAATAAAACTGTTGTCGACAACATATTTTCATATAAGATGGCCCTTGACACTACAAGAATAATGAAGAAAGTGAGCTAAGAACCGTCGAAAAATGTCGACGTAGAAATGATTGGTCAAAATGGAAAATAACTATTAAAGTTGAATTAAACTCGTTAGCAAAGTGAGAGGTATTTGGACATGTTGTTCAAACACCAAAGAGTGTAATGCCTGTTAGATATAAATGAGTATTTGTACCAAAACACAATGAGAAAAATAAAATTGTGCAGTACAAAGTACGACTTGTCGCACAAGGTTTTCTGCAGAAACCCGGGACTGATTATGAAGAAATATATTCTCCCGTTATGGATGCAATCATATTCAGAGTTTTTATTAGTCTAGTTGTTACAAAAAGATTAGATATGCGGTTGATGAATGTGGTCACTCATATTTATATGGATTCTTAAATCATGACACATATATGAAGATCCCTGAAGAATATAAAATACCTGAAACATCTACAAGTACATCTAGAAGTATGTACTCTATCAAACTTCAAAAATATTTATATGAATTAAAGCAATCTGGACACATGTGGTATAATTAACTAAGCGAGTATCTATTGATAGAATGATTTGAGAATAATCCTATATGCCCATGTGTTTTTATCAGAACCCGAATTTGCTATTATTGCAATTTACGTTGATGATTTACCTCGTTAAAACTTCTGAAAAGATCACATTAACTGCCATATATTCAAAAAATGCATTTGAAAATGAAAAATCTTATTATTCAAATGCTAGATGAGTTATAAAAATTTGAGATTTCTAACATCATCACTAAAATGCATTTGCTTTTCATAAAGCAACATGTCATCCTTATCTAAAGGATTAGGCAGTTGAAATGAAGAGGCAAGTAAGGATTTTAAATCCTTATTCTCTTACTTTAAGTCTACTATTTTTCTAGTAGACTCTTGAACAAGTCGTTGAAGTATGGAAACCTTCTAGTTAAACTCCTCAATCTCACAATTTTTGGATTATAACCGGTCGAAAAACCCGACAATAGAGGAAGAGTATCAAGTTCCGAGAGTCACCAGCTCATAAACAGCTTCACGATCTGACTTATTAGCTAGATCATTAGTTTGCTGCAACATGGCACCCACGAAAGATGCAGGAACAACTTGTAACTTATATGAATGATACCTCATATATTGATCATGAGGAATATTGAAAAGAAACTGATGAGCCATTGAAAATTGGGTCGAATGAAAATGCAGATGAATTACATAGATAAGAAGAAGATTTTATGCGAATTAGATAAACTGAAAAACTGCTCTTATAGAGATGGAAATAAGAATAAAACAAAACATCATCTCTTCAAATCTCACTTAATCAAGATTACAAGATATACTGTATGCATATTTTCAAAAGCCAACGAGATTAATTGCAGTTATCCCTATTTTTCTCATAAATGCTGAACATCTGCTGTCAGCTTCTGTTGTTGACTTTGTATTTGAGCTCTTTCTCATTTCAACTCTTCTATTCGTAATTTCAGATCACGAGAGTATCAGTCTGTAAATTTCTTCAACTCCTTGTTTTCTTGTCTTAACTTTTTATTCTTTCTATCTTTAGTTGCAAGCTTTTAATACAATTCATATATTTATTTATTAAGATGATCAACCACACTCGCTCTCGTCAGTAGCCTCTGAGACATGGTTGTAATAGATGCAGCACATTGAGCACTGTGGGTTCTTGACGCTGTAACAATTTCAGGATCGGTTTTACTAGAAAGATGTATCTCTCCTCCTATCATGGTGTTGATAGCCTCAGGAGTAAAGATGAGTAGTTGAGGTGTAAAAGGCTCTTAGTTCAAATCTGGAACATTAACAGAATAATTTCTCTCAGCCATAGTATCGCTTTGAATGAACAACAATTGGATCAATGAGGAATATGAGATATTGCGTGAGTATCTGATAGGTGAAAATGATCAATTTAAACTACAACTCAAAGCTTTCAAATCTCTGCAAAGATCTTATTTGTCAACAATATCAAACATATTTGAATTTTCGCCGAACCGATAGAACTAGGCCTCAAGTTTTTACAGCTTTTGTCAAACATGAGTGGTTTTCAATATTCTTTTCGTTGTGCATGAACATGTTCTCCCTAATAACGCCAAAAGGAGGAGAAATTTTAGATGAGAATTTTAACATATTCTCTCTAATGCATTATTTTATAATCATGTTTGAATTCTTAACCTTATTATATATGCTGAAATCATGTTTGTTTACTACTTGAAAAACTGACGCATATTTTCAGGGAGAGTTTAAGTATTACTACAGGTATCAGACTTCTACTAAGTCCATCAAGCAAATGCTATCTGCCACATTTTCAAATCACTCAAAGATAATTGCAATTCATGAAGCAAGTCGAGAGTGTATTTAGCTGAGATCAGTGATTCAACATATTTAAGAAAAGTGATAATCTGACAGATTTATTGAAGAAAGCATTACCAACTGTAAAATTCTAGAAAATTATGCATAATATTGGAATGCAAAGACTTAAAGATCTATCGTTATGTAGTTGTGAACTCTTGAAGAGTCACACATCGCTCCTATACAGCACTGTCAAATGCCTTATATGTAGGGCTCCATCTATCTTATCTGACACGTTTTAAACCCGTGAGGCCCTGAAGTACCAAAACGGTTAATATCGAATGAGGATATGGAACTTTCAGTATCTACGTTATGCACTTTTCAATGGGAGTAAATATCCTGAAAACTTATGCTGATTGTACTCTTTTTCCTTCGCTGAGGTTTTGTACCACTGGGTTTTCCTTTGTAAGGTTTTAATGAGGCAATCTTAAAGCATTTGGCGGTACATAAAAATACTGTACTCTTTTTCCTTCGCCATTAGTTTTTCTTCCCACTGGGTTTTTCCTTGGTAAGGTTTTAACGAGACATATTCTTTATAGATGGTCATCTAAGGGGAAGTGTTATATAATAGTGGATGACCACCAACTACCACACATGATTTGTTGTAAACTTAACCATTCAAAAATGTGAATTGATTGTTATGTATATGAGAGTTTGTTGTGCTTGTCACTTGGTTCCTGAGCATATGAATTGATTAGCATAACAAACCACCATGTAAGTTGCCTATAAAAGAGGCCTTGATGATCATTTGTAAGTAATAAGAAATGAAGAGAAGTGAATGATATTGAGCTCTTGAAGAACAAAGTCTTTTGCAATCTTTCAATCATTTGCTATTCTTATTTAGTTTCATAACAATTTTATATATTTTCCATCTAAGTGGACAATCACAATATATATACATATATCCACATATATATAAAATTTCAAATCGGTTAAACATATTAGAAATGGTAGAATCAGCCTAGTTGTTGTTGGGAGAAAAACAGCCAACCAAGGGGCTAGCGACACGTAAGATAAATTGGTTATGGAACAATAAGAAGGAAAATAGGTGATTATTTGAAAAGGATGAGAATGGTTCGAACTGCACTAAAGACCACCAAAGCATGTCTGATTTGGAAACCCACCTAAAACCCACCCTTCCCCTTCGACTCTAGTTTTCCCTCCACTAATATCTTGTCGTTGCGCCATTGATATTTTGTTGTCACCATCACCAATGGTTTGATTTTTACACTTTGTTTATCTCTTTTGCACTTTGTTAGTCTCTTTTACTTGGCACATTAAAATAGGATGGTCCAAGTTGCACAACCTTCATATTTGTGCAATGGTTTTAGCATTCATGGTTTTATAGAATAGAAGTGTTGCAAAAAGTATTAGGCTCGGGTGCCTCAAGCTCTGCGCAAGAAAATGTTGCAAATTGCCTAGCCATATTGGCCTCTTCTAGCGAATATTTTCATGCATTGATAGTATAACAACACCGATTGCAGATTTTAATGCATTTGATGCAAGAGGTCTCAAGCTCGAACGCATTGGAGCCCGTTCTACTAGCTATAAGCTCTCTTTCTGGATTAGATCTCTCAGCTTGGCTTCTTTGCTGGCCACATTCATTATATAGTTAGGTGAATTTGTCAAGCATGGTAACATTGTCATGCAACAAATCTTGACATATTTGCTAGCCAATTTATCAATCAGCGACGGTAAGAAGTGAGCCATTAAGGGTCGCATGGGTTCCTTGGTGAAGCTAATGGAGTCGCCTAAGCTAGTGGTGAAGCTAATCAATAGCACATTAGTAAAAATACTTGCCTGCGTCGAGTTTCCAAGATCGGGTCGAGCTCCATCGCCATCCAAATATCTTGCCGTCGCCGTCGCCGTCAAGAATAGGTGGGGGGAGTTTGGGTAAAGGTGCAGAGTGGAGGGTGAAACATGAGTGCAAGGGGGAGTTTGGGCAAGGGCTAATTTGGTGTAGGCAAGTGCATATTTAGTTTGGAGGGTCCTAGATAAGGGATGGTGTGGTGGATTCTGTTTAGATGGCTGATTTTGTCATATAAAAATGGGCTAATTATAAAATTATCTCTAAACATATACCATTGTCTTATGGAAAATGAAAGTCTTACTTTTTCTCTAATACTACTCTACTACCAAGCCTCCATAGGGCTTTCTTTTGCTTTTATTTTTCTTCTGATTTTAGACCAGCATTTGAAATTCAAATACATTTCTCTATTTTAGAAGTCTCATCTCCTTCCGTTGATACTAGCCTCTTGGTGTTGCCTCCTCTCCTTCGAGTTGCGCCTCCCTAAGTCTTGATATGGCTAATGTTTGACAATGCCTTCTGGGATGAGATATCCACCGAACTGTCTCATTTGCCTCTCTCCCACACACTCTTTGTCTCTCACACACACACTCTCAAAAGCCTTCCTTGCATTGCAGATTTACACCAGATTGTAGGAGCGACTGTGAGCTTCCTTTGGCTGTTTTAATTTCAAAAGCACAACTTGTTTTGCTCTCAGAAAGCTTTTGTCTTTTTTTATTCTCTTTTGAAAGTAATAAGGTCGACAATGAAAGCTTCCACTTCCTGGCATTTGTCTTCTAGAACAAAATCAGGGTCCCTCTCTTTCTTTCTTTTGAGAAAAAATTATTCTAAACCAATTATTTCTTTCCCTTTTTTTGGGTTTCGAGGGTATATAACATAAAATAATATTGAACATAAAATCTTGTTATGTATAAAAAGGACTTGGAACAAAGCTCTATTCCAAACAACCAATGGGTAGCATTACCCTTTAAATAAAAGAAAGGTAGACATAAAAAATAAAATTAAAAGAAAAAAGAGTTTTCAACCTTTGCTTTCTACCAAGGTTCTCAATTGAATTGACAAAACTCAGCAACCGTAAGATACAAACCATAGCTATAGATAGTTTCAGATCAAGGTGAATAGCAAAATCAACCAAGGCGAAATGGTTTTAAGAGTTCTACATCATAACCTATTACTTACAACTATTGGTATTGGAAGTCAAAGTAAAACAGCTTCAATGGACGCATATAACCAAAACAATCTGAATTGTAGACATAACCAAGATGTTGAACCCAAGTTTTCAAATTTCTTATCTACGTATAGATTTTGATGATAACAAATAATATTTAAAACTCAAGCTCAAGTTGTCTACGCATGAGGGAGTTAAGCATATCAAGAAATCAAGCATGAGCAATAAAAAGAATAAGTATACAAATGAAGCTCATAGAGTAATTTTGTACATCTCTTGATAAAAATTGAAATTAAATTAAGGCTCAAAATTAATATTCTCTTACAAAGTGTCAAATTTCTTTTATTTTACATATGCAATGACATTATCAAAAAATTTAATTTCGAAAATTATATTTTACATGTGTATGACATATGCATGATTTCATTAAAAATTTTAATTTCGAAAATTATATTTTACATGTGCATGATATATGCAATGACATCATCAAAAGGTTTAATTTCGAAAATTATATTTTATATGTGTTTGACATATGCAATGACATCATTAAATATTTGAATTTTGAATTTTGAAGATGATTGAGTGTCATCTTTTGACATGTGCATACGTTGTTTGAATATTTTGAAATATGAATGATATTGTTTTGAAAAGATATGCTTTTATTTGAATTTTTTGAAATATGAATGATATCTTCACATTTGCTAAAATTTGAAATTGAAAACTCATTTTCTTATAAATAGCTCACTTGAGTTTTGCAAAATTACAACAACAAGAGCCTACACATCAATTGCAAAACTTTGCATCATTCTTTCAAAACTCTCATTCTTTTTTCTCTAAGTTTTGTGCCTTAATCATTGTTCATTTTGAGAGAGATATAGGTTGCGATGTATTGTTCTTATTTCACTCATTGAGGAGTATACTCTGATAATCTACCAACTATCAGCTCTTGTATCAGTAAGAGGGTGCGTATAACCATTGTGTGTGTAAAAAGTATCACCAAGTGTGAGGTGATTGCAATTATAGAAGGTGTTCTACACAGATTCTTTGTAGCGGTGTTGATCTAAGGTATAATAAGTTTCTATCTCCACCTGAAAGAGATTGAATAGTGAATTTAAGAATCCTCAAGAGATAGCTTGAGGCGAAGACGTGAGCAGTGGGGTTAAATCTCGTTAAAATACTGAGTTTGTTTCTTCTTGCCCTTACTCTTTATATTTCTTACTGTTTCGTATTTTGTTTATATTTTGTATTGTGTATTTAGTTTATAAGTGTTAATTTTTTAATATAACTCAATTCATCTCCCTCTTGTGTTAGTCATCTGGACAACACAAAAGCAATATCAAATATATTCACAATTGCTTTTGGGCAGAAGGAACAGAGTTTTGAGCTTTTGAGTAAGCGTGGCTTTTGGGTGGAAGAACAGGCATAAAGCTTTCTACTAACTTTTTTAATCTAAAGACCAAAAGACAAAAGAAAAATAAAAAGGAGAGCCACATAGGCCAGGTGGTAGAATCGTAGTGGAGAAAGGGTATGGGTATCACTACCCTTGTTTAATATTAGAGACTTAAGACTATAGGGCCAACTTTTCATGAAACACAAGAAATCTTTTAACAAAAACATACAAAATTGGCTTGAGCTTGGGGTATCCGTAACTTGACATAGAGAGTCCAAGAGTTCTTTTTCTACAAAAAATAGATCTGGCATTATGTATAACTTTTGCACTCAAATGCAAATGGCTCAACAGCATAAAATATGTAAAACTATAGATTACACCAAAAATAATACTTTTTTAATCAAAACCATTCTTTAGTCTTCACCTTTAGTTTTCTTTGGAAATTATCCCCATGCCAAAAGCTTGTTCGGTGATACGCCTTTGATCTTCACTTGACATCTTTACTGTGCCATGTCGGGCTTGATATCACTTTCCATTTAATGTAGTGTGGTCCCCATTTAATGTGGTGTGGTTCTGGTTTGATTTACCCATATTGCTTAGGCCTATCTAGCCATTAGCACCCGAGCGCAAGGTCTTCCTAGGACCCTACGCTTGTGTTGTCGATCACTCACTTGATGCTTTGTCAATACTGCCACCAATTCCTAGGTGTCAAAATTGTTATTACTACCTGGCCGCGATTTGAAAACTCTTCCTTTTCTACTAGGCTTTCTGCTCGGCGTGTCTAGCCTCCTTCCCTTGTATAGGCCACTAGGGCAAGCCCTATTCCTTTGGCTCATCCTTAGCTTGTGACCTAGGTTCTGAGCCTGGGGCTAGTTTCGACCTAGGGCTCAAGAATTACTCTCCACACAATACTCTGTGAGTTCTTAGCATACAAGTATGGTGGGAATTCAAAATTGAAGTGAGCCTATTGAAGTGAGCCTTTTACATTATGCATCTTGTGCATACATTTCCTTTGGAATTAAAGTCCCGGCGATGCCCCATGTTCTACTCTTCCATGTGTAGGGCTAGGATGATAACATAGATACCATACACGCACCATCCGATTGTCCTAACTCCCACTAACATGTCATTTATTAGGGTATTGGGATTGACCCGCAACAGTTGGGTTCCCCAAGAGGGTTAGGAGCCATTACTCCCACTTTCCCCCATGATCTTTCCGTTTTGCAAATCTCTCTCCCATGCACGATGAAGGCCACTGGTTCGTGTCGACTACATGCCATGTCTTCAATGTGACATCACTGCGCGTGCTTTACGAAAATGGTCATTTCTCCTTGACTTTTGTCCCATTCGCTTCACTACCTGCTGAATTGGCAATTGTCACCTTCCCTCTATATAAACCTCTTCGTCCCCTTCACTATTCTCAAATTTTGCCATCTTTGCTCCCGAAGCTCTCTCTCTCTCTCTCTCGGCAAGTTCCTATCTTCCTTTCTTCCTCTTTCATTCTTCTTTTTTTCCTCACCACTTCTATAATGGTTGACTGTGTCGACCTCGAAACTCGTCTCAACTCCTTTTTTGGGAGACTCTGGGAGTTGATTGTGACTGAAGACGGCCTCTGTGCATATTAGGGGTCATACTGCATTCCTTCGCAAGCAATTCTGGAGGTTCCTAGCCACCATACTCCCATTGTGGATGCTGGCAAACTGGTGACCGGCATTGCCCTTTACCCTTTGATGTACAGCAATGGTTTGTGGTTGTAGTTCTGCCACCCCCTTGAGGGACGTTCATGATTTCTTGGGGTTGGCCCCGACCCCTAGTGCAACTCAGTCCTGATGCCTGCGTCTAATGGTGGCCAGTTGTATCGCCTTCTAGATCTTTATGAATGAGGATTCGAAAGAGCATCCCGACCTGACAACCCACAAATTTCTAGCCGTTTATCATATTCTTCGCCTCAATGGAAGTGTGTTCAGCTTGCAGGCACAGACCCCTAAGAAGCATTATGTTACCTTAGAGAAACGTTACTCTCGATCAAGGAGTGGAAGAGACGCTTCTTCATCTCCGCACCAAGCTGGGAGTTCCTTAAAGGGGAGGAAGCTAACCTCCAGATCCCTCTCAATCAAGTTATCCTAGAGGGAGGAGCTTAGGGTTGCCATTGTCTTGTCTTGGGCGGCCACTCACCCCACGGCGTCTAAGATCGACAACTCATTGACAGAGAGCAATATCAGACGTTATTTGATGCTTCTCAATCACTCTCACGTGCTCAGTCATGAGTTTTTGGCGGTTCCTCCTTCATAGCCCGAAGATTAGTTTTCCTCAAGCCCAATTATAAATTACATATTTTAAACCTTGGAATCAAAAGAATTTACTTAGTGCTAAACGTGCATTGAGGCATGACACGAGAGACACGAAAAAATTGTTTAAAGCAGATTGATTGGGCTTATTTAACGTTATAAATCACACCATTTAGATTATCTTCTAAGTGCATGTTTGGGATTGTGGTGGGAAATATTACTTTTAGCTTAACGCTTATAGCTTAAAACTTAATGTAATAAGTTCTACTACTAAAAAGCCATTTACTATTTGGGATCCATATGTCTAAAACACTTTTAGAGTTAGTTAGTTACGGTAGTTTTTTAAAAATATATAGTTATTTGCATGAGTTTTTTGATAAAAGCTCCAATTTTATACTTATTGAAAAATCTGATTTTTAACTTTTTCAACCGACTAAAGTGCTTTTAATAAAGTTACCCAAACATGTCATTTTTCTTTAAAAGTGCTTTTAACTGCTTAAAAGCACTTTTAAAACTTCGAAACGCAATCCAAACATGCTCTTCGTCACTTCAGTTCTCTCCTCGATTCATCAATTCACTGAACCCTATAATCGACGGTGACACTCACTCCATTAAGAATGTCGTCACTTCAGTTCTCTCCTTTGTTAGGAACCCTGGAATTGACGGTGAAACTCACTTCAGTTCTCTTCTCTTGTCTCCTTTGTTCTCAAGAATGTCGTCGAGGTCTACCTCCACATCAACGATGACAATGATGAGGACAGAGACAGGAAAGATGACGAGGAAGGCAAGGATTCTTGGTGGTTTTTGAAAGTTAGATACAAGATTAGCGTGAAGGTTTCAACGGATTTTTGGTTATGTGGGAATGTTTTGCCTGTTTTGGAGTTTTCAGTTGATTTCTCTATTTTATTTGTTTTATAATTTTGTTGTTTAATTGGTGGCAATATCAAAGTAAATTTTCTATCCGTTTTATTTTTTGGATTTGTTGAAAGATTTTCTTTCCTTCCAATCAAAATCATAGAGTCTTGAGTGAAGGCCAAACCAGTTCCAAAGGCTGTGGGCTCTAGCGTGAAGCAACACTTTGCTCATAAGAACGAGAGAGGTGGTCTGAAATGCAAATACACAAAGTGAAGAGAACAACAAGAAGATCAGGAAACAATTAAAATGCTTAAAAAAAATTTAGAGGGGTGAACAGGATACCGCTACAGGGATCACTGTAGCTACATGTATATATATTTTAAATTTTATAGAGTTCCATTGGAATTTGATTTAGGTGGGTTTCCTTTGTATTTTAAAGGAATGGGTAATTTACACAGTACATTGGGACTGCTCTAATTTTGATACTTGTATGGTATATGGATGGCACACAGAGTTCTTGATCACTTCCAGATTTGACCTCGCTGCCACAACTCCCGTCATGACACAACCTTATGCATGCCCCAGCACCACCGATAGATTAGCTGTTTGATTCTACATTTAATTAGAATATCGCAGGGGTGTTCATCTGGGCCCTTTTTTCCCAGTTCCGGTTTGGAACCCGGATATCCGGATACCCGGTTCCGGTTTTCAACTCATATTAAACTAGATCCGAAACCCATATTAAAAGCGGTTTGAATTCCAACCCGGATTCACCCGGATTGAAATCCAGATTGGACCCGGATTCACCCGGTTTTTAAAAATCGGAAATCCGGTTTCCGAATTTTAAACCGTTTTTTTTTTAGTTTGTATATTACTTTTTTGTTGAGAAATTTGTTGATAATAAAATAAAAGATTTTTTATAAATATTTTCAGAACAATTTTTTTTGAAAAAAGTAATAATACCAATTTTATAAGTTTAAAAAAAAAAAGGGTTTGAAATCCGGAAACCGGATTTCCGGGTCCAACCCGGATTTCAACCTGGATGAATCCGGGTTGGAGTCCAAACCGTTTTTAGCCGTTTGGTTCCGGGCCGGTTGACCCGGATTTCCGGTCCGGAACCCGTTTGAACACCCCTCTGAATATGATTGCTACTGTTGGAATGTTAAATAAATTAATAATTAAAAAATTAAATATATTTTAAATTAATATTATTTTATTATTATATAATAAATAAATAAATAATCTAATATAAAAAATTTGATGTGAATAGAATGGTCAAAATTAAATTTATCTCATTATTTTATTATTATATAATAAGAAAATAATTATTTTAATGTGAGACTACCGATTAATAATCAAAACTAAATTCATTCACATTAATTAAAAGTTTCCTTTTAACTTTAACTAGGGCCAGTAAAAGTACTCACAACTAGCTATAAGCTTGCTGCAACGAATGTCGTTTGGCTCAAAGAATTACTTGGAACATCGATCATGTCGATCTATCAACCATCATACATTGCTTTGAAATATGCCGCATGCATGAGGACCATCTATATCGACGATCATTGAAAAGAAACAAAAAAGAAAAAGAAATGGTTGATTGAAAACTCGATCTTTTAATCCTCTTTTCTTCACATTAATAAAGAAACAAAAAAAAAAGTAAGTAGCACGTACCACTAACGGAAAGTAAAAATTTCATAGATAACCACTTTCATTTAAAAGTCGTTCCACTCATACGTCAGCAGAACTACGAAAATCAACAGGCAATTTTCGACCGACATTGATCATCCCCCATTTTCTACCGACATGATCATCCCACCAATCTTATTATTCTATCTTTTTTCTTTGCCCCTCTGAACAAGAAAAGAAAAACAAATGCGCGCATGCAGCCATGATAGATGCAAAAAGAAGGCTAATTCTGATCATGATCATGTATGATGCATGCATGCATGCATGCATTCACTCCCATTTACATGATTGTGCATCCTGATGTGTTGTCTTCATTGAAATAGTCATGACAACGGCTCACACAGCCGGCTGGCATGTAATAACCTCCACCATAACTATCATACACCGGCCTTCCATTGCCCTCATAAAATGGGGGTGGCCCGCCATGACCGTGAAAGCATGGCCCCCCGCCACGACCCTCATAACATGATGAACAACACGTCCCAATTGGATAACCGGGCGGTAGTACTGGATAACACGGCACAACGGCGGGAGGCTGGGGTGCCGGTTCCGGTGCCGTTTCTTTAGGCTTTTCAGCTGGCTTGGGATCAGGATCCGCAGGTTTCTCCTTTGGCTTCTCAGCTGGCTTGGGAGGATTATCAGGTTTTTCCTTAGGCTTATCGGATTCTTTCGGCTTCTCAGCTGGCTTGGGAGGACTCTTTGCTTTCTCCGGTTCTTTCGGCTTTTCAACTGGCTTAGGAGGATCTACAGGTTTCTCCTTAGGCTTTTCTGGTTCTTTCGGCTTTTCAGCTGGCTTCGGGGGCTGTTTGATCTCAATGCTCTTAATGGAATCACCACCCTTGCAGATAATCTTTTGCTTAATCTTTTCGGGAGAGCAGCATACAACTTTGATCATCACCAAGTTTTTCTTCTCGTCATACACCTGGTCTTGTATTTCTCTTGTTCACAAAATTCAACACCACATAAAATATAATAACTCAGTCTTTTTCTTGTTGGTTTTACTGCTCGATTAGGAACCACTTACTCTAGATAACAACTTGAGAGAGAGAGAGAGAGAGAGACTCACGAGGGATTTTGCATAGAACCTTCTTCACCTTCTTGTAGCAGCGATGGCACTGAAGGTCAACCTCGAGCACCATTATTGTAGTAACCTATATAAGAGTATGCAAATTCTAAATTCGTACTCATCCAAGAAAACAAGAAAACAAAATCTTTGAAAAGCAAATAGCAATCTGTCGATCTGCCTACGACAGAATCACAGCAGGTTCTGACACAAAAGAAGGATATGTGAAAATAACGAAGAGCTATCTGGAACCCAAAATAAAAGTAACATTTTAAAGGACAACCACAAAAATTGAAGCTTGGATGGTAATATCAAATGAGTATTGAGAGAGAGAGTGGGGAGTTACAAAATTTACTAACCTTTTCCCCCATGGCTGGCTGTCTGTTCAGATCTCAACCTCAGACAAACAGAAATACGAAGAAGACTCCTTTTTATCGAGCAACCAAGTTCTGTTTATTTTTTAGAGATAAAATTAAAAATTTAAATTTATTATTATATTTTTTTAAAATTTTATATAAAATATAATAAAAAATTTAATCTTTTCAAATTTTAATATTTATTTTTCAAATCTTAAAATAAAATTAATATTAAAAAAATATTTTATTTTATTTTTTCTCATTTCTTCTCTAAAAATAAATGGTACCTAAAGTGAAAGTGTGGAACAGACTGCACAGAAGCGGCCAGAGGAGAGAGATCATCATCAAGACATCAGGAGTTAGCCCAAGAGGCATCTTAAGAAGCATGATATTTCGTAAGTCCAGAAAAAAATGTCATATTTTCATACTCAGAGCCAATGGGATGTAGAAACGTAAGTTTCCCACGTTGAATCTCGTGGCATCACTATTACCAATTGTCTTTATTATAAGGTGAGGGCCGGTGGTGGCTGCTTTGATTGCTGACTCTCCAATCATGCATTTGCATGTGGTGGCTTTGATTGACCCACCTTACTATCTAATATTATTAATTAAACCAAAAATTATACGCTAAGGTACATAGTTTGTTCAGATTCAATTATTGTGCATGCACCTGGCCAGCACGGGAACCGTACACGTGTCCCTATATTTTATCCATATTGGAGTCTGGATGAAGTTGGGGTCGACTTTCCCTGACGTTAAGTCCTGGCCAGTATTTATTAAAACATATATTAGAGGCTCTGATTACACCAATTACTACACCGACTTAATGCTACATGCCATATTCTTGCGAGGCTTCGAGTCCAAGCTAGCAATCTGCGCCCCCAGAATCGTCCTAGATACTCGTGGGTTTCTGGATATACAAAAGTACTTAGTACTACTCATGTTCATGCGTGCGAGCGAGATTTTCTTTAGAGGCCGACCTATATAATACCTAATACCAAACTTTACACGTGGGGTACTTTTCCTTCTTCGGTACGTAGCTGTCATTTTTAAATGTGTAGGATACGGATCTTGGTATGCCTTTATTTGTTAGGAAAGGCAATCAAAGCTATAGACCCCCACAGTACGTACCCTTTATCATCAACATTCTATTGTAATTTATCAAGTAATTGAGATGCATGCGGCAGTGCAAATTAATCCAGCCTACGGGCGGTTCATTATAAAAAAATTAATTAATTATAATTAATTATTTTTTATGAAAATAATTATTTTCTGCTAATTTTTACAATAAATAATCATATTCATAATAAATAATTCATCAAAAATCCTATTTTTTTTTTTATAGTGGTTGAAGATATATAGAATGCCTAAATATAAATACTCAATTAAGTTTAAAATTTGGGAGGCAGATGATCATGATCTTGGCATCATGAATGAGTATACATACATTACATGATACATGTATTCGGCACATGCATGGTCAATATATAACGCGGTTTCATCAATGGGGCACCTTGATGCAAATATTGTACAGTCTACATTTATTTGTCTTAAAACCATACATATTTTTATGTATGCATGGGTGTAGCTAGCTAGGCCATCTATATCGATCCTTGACAGGGCATCAAAGGTCAGCATGCATGCACCGAGTCGCAGCAGCGCCTATGCCCCAGTTTCGAGTGCTGAGACAGGGTTGTCTAACCCGACAAACCCATCCAACCGTCCAACATAAATGCAACTAATTTAAATTATGATCTCCCGACCACTCATTGCATTTACATAATTTTTCTCCAATATAATTTGTAAATTCAGTACTGGATGAATCTTCAAATGTCTGGCCTGATCATTAATTTCCTAGCTACCCGTGCGTACGTAATTACTCTCATGTCGTTCCTCCTTTCTAATTTTCTTTACCTTTTCATTTTCATAATCCTTGGAAATTAAACCGATAACCACAACAAGCATAATAACCTATAAGATAAATTAGCTAGAAAGTGCATGGACTTATTCTTAAAAAAGAAAAAAAATCATTACAAAATATATATATATATATTTATGACAAATTATTTGTGATTACGATGATTATTAACGATAAAAATAGACTTATTTTAACAAAAAATAATTATTTTAATAAAAAATGGTTGATCACAAATAAACAATTTTCTTATAGTGATTGCCTTTATAAAAAAAATAACAATATTTGTCATCTTTGTTATATGATGATCTTTATCAAGTTATTGGACTAGCTTACTATATAAAAAATTGTGCATTTAGATATTAAGTTGAGTTGAAATGAGTAAATGAGTTTTTTGAAAATAATAATGAGTTAAGATGATAAAGTGAATTTTGTAGAATTCACCTAAAATTAGTTTAAATATGTTTGAATATACAAATAAGTTTAGATGTATTTATAGAAAATTGAAAAAGATTGTTAGCTACGTATAAAGAAATGTTGAATTAAAAAATATTATGGGTCTCATAAATAAAGAAGTTTTGATTTGATAAGAGTTTAGTAATTTAAAAAATGAATATTTAAATATCACACTTAAATATTTGAAGCCAAATAGAGTGATGAATTATTGCGCTTGTTTTTGTTATAAATGGTGAATGGTAGGGCCGACCCGACCCGACCCGACCCGATAAGAAAAAATTTCCGACCCCAACCCGATAAGAACTGCATTCCGATAGATCGTTTAACCGAATATCCGGTTGCCCATTCGGGTATTTCAATCTAACCCGATAACAAATCAAATTTACGAACAGGTTTCTTCTCTTTTCTTTTCCCTTTTCTTTTCTACCAAACAACTTCCTTGCAATTTTACAAACAAGGTTTATAGTGGATTTCCGGAGCCTAACTTCTTTGCCACTGTTTTCGGAGCCTCCATCATTCATATTACATCTTGCATCGCTAATCTCTAATCCGGTACTGTCGAAACCCACCACTGCGAAGCTCATCTAACGGTCGTCGATGCTTTGCAAAGTTTGCACCCATGGTCACGGCTCCTTTCCAACGTCGCTGATTCCTCACAAGTCATAGAAACCATGGCAGTACGCCAGTAGCAATTGGAATCAGGCAAATCACATAAGTCATCAAAGAAATCATCGCAGAAATCATGGAGAGGGACTAGCGATGCAAGACGTGACGGGGTATCGGTTAATTTTCGATTAGCATGTAAACGATCGGCCATTTCCAACTTCCGATAAACACTTGAGCGAGTCAGGTAATTTAGGATTGGGTTCGGCAACACAGAACTGCAATCGGGCGATTTTTTGTTCAGCCCTAGTGGATGGCCTTGTTTTTACTCCTTTATTTGAAGCCAAACAGAGTGATATACACAATATTTCACACACTGAATATTTCACACCTGTAGATTTGTGCTAGAAGTATCAAATGTTCAATAACTTTATGGACTTCAGAGGCATGAGAATCATAAGACATGAATTGAAAAAAAAAAACAGTTTAGGATTATTCAAGCCCTCCAAACCAACCAAGTGTGAAAATTGAACGTTGTATACGCTTCTAAAAGAAAAGATCCCCACTTCTCATTCACATACATGGAGACTAACCCATTTCATTACATATGTTCAAACTCTACTCATTCACAAAAAACACACAACAGGTGTGCAAAAAATGTTCATTACAAAAAACCTCGAAATGCTTTACAATACTTTCAAAATACGGTGTAGCAAGGCAAATGTAGTTAATCATAAATACAACACCATCTAGGCTGGTATAGATCATAATCCTGATTCGAGATATGCAATGGAGGTGGAGGAGTAATCGAAGGAGTAGCAAAATAATCTGGCACATGTGTCCAAGCTTGGTTTCCTTGATCATGTAAAGAGGAAATGATGTGAACCCATGGGATTGAATATTCCTTAAACTCACGAATGAAAAGAAATCTACCCAAGAAAGCTAAGAATCAAGTCAAAATGATCTAAACCTGTTGAAAACTTAATTCAAAAACCTAGATTGCGGAGAAAACGACACAAAGGGTTTGCCTTTAATAAGTTTTTAGTTCATTCAAGAACAAGTAGAGAAAAAGAGAATTATCTCTGAAAAATACTATTCATGTTCATAATTGTTAGAAAAATAAAGAGGCATGTGCTTTTATATCCTCTAATAAAAATCCTAGGGCCTACTAAGGCCTAGATCACTTAAAGATATGGGCTGAACACTTTTAAGCTCAAAACTCCTAAACTAAACTCCTATAACTAAAAAAAGATGTTCAATTAACGAATTGAATAGGCCTAAATGCCTACAACCATATAAATATAAAAATAGGCTCACACACCTATGTTTATTGAAATAAAAGTCTTTACTAAACTACTAAACTATGTCGTCCCCTTCTGTAGCTTATATTACATAGATTAAAACTGATTCTTCTTCTTTCAAGCCCACCTTGAATGTTCAGGCCTTGCTCAATGAATTTGCAAACTCGGCCCACATCTCTTGAATTAGCCCATTAAGTGCTTCTTGGATCTTCTTGGATCTTTCTCTTGTAATAGGTCCAACTAGAACATGCAATGGATCCTCTAAAGGATTCGATCTCAAATCGTCACCTACATCAAAAGAAAAAAGATCATAAACATTAAATGTAACACTAATATTATACTCATTTCGAATATCCAACTGGTGCATTATTATTGATCATTTCAAGGACTTGAAATGGACCATCCCTTCTAGGAGATAGCTTGGACCACCTACAGATTGAAAATCTTTCCTTAATCATATGCACCAAAACCCATTTGCCCGGTTCAAAGATGACTGTCTATGGCCCTTGTTGGCTTTAATTGCATATTGCTCATTTTTCTTCTCTATGTGTTGCCGTATACTTTCATAGAGCTTCTTCACCATCTTAGCCTTCGTTTGACCATCCAAACTAGCATTTCATTAATCGGCAAAGGCAACAAATCCAAAGGAGTTAGTGGATTAAAATCATAAACAATCTCAAATGGTGAAAAATCAGTAGTAGAATGAACACTCTAATTATATGCAAAGTCAATGAATGACAAACAATCCTCCCAATTGTTTAGATTCTTTTGAATTATAGTATGCAACAAAGTAGATAAAGTTCTATTCACTACCTCGGTTTGTCCATCCGTTTGGGGGTGACAAGCAGTCGAAAACAACAATCTAGTTCCCAACTTTTCCCATAAGACTTTCTAAAAATAGCTAAGGAATTTAACATCACGATTAGACATAGCTCATTCTTGAATCCAAACCAGGCGGAGGCCTGCACATTATGAAATCCATTGTGCCTTTAGCAAGTGACATCTAAAATAGGAGTTTCTTCTTTTCAGGTTGAAAGACGGACCCCCGTTTGTATTTGAGACTCACCTCACCTCATCTCAACTCATCTCTATTTTATCATTATATTTTTTTAATTTTTTTATACAAAACACAAATTCTTATACATATTTTTCAAATCTCAGTATATTTTTTTCAAATTTCAATACACTTTTTTCAAATTATAAAATAATAACAATAATAAAAAATAAACTAAACTCATCTCAACTCATCTCATCTCTGAATCCAAATGGGGTAGTTTATACACAAAAATGTTCCAGAATTCATGACTATGAGAACAGAAACAAATAGATCAGAAGGCATCGGATACCAAATTAAAAACTCTACTGCACCTTTTGTAAGTAACTAGCTTCCAACTTTTGTCTGTTGATAACTTGGCTGTCAATTACCCAAGAAGTCCCTGGACTCTTTGAATCAATATGCTTTCAACTTGTTTTAGAAATCATAAAAAATTTCACAAAGATGCAAAATATTACCATCAAAATAAACCCTAGAATCAGAGAGAAAAATGAGGTATCCAATTTTTTTTTTGAAGAAGATTAATGGGTTGAATCGATACGTTACCCTTCTCACAGATTATTGGGTTCTCTTCGCTGCGATCCCAAAAGAAAGGGGCTACACAATAGGTCTTTGGGCCTCGATGAGTGGCTAGCTTAAGTTGGCTCGACGAGAAATGAGCATGTGGTTGTTTAAAACAGGGTGTTTGGTTTCCTGTGGATTGTTAAGTGTTGCATGATTAGTTGCTGTGAGTTAGTTGCATAGTGGCTGAGTTGTGAGGGGTCCTCTTGCATTGCAACGACTTGCTATTGGTCCCAGCAACATGGGCGGAAGGCTAGAAGCTACAGGTGGTTGGCGAGATGGTGACAGTAGGAGAAACACAGTGAAAGAGGCTGTGACCAGTGATTTAGCAATGGAGTATTTCAATAGCAGGAACATGAAGAAGGAGAATGTGGAGAGGATGGGTGCTTCAAATTTCAAATGGATGAAATGAAAGAGAGAGAACGTGCAACTGGTACAAGGCGAAATTAGTAAATGTTGCTTAGGCCACGTCATGTGTGCTCTAAGAGTTGCCAAACAGTAACTACTCCTTAGATTTATTCTAGAAAAATGAGGAGGAGAAGCCACACTCAATATACTTCCCTTCACATAAACAGTATTATGAAAAGTATATGATATTGTTCATATAAGAAATAGTACCCTGAGTGTAACTCCTCCACAACATTGCTCTTTATTCTTAGTCATTTGTCTCCAATTGTCGGGACGACAAAGCCTTGGGCCTGCGGGCTTTGAAGAAATCACAAGGATCGTAGCTAGGGGTGTAAATGGTCCGGTCCGGTCCGGAAAATTTGTGGACCGAATTCATTCAGTCAAAGAATTCTCTCACCCTGTACCGGATCGAACAGGAGTTCGGTCCATACCGGTGCGGTCCAATTTGGTTCAGGAGCGGTCCGGTCCGGTTCGGTCCAGAGGTGCCCCATATGATATAATGGGCTAAATTTAAAATAAAATTCTACAATCATCAAATATTTTTTTGGCCCAAATTTAACTACTATAAATTATAATATGTTAATATTATAAAAGTGTATATTATATATTAATATGTTAGTATATATTATATATAAAGTATGTTAGTAAATTATAACTAATAGTCTAATAGTCTAATAACATTTTCACATTAGTATATGTTAATAAACTATAACTAATAAGTAATAACACTATTACAATTTACATTAGTATATTATATATTTATATGTTAGTAAATAGTGATAAATTAGTAATAATATATTAAATAATAATAATACACTTATTATTTATATGTTAATATTATAAGAGTATATATTATATATTAATATATTAATATATATTAATATTAATATTAAAATTTATATATTATTATTTATATATACATATATTTAAAAATAAAAATTAAAAAAAAAAAACTCTAGGGATTCGGACCGGTACGGTCCGGTCCAGGAGGATGAACTCCCTGGACTGGGACCGGACCGGAATTTTCCGGTCCATATATTTTTTGGACCGAACCAGACTCCAACCGGTCCAGTCCAAGACAACCGATCCGGTCCGGTCCGTCGGTCCGATTCGATCTTTTTACCGCCCTAATCATTAACACCTTAAGCCCTAACTCCAGGCACATGCACGTCATCGAGATTCGGTGGAGCCTCGAACTCGAACAGCGTAATTTCATCTAACAAGGAAGGGGATTCGAAAATCAGCTAAAATCGCCATTTCTGAGAACGAGTCGAGCAATGCGATGGAAGGAAATAGGGTTTAGGGGCTTCTGTTTGCCCCTCTTCTTTGAACAACAGACCAATTAAACCCGGCAAAAGTGAAGTCTGCATCAGTCGCTTCCATTGATGAAGAGTCAGATGGTGGGTATGAGTCATGACTGAGCACAAGTGGAAAGCTTTTTGCTCTTTGCTTTAAATTTTGCTCAGGCTGCTGCACAGCGTTAAACCGGAAGGTAAGTGGCTTCCTTGTCTATGTAGAAATTGCCGCACTTCTCTCCTAGTTATAATAATCCTATTCCACAGATGTTTGTGATTCATGCTTCGGGTCGCTTTTCATAATATAGAAAATATTGGGAAAGGAAATGGATTCTTCATCGGGAAATTTGCCCACCGCCGGTCTGAGGATTACTTTTCTTTTTTTCGTGAAGGAAATTGGTTCTTCGTAGGGATATAGATCAATCTCAATTGGTTCTTACGATAGAATCCCTAAAATCCCCCAAACGTCTGATCAAGATGAGAAGTGTTCCATTATTCTGATGAAGAAGTTTTATTTACAAAGGATTTTGCTCTTTATGTCTCACTCTCAGGCCCATACTTGTAAAAACTCTGCAATTGATAAAAACTGCGAAGATATCTATTTTTTAATCAAATTAAGATGGTCCTATTGAGAAAGGAGAAGCTTATATTCTACAAGAGTTTTCGGACCACACACGGGCTTGACTCAATCAAGCCACCCCACTACAGCATAACAAGCCCTTCAACTTCAACCAATAAATATCAATGTAAAGTTTTCAAGGACAGTAGAGAGCCTAATGGACTCTCGGAATTCTTCCAACTTGATATTGCACCAGATTTGTTCTCACATTCGATTCCTAAAATGTTTTTACATTCGCTTCAAAAAATGTAAAGATAGATCGAAACTGTTGGATAGAAATAGGCTGTATATTACAATGCCATAACTAGAATGATGGGTGAAGTTGTGCTGCATATTTTTTATATAATCGATTTTATGTTTCACAGCATGCATACGAGGCCACTTCTTGCTCACTAGCATTAGGCGGTGAAATTTTGAAAGTAGGTTTTTGCACCTTGCCCTTCACGCAGTTTGTTGTTTTATGGTGATTTTAATGAACCAAACTAGCTTGATAATTTGACCCAAAATCATGATTCATGGCATGTGACTCCAATAAAGTGCATTGCTGATCACAATGTAGGAATGCTTCACTTCCAGATGAGCTTGAATCCATGCAAGTTTTTTCTTTTCTTTTTTATTTTTTTTTGTTGGGGGGGGGGGTCTTAGGGGCAATTTGATTGTATGAGTACTATACATATCTCCCTTTTAGCTCAATTTCTCTAAACTATTTTTTTCAATTCATTCCATTGTTGATATCTCAAGCCATGAGTGGCGGCAGACAAAGGACCCTTGGGGGTGGGGGTCAGCATTTGTTGGACCACTTGAAGCGGATGAATGCAGAGAATCCAGATTTCTTCTATGCAGTTCAGGGTGATAATGATCACACTGGTGGAAATATATTCTGGGCAGATCCAACGTCCAAAATGAACTATTCGTACTTTGGGGATGCCATCATATTTGACACAACGTACAAGACGAATGGGTATAGGGTGCCATTTTCCTCGTTCACAGGGTATAATCATCATGGGCAGCCAGTGTTGTTTGGTTGTGCATTAATTCTCGATGAGTCTGAGTCCTCCTACATCTGGCTATTCCAAACATGGCTTCATGCAATGTCTGGACGCCGCCCTGTTTCTATAACAAGTGACCCAAACCAACTCTTACAAGTAGCTGTTACACAAGTTCTTCCTGAAACCCGCCACCGTTTATGTTTGTCTGCCATATTCAGAGAAACACGGGAGAAACTAGCTCATATATATCAGTCACATCCTACTTTTGAAACAGAATTTAAGAAGTGCATTACTGAGACAGAGACAATTGATGAGTTTGATTCATGCTGGCAATCACTGCTGGAGAGATACTATATTATGGATAGTGAATGGCTTCAGTCAATGTACAATGCAAGACAACAGTGGCTACCAGTTTGCATGCGAGACACTTTCTTTGGAGAGATATCTAGAGGCGATGGAAGTGAACCTTTAAATTTGTTCTTTGATGGTTATGTGAATGTATCCACCACCATACTAATGTTGATGAAGCAATACGAGAAAGCTATAGCAAGTTGGCATGACATGGAATTGAAGGCAAATTATGAAACTACTAACACCAGCCCAGTTCTGAAGACACCGTCTCCTATGGAAAAACAAGCTGCAAATCTTTATACAAGGAGAATATTCATGAAATTCCAAGAGGAACTGGTTGAGACCCTTGCTAATCCTGCAACCAAAATTGATGACTCAGGAACCGTTGCCACATACCGGGTGGCCAAATTTGGGGAAGACCACAAAGCACACGCTGTGACTTTCAATTCTTTTGAGATGCAAGCTAATTGCAGCTGCCAAACGTTTGAGTATTCAGGAATTATTTGTAGGCACATATTAGCAGTTTTTAGAGCAAAAAATGTTCTTACTCTTCCATCTCAGTATATATTGAAACGATGGACAAGGAATGCCAAGAGTGGAGCTGTGTCGGATGAACATGCTTCAGAGTTGCCAAACAGTTCTCAAGAATCTTTAACAGTGCGGTATAACAATCTACGTCAGGAAGCAATCAAATATGTAGAAGAAGGGGCAAAATCTATCCACATGTATAACGTGGCATTGGATGCTTTAAAAGAGGCTGCTAAGAAGGTTGCTGCTGTGAAGAATCAAGGTCCAGCACCTACCCAGGTCAATATTCTGATAAACGGCGTTGGGCATGAGTTGCATGCAAATCCAGGAAGTCAAATAGCAACATATCAGTCTGCGGTTAGTTTCTCCCACCCAACAAGCTTATCTATATAAGACTCTTATTTATTTAATTTTTCTTTCGTAATTTATACTTCTGACAGTTTCTTCCTTTGAAGACCTCCCTCCCCCCCTCTCTCTCTCTTGTGAACATCTTTTCTCTTATTTGTTTCTCTCTCTCTCTCTCTCTCTCTCTCTCTCTGTCACACACACACACGCGCGCTCGCGCACACACACACACACACACACACATGTAGAGGCATGCACAGATTGAGTGGTTAAATTGTTGGGGAAATATCACAACCCACAAACATCGATAGTGAGAAGACAGTGAAAATATAAATGCAGAAATACAAGAATAAATCACACGACACAAGATTTACAGGATTCGGCGACGTGTCTATGTTCACGGAATTATAGGGAATTTTATTCAGAGGAGATTTACAATACACAATGAGTTACATGAGCTCCCCTCTACTCAATCTGAACTCTCTCTAAAGCCTCTCTCCCTCTCTCTACTCACAGACGTACTTGTTTTCATCCTCAGATTGAACGGTTTCTTCATTAGGTGCATCTTGTTATTTGCTGATGACTTTTCATGGATACCAGACAAAGTCACAACGATATCCGTTGTGGTTCTCTCCCTAATAATGTTTTGCATCACTCATCTTGATAGGATGAGCCATTTAACCCTCAGGACTTGTCGATCTAACATGTTCCAATTACCATCATCTATGCTGTCCGGCTTCTTTCCCAATAGAGGAAGATGAAGCTTCTTCCCGTAAAGATAATCCCTGAACTGCATCCTCTAGTATCCGAAACATGTGCCATCGAACTGCTTGATTCCAACTTTCACTTCTTCTCCAGCCATCATTCTCTTTTAGTCCCGAATCCTGAAGCTTGGAGCTCTTACTAGTTGTTGGGGAAATAACACAACCACAAACAACGATAGCGAGAAGACAGTGAAAATATATATGCAGAAACATAGGAATCAATCATATGACGTAAGACTTAAGTGATTTGGTAACGTGTTTACATCCACGGAGCTGCAAGGATTTTTATTCAAAGGAGATTTCCAATACACAATGAGTTACAAGAGCTCCCCTCTACTCACAATCTCAATTCTCTCTCAAGGGCCCCTCTCTCTCCAGAGCTCCAAAATTGCCAGTCCTCTCTCTTGTTCAATCTCATGTTTTCAAACAAACTAACATACATATATATGGTAAACAATAGAAAAGCCTAAGGCGGATAAGTTTTAGGTTATTCGTTTGAGTTGAGTGTCGAGCATGCCTTGAGCAAAATTTCTGTCCAACATTCGCTTGACCAGTCTATTGAGTGAGCCTTAAGCAAATTCTATCTGTTGTTCACTTGAGCCAACTATTGAGCGCACCTCGAGCGAACTCTCGGGTTGAGACTTGTCTGATTCCAATGTCGAGTTTTAGTCGAGTGAACTCTCTAAACCGAACTTTGCTCGAGCGCCATGTCGAGCAAACTCTCAGCTTGACGTATTCTCAGCTCACAACTAGCTCCACATAACCCAACATAAATGCGGTTCAAGTTTAAAAAAAATGTAACATGATTGTTTATGCATTGAGAATCTTGAAACGTTGGATGGTGAGATTGTGAATTCAATAGCCAATTGGTTTGTGTGCCATGTGGTTGGAAAGAAAAAGTTGTATGGTGTCACACATGTTGTTGCTTCAAATAAATATGAATGTGTTGTAATGCAATTAAAAATAAATGCAAACAGCGTTCCAGATATTCTGTAATGCATATCCGAAACTCAACATATCCTTGTGATGAATACTATATTATATGCTTGTGGTGGTGATTGCATTTTCTATTACGATATAATTTATTAATTTGTTGCTCAGGACGAGAAGGAAAAGAAAGTTCGTGAATTGACTGCAGATTTGGAGAACATTAATCGACGATGTGAAGTGTATCGAGCAAACCTGCTAGCTGTCCTGAGAGATATGGAAGAACAGAAGTTAAAGCTATCAGTGAAGGTTCAAAATGCGAGGCTTAGTTTGAAAGAGTGAAGGCTACCTGAAGGAAGTATTTGCGTGTTAATGTATATTTTCATGTACTAGTAGTTTTTTTTTTTTTTTATCTTTTTTAAATTGAGCTTGGAAAGGGCCATGGCTTCTTGTGGTGGTGTGTGTGTGTGGGGGGGGGGGGGGGGGGGGGGGGGGGGGGGGGGGGGGGGGGGGTGTGTGTGGGGGGGGGGCGGATTGTAACACTTATATTTTCACCGTGCAGTTTAGAATCTTTAGAATGTATCTATGACAAAGATGTTAGATCATAGTCAGCTTTAATGGTTAAAGCGTAGCCAGTCCCGAATAAAGCTCGGTGCAGACTTAAATTTCATAAAATTAAGTGTTAGATATATGATTCCATCTGGATACATATTCGTATGTTGAAGTGTTAAGCCCCGAAACCCGAACCTGCAACGAAGTTCTGTTACGCAAACCTCCATGCGTTTCTGCACTTGTGGCAATTTGCACAAGGTTTTGAGTCAAAAGTAACTAGCACTTGGAATTAATTTATCAAAACAAACATGGAGAGACAAAATGCATGTTCCAGGAAAGGCAATGTAAAGGAGCAGCCTTACCCAAAAAACTGGAAATCATGTAGAACGAACTGCACGTATAACTGCATTGCAACTTCAACAATAGTCATCTTCCACACAAATACTTATTTGTTCTTAAAATTAACGTTGGCGTCACTGTTTTTGTAGGGCCTAA
Organism: Platycarya longipes; assembly: GCA_036559045.1. Taxonomy (NCBI): domain Eukaryota; kingdom Viridiplantae; phylum Streptophyta; class Magnoliopsida; order Fagales; family Juglandaceae; genus Platycarya; species Platycarya longipes. The sequence goes on from CM071797.1 coordinate 19,279,500, forward strand.
AGTATCGAAAGCTTTGGTTAGAACATCTAAAGAATCAAATTGATCAGAATAGTGCTAAGGGTCTGGATGTAATGGTGTGAATGGTAGATAGTACTGGTGAAGCGTGTGTAATCTTAGCAGAAACTTGTTAATAAGAAGATGATGAAAATGGATAAATTGCGGATAGTAGAGTCACGCAAGATCTTGTTCGAGTCAGATGCTTCCTCCTAAAATGGTCTTCTTACAAAATGATTCTCGATACCTTGCCATGCTCACGCCCCACGCACTTATCCCATTCTCTGGGAATATTCTTACACGTGTTACACATATATTGGATGCCAGATAACAAAATTCAGAGTCCTCCATAAAATAAAACATACAAAACGACAATAGAAATAACTAAGGAAAGTAATTAAACGACAACATATGAAAGCAGCAACCAAATGGCAGTGTTGAGAGCCCTTCTAAACGCAGTGTTAAACTGGCATCTCCTTTAGTATAATGACACCATTCCTCCCTGATTGAAACGTCGCCATTGTGAGATGCTTTATTGAAGCCCTTACTTCAAACGCTTTCCAGTTGAACTCAGTCTCGTCTTCGAAAGTGTCTTCGAGAGTCTTCCTTGAGCTTCCCCCAAACCGTAGCTTCCATGAACCGTAGCTCTCCCATTCGGGTCCATAGCAATCTCCCCACTTAGAGGACCTTGCCCACAAGGTGCGGATAAAGTCTCCTAAGTTTCTCCAAGATTTCCCAAGTGTTTTCCTCATCCGTAGCTCCCACCCATTTCATGAACACTTTGATTACAGCTTTGTGTCCCAACTTCTTAAGTCTCTAATCAACTATCATCTCAGGTTCCAGCATCAACTCTCCGAAGTCATTTACTAGAGTGAGAGTGGGGATTGGAGAGATTTGGGCACCCACTTTCATTTTTTGAAAACGTGAAATACAGGGTGGATCTTCGAGAATGGGGGAAGATCTAGTCGGCAGGCCACATTTTCCAACTTTTCAGTGACCTGGAATGGCCCATAGATTCGCGGCATGAGTTTCATGTGGCGGTGCATGGCCACAGTCTTCTGCCTGTATAGTTGAAGATGCAGGTAAACCTAATCCCCTAAATCAAATTGCCTCTCAGTCCTTTTCTTATCTTCGAAATGTTTCATTCTATTTTGTGCCTCTGTGAGATTTTGTTGTACAATTGCTCTGATCTGGTCTTTGTTTTTGAGCTCTTGGTCTGCTAAATCATTAGTTGCCATGCCTGGTGCATAGGAAACCATTTTAGGAGGGGGATATCCATAGAGTACGTCAAATGGGGATAGTTTTAATGAGGTATAGAAGGACGTATTAGCTCTACTCAGCAATAGACAACCACTTAGACCAAGTTTTAGGCTTAGCCGCTGCATAGGTTCTTAGGTATTCGTCCAAACATTTGTTAAGCACTTGAGTTTGGCCATCTGTTCGAGGGCAATAGACTGAATTGTAGTTAAGGCTGGACCCACGTAACCCAAAAAATGTTTTCCAAATATTACTCAAGAAGATAAGGTCTCTATCAAAAGTAATATTTTGGTACCCTATGGAGTTTAAACACTTCATCAAAAAATAATCAGGCCACCTTATGAGTTGTAGTGTGTGAATGACATTACCACCCGTTCGAACGCTACTTTGTCAAACTGTCTTTTATATTGTTCGAACAGTCTTACATTTGTTTGAATTAGGGGTGTCAATGGATCGTATTCGTGTCATGTCAAGACATGTATATTATACTATATTGGTCAATTCTAATCCGACTTGTTAAACTTATTGTGTCAAAATCTTAAACTCTATCACGACCTGTTAACATAACGTGTCGTGTCGTGTCGTGTCAACCCGTTGGGACTCATTAGTGAATATTACGAAATAAATTAACATGATAAAATATGATACGTTTCAATTTATTTATGTAAATGTGTTGAATATGCTCGAAATTAATTCGTTTGACTTAATTAAACTTTTTTTTATAAGTAAAACACACTCAATAAGCGTTCGACTTAATTGAACTTAGCATAATTTTATACAAATGTTAAAATCACAATATTTATAAAAAATTATAATACTAACTACAAGTATGAATCAGAATCTAAATAATAAAAATATTGAAATTAAGATTCTAACAATTTTACTTTTAAATGTAAGGGTATTCTTGTAATATTTACTTTTTTAACGTGTTATAGTGAGCCAAAACAAGTTGACTCGCTATTAACCCGTTAAACAATCGTGTCGTAACAGGTCAATCCGTTTTGACCCGAAATTCATTAAGACTAAACCCTAACCGCTATTACTGTGTTATGTTCGTGTTGGGTTAACGAGTCATGTAACATATTACCACCCTTAGTTCGAATGTGCTCTACCCAACTTCTTAATTTAAGTATGCGTATTTTAATTTAGACTTTTGCTATAATAATCAGCTAATTTGGTTCTAATTACATAGTAAATATTAAATGTGATAAAATAAATTAATTAGTGAATATTAATGAATTAGTTAATATTAATTACGAATTGTGTAAATAATATATAATTACACAATTATTTTAATTATGTTTTTACTTTCTTTATAATTTTATGATCAATAGTATACTAATGGCAAGCAGCAAAAGAAAAGTGGAAGAGATCAGATCGTCCAAAGTAGTGGAGCATGTGATGCTGAGGAGGAGAGGCCTGTACTTGATGAGTAGGAGATCATTTTGGATGACTTCCAGAATCTTATATGGCAGGGACGAAGCATACACACCATCATCATCGATTGAAGATAGATTCCGATCTGTTAGCAGATGAGGACTGCATATCCGGATATAGTCGGTGAGTTCTACAGTGTCATGGAAGAGCACCCAATTGATGCTTTGTGCTACAACTTGAAGGTCCGAGGAGTGAGTATTACTTTCTCTCCTCACGTTATTGCTAAGTTTCTTAATATTCAGCGCATGCCCAGCGGATATCCTATAGTGGGTGAAGCGGCTAAGCTGGCTACACCAGTAGCAACGATTGCATCATTTGAGGCAGACATAGAGGCTGCATTCTCAATGCCAACGTCACATCTAGACACCTATGAGCTGGATGCTAGTTCAAATGATAATGAGGACGGAGATGTAGTTAATGATGATCTCACAAACAATCAAGTTCGTTAGCTAGTGCGAGAACCTTCGGCTCGTCCATATGATGACAGTAAGGTGATCCGATAGGTTGATTGTATAGCATTATAATGCTTAATTTGATTGTTAGGTATGACATCGATTCGAACAAATATAAGACTAATTTCGAGATCGAGCAAGTCAGATTTTGTTATGAGTAGCACAGGGGGAGTCGATTGATCTTGCATTGTAATTCTTTCACCACGTTCGATCGGAGTCACGCTATTCGAGAGAAGGTAGTCTACCATTTGCACTACTGATATCTAACCTCCTACTTCGAATGGGGGTTACAGTGCAAGTGACTATTTTAAGGTCGTTGCAGATGGAGCCCTCAACAAGATCACATTCAGTAAGGCAAGGGGCACTCTTGGAATACTCCAGCAGTAACATAGAGTGGCATGCTGACCGATCCTACTTCTAGTAGTAATATCCTTGTTGAGAGACAGCTTGTTGGGGTTACCTTGGATCAAGTACGAGCAAAGGTACGAGCTCTGCTTGTGGAGTTCACTGAGCTGGAGAAGCTTAAGGATTTGGAGACACTGATGAAAGACTTACAATATGATTTTGATCTACTTAGCAAATAGATCGTCTTCGTTATTATTTTGCTTTTATAAATGAGCATTGTTGGGTGCAAGCCTGATTTGTACATGTCTCACTCACATGAACAGTATTTTCACTGTTCATGCTTGCACTCAGATTTTTTCTTTATATATTGTATCAAACATTATATATTTGGGATGTGATTAATGTATAATTTTTATTTCTAGTATTTTCTACCTTGTTTTATTTTTTTTCATTTTAATTACCACTCATGATTATATTAAAAATGACACTATCTTTAAAGTTATATTTATATAACTTTAACATAAAATAAATCACTATAACCTTTTGAAATTAATTGCATAAAATTAATTTGTGAATTTATAAATATTTTAAACGCACCATAAATCATAAATCATAATATATAATATATACACATTTTTTATATTTTGAAAATTATAAAAAAGTAATGAAAAAATATTTATTACTTTAATGAAAAAAATTATATACACAAATTAATGATGATGAACAATTCTTTTATAATTTTCAACCAAATTATTCGTTCGAATGAATTAATGTGGCATTTGAACAAGTTTGAACGATATTTTTATTGTTCGATTGTAACCTTTATGCCAGATTTTCCTACCAAATGACTCATGTTCAAACAAATAAATGTTGATTCGAATGGTTATGAATTTCTCCAGGAAAAAATACATTAATTTCTTGCCTAGATTGTTATTCGAACAGATTATATATTGTTTGAACAAACATTAACTGACTGTTTGAACCTATTTCTTCCCGTTCAAACGGTTTTAGAATTTTGAGACGATTTTACTTGTCACAAAAGATCTTGTTTGTTCAAACACATTTAGAAATTCGGCCAAGTTTTGAGATGAAGTTTAAATGTCGTCTCCAATAATTACTTTTAGGTACGAGTTAAATTCGCCTCTAACAAATTTCATCTCTAAAAGTAAAATTTCTTATAATATCCAAAATATACATCCAACAAACAGTCTGAACAACAATATATATTGAGATGGTCTAGTGGTACACGCTGCTTGTAGTAGTCCTATATATATAACCTTGTTAGAAGAATGATCCCATTCTTCGGGGGACCAATATCATAACTGAGATAATATATATCATGTCGCCTTGTGCAATCGCAGTTCGTGAATCTATATATGGCTCATCTTGGTAGCGAGCTTTCACGATATCGGCATCAGCTTTTCTTCATCTCAAAGAAATTAGTTCAGTGTCTTTTATTCATCTTCGTTTCTTTTTATGCAATTATACATGAAGTTCTCTTTATATCTTACAAAAATAAGCCTATTTTATTCATGTATTCTTCCTACGTATCCTAAAAAAAGTATTCACGTTTACAAGTTATGGAAGGAAATCTTCATTTATTATTTCAAATATACACGAGTTTGTATTAATTCAAGTAGTACCATGATGTATATATACACTACAAGATTTTCAGTCTTTTGCCAAAAAGGTAAATGGTGGAAAAAAGCAAATTTAATGTAGAAAATGTGTTTTTTCCACCAAATTTGTTGGTGGAAGTTTGGTGGCATATAATCCATGAAGAAAAAAATTTTCCACCAAATATTTACTTCATGGCAAATACTTAGCTTTTCCCACCACTTCACATTGTGGGTATAAAATTAAAATTCATGGCAGGTTGCCACCGACTCCATTATAGTGTCAAAGATGATGTTTTCCATGCAAAAAAAAGCTGAAAAAAGTTTTTTATCAACCAACATGTTCGCGGCATATTTCATGGCATAAATGTTATACCCACTATTTTAGTTGTGACAAAAGGATTTTCTAGATGATTTTGATTTGTGAGAATTACTCCTCACATGACTACACTTTGTCAGATAAGGTATTTTTCCACCATTGTATTTGCCCCTGCATATTTTGATCGTAACTCAAATAAAAAGTTAAACACAAAATGAAAATAAAAACTAATATAACTGCAAGTAAAAGGACTATTAATTTTTGTGTGCAATGTACACAAATAATGGACCATATATTCACGTATTATCGGAGTAAATAAACAATTATGACTTTAATTCTGTGCGAAAAATTATCATAGAATTATGTTTTTTTCCCATTTGGAGGGACTGTCTTTATTTGGCATAGAATAGTGAGTTGAAGAAGTTCGATTGGATATAATGTTTAGCTTTAATTTTTTTGGATAGTGCTACTATGTAATTCAAGTTGTTTACTTAGTGTGTCTCTTAGTAAGGGGGAGTATCTGCCGGTCCGGACCGGAAAAAATAACCGGATTGGCCATTTTGGACTGGACTGGACTAGTCCAAGATTGGGACCGGTCTGATCATGGTAAAAAAAAAAAGGACTGAAAATATTCGGTCTGCTCCCGGTCTAGGGTGAAAACCCCCTGGACCGAATCGGACCGGACTGAATATTTACTATATATATATATTTATTTATTATTTCTATATATTCTTTATATAATTATAGTTGTATATCATTAATTATTTTTTTTGATAAGTAGTTGTATATCATTAATTATATGATGTATATTATTTATTATTTATGTTTATTATTATATTCTTTAATGTATAACTATTAACTAAATAGTACTAGTATATATTAATGTGTTAACGTGTTATAAGAGTTGTAATATAAAGATAATATATGTATAAATGTATAATAATATTAGTATAGTTAACTTAATATATTAGTATTAAATCACTATAACTACATACAATATTATTTAATAAGAGTATTACAATTTGTCACTAATATCTAGTATATTAGTAATACTACTAGTCTACTAGTATAGGTTATACTTATTAGTTATAGACTTTTATAGACTTATAGTATTGGACTATTGGTACTAACTACTAACTACCAAGTGATCTATAACTACATATATTTAGTAAATTAATTTCAACGTGTTAATATATTCTTTAATGTATAACTATAATATATAGTACCGGTGTATATTAATATATTAACATATTATAAGATTTGTAATACAAACTATAAAGATAGAATATGTATAAATTTATAGTAGTATAATGTATTAGTATAGTTAACTTAATATGTTAGTATTAAAATAACATCTAGTATATTAGTAATAGTAATACTACTAGTATAGGGTCTATAGACTATATTTATTACATATTAGTTATAGTATTGGACTATTGGTACTAAGTCTATAACTATATATATTTAGTAAATTTGTTTCAATGTATTAATATATTCTTTAATGTATAACTATAATATATATACTAGTATATATTAATATATTAACATATTATAAGAGTTATAATATAAAAATAGTATATGTATAAATATATAGTAGTATAATATATTAGTATAGTTAACTTAATATGTTAGTATTAAAATAACATCTAGTATATTAGTAATAGTAATACTACTAGTATAGGGTCTATAGACTATACTTATTACATACTAGTTCTAGTATTGGACTATTGGTACTAAGTCTATAAGTATATATATTTAGTAAATTGTTTTCAATGTATTAATATAATCTTTAATGTATAACTATAATATAAAGTATTAGTACATATTAATATATTAACATATTATAAGAGTTATAGTATAAATTGTAGTATGTGTATAAATTTATAATAATATAATGTATTAGTATAGTTAACTTAATATTTTAGTATTAAATGACTATAAGTTTATAACTACATAGAGTATTATTTAATAAGAGTTTATACCAATTTATCACTAACATGATTAACATCTATTTATGAATAACAAATAAGATCTAGTAATCAACATGTATCATTTGGGGTTGAATTAACTTCCTTATTTATTTTTATAACTTTCTAACATTCTAATTAACAAATAATATGAAGTAATTATTTATTTATTTATATTTATGCCAAATATGAAAAAATAGATTATACCTTGTAGTGCTATAGGTACAATGCTGTTTAATGCAAATTTGGACTCAAATAGCACGCAAATAGAAACTTAATTCAAGGACTGGGTTGCATGAAATGACGCATCGCTTCACGCAACCCGGTTATTTTTTTTAAATAAAATCATATTAAACGGCGCCGTTAGGGTTATTTTCAACGCAAATGGCGCCGTTTCAACTAGCTTTTTCCTCTTATTTCCAAACTCTCCCTTTTTCCCCCCTAGTTTTTCTCTCACTCAGCTCTTTTTAGTCTTCCTGAATCTTCCCCTTTCCCCCTTAGTTATCTCTGCCTCTCTCGACTCTTCGACTTTGAAAAGCCCCTATTTGGCCATTCCCGCTCCCGATTCTAGAGGAAATCCTCGATTGAGGTCCTTTGAGCCTTTCACTCTTTACATTTGACAGAGGTATCGTTGTCTCTATCATTTTCTCTTTTGTTGATTTCTCTTTAGGGTTTTCCACATTTTTCATGTAAATTGAGGTTATTTCTTGTTGTTGTGGTGTTTTCGTGTATAATGATATTATTTCCTGTTTTCTTGTTGTTGTGGTGTTCTTTTTAGGGTTTTCGTGTTTTCATGTAAATGATGAAAGGACATGTGCTGGAATTCCAGAAAATATACACATGTTCTTGGCGACTTAGAAAGCCCTATAATATATGTGATTTGTATAATTTTATATGCACTTTGTAGGGTTTAGTGACACATAAGGGCCTCATATTTGTTCCAAACTTAGCCTTTATCTGTAGATAGCTGCTAAACTTAGAGGGTCACCATATTTACATGATAATCAAGTTTCAATTTTTTAGTCAGTTGCATATTTGTCTATTAACTATATATTTAATCAAATTGTTGATTGCAGATTTTGCGAGATGAACTCTACAATAAACGATACTATTATGTTGAAATCCTCAATCTACACAATGAGAATATTTTTAAGGTTAATGGGCAGCGACTCAAACCTTTTCTTGACAAATTTTCACTAGAGGATACCATTATCCATTTGCATAAAGATAAACATCATGCTGAGATTTTAGATTTTTTTAGACATATTACTATAAATGATGTGCAAGAGACAACACAATGTCAAGATATGCCTCCATCCCTCCCATATCTGAGACAAGTAATGGCACCCCCCATTTCTGGTGGGTTACAAAATGGTAGAGTTAGGTCAATGGTTTGGAATCACTTTACAAGAGTATTAAGTGGTGATCTCACTAAACTTAGGGTTGCATTTAATTATTGTTGACAGACGTATGCATGTGATACGATTAAAAATGATTCGAAGTCCATGAAGTATCACATTGAGAAGCAACGTAAAAAATTTTCAGATAGGAAGACGGATAAGTTCCAGACGACTTTAGGTTGGAAGATGGGGGGGAGGAAGTGGTAGTGGGGCCATTACTTAATGAGTTGCCCTTTAGATTTTTTGAAGGGGAGGGATTCAAGAAATTTATACTTGTGGTTTTGTCTTAAGTGGGTAGGGATTCCATCCCGTTGGATGGTTGCCAGAGATTGCTTTAGTATTTTTTTGAAGGAAAAGAAAAAGTTGAAAAATGCTCTTCAAGGGCAACACAATTATATGTGTCTCACAACACAATTTATTGATAATGGATGGAAGCTACACAAGAGAATTATTTCTTTTACTTGTTGAAAATCACAAAGGTGATACACTTGCTTTGGGGGCGACCGAAAGTACTTGCACTCACTTTTGATAATGCAAGTTCTAATAATGGGGTCGTTGCTTAGTTGAAAAAAGAAAAAGAAAACATCAAGTATAGGAAGGACACAGTCTTGGAACATGAATTCTTACATATTTGATGTTGTGCTCACATCTTGAATTTAATCATCTGTGACGGTTTGAAAGAATATGATGAATCTATTGCAAAGGTTATGAAGTACGTTAAATCCTCCCCTCAAAGGTGGAGTGCATTTAATAAATGTGTGGGGGTTAGAAGAGATTCAATCCAAAAATCATGTTTGCCTAAATGTCCAAACAAAATGGAACTCTACCTGTCTTATGTTGGAAAAGGCGTCAGAATTTGCAAAAGCTTTTGATTGGTTAGAGGAAGTATATCCGTGCTTCTTTGGTAGTATTAAAGATGACAATGATGAAGATGATGAAAATAATGTGGTGAATAAGAGAAAGTCAAAGAAGTTAAGACCTCCCAATGCATTTGATTGGGAGAAGATAAAGTTATTTGTGAAGTTTCTTCAATTATTTCATAATACAACTTTATGCTTTTAGGGGGTGAATATGTAACTTGCAATTTATTTATTTATTTATTTTTTCCCGGAGTTGGTTAATATAGCTAATGACATTAACATGAAGTGTGAAGAAGGAAGTACCGTGGTGAGATCAATGACCACAAATACGAAGAAAAAGTTTGAAAAATACTGGGAGAACCTGGATAATCAAAATATGTTGCTGTATAGTGTGGTTCTTCTTAATCCTTGTTACAAGATGCAATATCTTGACTTTGGATTGCAATAAATGCATGCACCAGATCTTGCAAAAGCCATTGATTTGAGTTGAAAAGTGAAAAATGCATTTATCCGAATGTATGAGGCATACATGGAAAATGAATTTGAGAGTTCTACTTCTCCACAATAGGCAAGTTCTCCATATGAAGATGTAAGTCCTTTAATTGGTAAGTTTGCATCTATAAAGGTAAAGTCGATGGCCCAATTTAAATCCGAGTTATAATCAAAAGACTCTTTAGAAAGCAAGTCAGAGGTTGAAAGATATCTAATTGAAAAATGTGAGGATCAAGATGATGGTTTTGACCTTCTAAATTGGTGGAAGGTGAATGCAGCTAGATATCGCGTACTTTCAATGGTTGCACGTGATGTACTTGCAACACTAGTAACTACTGTGACCTCTGAATCTACATTTAGCGCTGGAGTGATGTATTTGACCATTTTTGAAGTAGTTTAAATTTGATGATGGTTGAGGAACTCATATGTGCACAAAATTAGCTTCGTTCTTTTTCTACTCTAATAAATCATAGGGCTTTAATGGATGAAGTGGAGGAATTTGATAAACAGATGGATATGGATATGTAATAAATGTACTTTTCATATCCTTTGTAGATTATTTGTTTTTTCTTCTATGTTATGTAACTTTATTTAACTTGTTTTGTTTTAAATCTTTATGTATAGAAATGGAAGGGAATTTTGCTGAATTTGTAGAGGCATCAAATTTAAATTCAATTCCTATAGGCCCTACAATCAATATTGATTAAAGATTAATGAGGTGACAATACTAGTTATGACTAGTAATGAAAATGAATTAGTTTTACTTTTAGTATCAAGTAAATTAATGAATTATCATTCACTGAAATTTATGATCTGCTTTATATGTTTAAATAATTTGTGATACCTTTTCAATGTTTAGCTAAAGTACATGAGTTTATAAATTATAGGTATATATGTTAGATTGATTCATGTATTCTTGTTTTTAGTCCACTGGATGTTTTATGAATGATAAGTATATGTGCATATCATGAGTTGAATGCTCATCAGTGATCATATGTTGTGTATAGGTTGTGCAATCATATTTTCAAAGAATATCTGTGTAGTTTTTTTTAGCCATCCAGGATTTTTTAAGCATAATATGGATCTGCATTTACATGACTGGATTCAAAGCAATGACACCATGATACAATTCAATTGAACTGTTTGTATGCATGATTTGTTACATACAAGTTGAAGTGTTACTTTCATATCTTTTTTTTTTTTTATGGTTTGGAAGAGTAGTTTTAGTGAGGATTTGGATATCAGCTTTTTGTATATCAAAGAAACTCTTTGACGTGATATATTTTTACCCCATGACTATATAGGGTTTCTAATACTCTCTGTTTATATAGTACACAAATTGACTTGAGTTTTTGTTTTTCTTTAGATAGTTGGAGCCTGGGGTCTACATGTGGACATAAAGATTTAAAGATGTCTGATTTTAGTATTTTTGAAAAAATCTGATTTTTTAACTCATTTAATATTAGTGTCTACATGTGGACATTGCATTATCTTAAAAAGTTAAGACTTCAAGAGTGAATTAGTGATTTGGATTGGGGTTTGTAAATTATTTTGTCTGAAGTTTTTTTTTTTTTTTAGTTTTTTAAGTTTTTTTTTCTTTTATTTGAACTCTTTGAATTCTACTCTTTAAATTGTAGTATTTTTTTCCATTTTTTCTCTCTACTGCTTTTTTGTATAGATTTTTTTTAGCTTAAAGTTGGACAAAATGTTAAATGGATTGAAAGTTGGATTGAGTTGAGGCACATTTTGAACATGGTCCAGACCGAATGGACTAACCAGATCGAACTCGGTCAATGGGGTACTTGGTCCAATCCAGAATGAGAACACCTTGGACCGAATAAGTCCGATCCAGTCCATGAAATCTCCTCCAGGACCGACCAAAGCAGACCGAACTCCCTTATCTCTTAGTGTAAATTACATTTTTTTATTTCAAATATTTTTTAAATATGTTAAACATTTTAAAAAAATAAAAATAAAAAATCAATACATTAACGATTATTTTTTAATTATTAAATAAAAATAATAAAAAAATAAAAGAAAATAAAATACATAAACGATAGACAAATTCAAGAGAACAATATATATATATATATATATTTATTTATTTTATATCTTTTGGGTGAGGTGCCCTTCAACTTGTCTGAGTAAAGACATCCTACAGGGAACCAATTGTCACCTCTTGCTTTCCTTTTTTTTGCTTGTACCACTTTACCGCCCTTTGGAGAACCAAAACGACGATAATGCTTATCATGACACGTGGCTTCAATAGAGTGGTCGTAATATCCTGCCTGGGTCCCAATCCGATTCGACCTTTATTTATTTATTTTTTCCACATACTGATACTGATAGCATTCCCATGGCAGACCATACGTTGGGTATCCGCCTGCTTGCCCATCACTTTGGGCTTGGAATCCAAAACTGTGGGCTCCATCCTCTATAATTTTGAACATTTACATTTGGTATTCTGACATCCAGATTCCACATCTTTCTTTCATAAAATAGCTCCCGCATTTTTATTTCTTTCACCTTCTTAATATAAAAATACAATGGATTTGTTATAAAAAAAAAAAAAAAAAAATTATAATGGGTTTGGGACATGTACTACATCCTGATTGGGAGCGAAAAAAGGGTAATGGCGTTTATTGTTGTTTATGATTTGATTAACCACTTTGGGCTACATGACATGCTTAAGATATATACCATTCATGTCTTAAAGAAGCATATATAAATATTATGCAGAAAGTGAGCACGTTGATTTGGAATGGGCAGGATTGCATCATCTTGTCTGATTTAAACACTAAACATGAAAAAGTGGTAACCTTATCAAGATCTTTTTGGACTTTTGTTCAGCTTTGCAGGTGAACACCTCAATCAGCTCCTAAAGTATGCACCTAAAGCAAAAAAACCGAGCAAACTAATGTTGATTTGAGGTTGATTTGAGATTGACATACTATGTAATCACCGACTTTTTGCTGGGAATTGGACTTCATAGTCATGGCATCCTAATCTTGGGTTACATCCTTTTACAAAGGATATTATATAAATATATGATATAAAGATATGAAACTGAAATTATTGGAGAGAGAGCAAAAAGGATGAATTAAAGTTGACTACCTTTAATGACCAAAGTTCATTGTTGATGTAAAAAGATTCAGATGATATTGAGTTATCAAATTGCATGTTGACAGTATTGAAATACTTTGAGGTGGTAGATTAATTTTACTTGATAATAATAGTTTTGTGCACGTTTTAGTGCGTTTTCCATAAAATTTAGTTATGAATATATGAATCGTGCGTATGACCCTAATTTGAAAAACTATTTTTTTTGTGCACATCTTGACCATCGAGATTTGCTCAATTGCATCTTTTTAAAGGTCAAAATCTACTATTTTTCCCACCGCATCCCTATTTTTAATTATTTTTTCATTTTGTGAAAATATTTCGTTTATCATTTAAGAAATGATGTTGAACTTGATTTGAATTAGATTTTTGGCAAATTAGTTTTTTAATACATATTTAATTTTGGTATAATTATTGAGATTTTACTAATTTTGATAAAATTATGGTATTATCGATTTTAAGATATTACAATGCGGTTTGTGGGCTTATTTAGTCATTCTTGAATTTTAATAATTTTGAATTGAACATTAGGGTTGGTTTGCTTTGTATTTTGAGTGATTCTCTTACTTTTCCTTCCTATAAATTACCTGAAATTAACATGCAAAATAATTTCTATTATGTCCAGTATCAACTATGCAAAATATTCAAGAAATACTGCATAACTTGAATAAATATGCAGGAGATAAAGCTAATTATTAATACTTTTTGTGATCTATGATTGTACAAAAATCAGAACCAATGTATTCATGTAAGCTAGGACCAAATTACTCGATGTAAAGACATGGGTCAAGAGTTGCAGAATGAAATATTTGGCCATTTTGTTACATTCTTTTAATGCAGAAAGTATTTTGGTACAGCATACAAGTCCTTTAGAAGGAAATGAGAGGCATTTTATCTTCTAGTTTATTAGTTTATCTAGTATACTTACCTTGTTAAAAATAAAAAAAAAAGTCATTCAAAAGGAAATGAGGGTATTTTATAATAGGAAGTGATAACATACAATATATTTCATAATATTTATACAACATAAATTATAAAATAAAGACATTTTTTATAAAATTAATATTATTTTATAAAAATATTGTTACTTTACAATATATATTATATAATATATTATAGAAATTATTGTAATATATTGTACAAGTTGTTGTGGGTTTATTATCTTTTTATAATATGATGAGTCAGCCAGAGAACCTCTGTCTGCATTAAACACTCCACGTCAGGTGTGCAGAATCCCATGTTCCTTAAATGTTCTTCCTCTCCCCTATAGCCCACACATTTTCACATACAGAGAGAAAGAGAGACAGGGTGAAGCTTGAACCAGAGAAGTCTCCCTTGCTTGCACAACAACTCGCTTTGCCAATATATTATCTGAAGTAGAAAACTTTTCCAAGCATCATCACAGAAATGGGTGAAGTAAGTTTTTTATTCGTTGTTTTTAACTGAACAGATTAATATATATTTTCTTCTCTCGTACTCATTAGTTATTCCATTTACTTTGTGCTCTGTTATTTGTTTTTACAACTCGGTTTTGGGTGGAGCGAGAGTTAGGATTCTTAGCTCACTTTTCTGATAAAATATCCCAATGCTTTATCATGCTGAAGGAAAACAAGGAACAGGAACAGAAAGAGGAAAGCAAAGAAGAAAACGCAGAAGAGAAGAAGGAAGAAGAAACACAAGAGATTGTACTCAAGGTTGATATGCATTGTGAGGCCTGTGCTAAGAAAGTGGCAAGAGCCTTGAAAGGATTTGAAGGTTATTACTTTCTCTGTGCTCGTTCTATTCTAAGTCTCTGCTTGAATTCTCACATTTCTAGTCTTAGAAATGTGCTTATATTGAAGAACGAGAGCATTGAATATGAGGTTCAGTTTTCTCAGAATAATAGCCCTAACTAGAATTTACAATATGAATATGATCTACTTTTTTGGTAAAAACAAAATTGGTATACATTGAGAACTCGTAAATAAATTATAATCATTATTTTTGCCTAAAATGTCTACCACGTTTTTTTTTTTTTTTTTTTTAATTAAAAAATGTTGAGTGCATGTCAGAGTTCAAAGAGGGGCAAGGCCCCATAAGAAAATAGTTCAAGCGTCGGTGGGTGATAGAATAATTGGATTTTTGGGTGAAGTGTCCCTCAGTATTTCTTATTATATATGTAATAATTCTGCAGTGTTCATGATTTGTTTTAGTTCATGGGTTATAGGGAAGGCATATTCATGAGTTTCAAGAAATCTTTAAAAAACACATACACACATCACACATGTATGCATGAAACCACAGTTTATTCACAAATTATAAATCAAATACAAGAGAGAGAGAGAGAGAGAGAGAGAGCGCCTTATATATTCTCAAGTGAAATATAGAATAAGTACTGCAGTTTTTTTCTTAAAAAAAAAAAAAATTTGATTTCCCCAGGAGTGGAGGATGTAACCACAGATAGCAAGGCCAGCAAAGTGGTGGTGAAAGGAAAGGCAGCAGACCCCGTAAAGGTGTGCGAAAGGCTACAAAAGAAAAGTGGCAGAAAGGTGGAGATAATTTCTCCTTTACCAAAACCAGCAGAAGATAACAAAGAAGAAAATAAAGAACCCAAGGAAGAGAAAAAAGAAGAGGTAAGAATTCACATACTTTACTTACTTTTTAACCACACAGTCAATAACTCTTGACTAAGATTAATTCACAAACTTTACTTACTTTTTAACCATACAATCAATAACTCTTGACTAAGATAATGTTAGGTTAAGAAATGAAAAGCAAAAAGAGATGGAGAGAGAAGGAAAAGATGTTTTTAAAGCTGATCAGTGTAAAAGACGATCCACAAACATTTGTTTAACTATTTTTGGATGGATAATTGTTGTCAGGGGAAACACTTTTCTCCCACTCCCTTTTTAGGTTTTGTTTTGATTTAGAGATATACAAATATGATGAATTTATTTTTTAATATTATTATTATTTTAAAATTTGAAAAAATTATTTTGAAACTTAAAAAAATTGTATTAAAATTTGAAAAAATTATATTGAAATTTGTATTTTATATACAAATATGAAAAAGTATAATGATGAATTAGAAATAAATTTGAGATGAAATGAGCTCCTTGACGAATACAAACGGGACTTACAATTTCTTTTTTAATCCTTATATATATTCTTTTGATGAGTAATCCTTATAATTTCTTTAAGGTTTAGCTAAAATGTAATTAAAAGATCCCCCCATATCAACTTTCCTATGTCCTCAAATTTAGGAAAGCACCATAACTTTTGCAGACAAATTTTCTTAAGCATCTAATCCTTTACCCCTCTCTCCCTTCATTGCACCTCTCTTTTCTCACTCACTCTAGTTAATGAACACTACGGTAAAGATTTGTTGGTTCCTATAATTGGATATTTATTTCTCATAAATGCTTGGCTGTGTTATACAGAAAACAATAAATAATCAGATGAAAAGTGTGTGTCCTGATCTGAATGCCTAATATTTAGGAGGAAATTCAAATATGAATGCTCCTAAGATCCAACAATTGGCTTGGTAGCAATTTGGGCAGTGGTGGGGGTACTTCAAATATACAAAGGGATCTGTATCCCACGTACCTGCCCACAAGCCTCTAGCAGTACTCTTAAATTGTGACATGTTAATAAAGCATTAAAAACTTAATTAAAACATAAGACATGATTTTATATCA
The DNA here is from genome assembly GCA_036559045.1 of Platycarya longipes. Lineage (NCBI taxonomy): Eukaryota > Viridiplantae > Streptophyta > Magnoliopsida > Fagales > Juglandaceae > Platycarya > Platycarya longipes. Next base: position 19,296,436 of record CM071797.1, read on the forward strand.
TCAGTAATGTGTCAGTAAGAATTAGATTTGTTTTCGGAAAAAAGTTAGGTCTAGTCTCGTTTAGAATCCCCAACCGCACCCATGACTCTTACATTCACAGGGAAGACAAGCTGCTGTTTTCACGCTGACATGAAAGTAACCAAACAAAGTCGGCAAAGTAAGTAGAGGCAGAGGCACATTTTACAAGGCAGATGAGAAGTGATTGGGCAAATGTCGACGTTCTGTTCTGCCAACAAATGGGTGGGGGGTCACGGGTTCAGTATCTAGCTAGCTTTAGATCCTATTGGTATTGAAGATAAAACGAGTTCGTTTTAATTTACCTCAAATTTATTATTATATTTTTTTTATAATTTTATATAAAATATAAATTTTAATATAATATTTTATAAATTTCAATATAATTTTATAAATTATCAAATCAACTTTTTCAAATTTTAAAATAATAATAATTTTAAAAAATAAATTTAACTCAATTTATCTCGTATCTCTAATCCAAACAGACCTTAGTTTACAGTTTACTTTAACACATGAAAAATGAAAAACAACACAGGGAGTGAGAACTTTAAGGGCCAATTCACATGCTGGTCCTCAGGTACAGGGCCATTTTTTTAAAACATCAATGCGTTGCATGTGTTTATCTATCTATCTACCTATCTTCAAAGCTGCTCGTTGTGCCTTTTGTTACTGTCCTCTCTTCTTGGGTGCCGGGTCTGTTGAAATGATCTTGAGTCAGCCCACTTGCAGTGATCCCTTAATTTTAACTGAACCTAACTGCAAATAAACGTGACTAGAATCCGAGGTGGACCAACATTTTTCACTTTAAATTGTTTGTCTAACCTTAGCTAGCCACCCTACTCACCCAACAGTACCAAAAGAATAAATATTAAATAAAGTTGTTAACGCATTTTGATTTAGAATTGAGTGATCATCAGATTCTAGATCTGTTGATCATTCAATTTTTTCATTCAAACAGACAGAGCTAGAGCTTAAAATCTAATGCCACGTGGAGGATCATCTAGCTCTGATCAGCAAGCAAGTATATTATATATAAAGAATCTGATATCTAATAGGCATTAATTTTTATTTTTTATTTGTCGTAATTAATATACACACGGATTCTTAAATTTAATGTATCTGATAAATAATTGGATCTCTTGCCAGCCTCCTGCTGTTGTAACAGTAGTTCTGAAAGTCCGAATGCATTGCGAAGCATGCGCTCAAGTTTTACAGAAGCGAATCCGAAAGATACAAGGTACGTACGTACATACATTGTCACTAGCGTTTGCTGATAATATGAGTAACTACATATTTAGTGTCACGTCTTATCATTAACAGTACGTAGCGAAAATAGGGACTTTGTTTCACAGACAAAATCAATGAAAGAGGTTAAATGCATGGATCGGACCCAAAGTATATACATTTTGCAAATTTAGGATCTTGTAAGTAGGTTAGGATCTTGCAATTTTAATATATATCTTGTAAGTTTATGTGTGACACGTGAATATCAGAACGTGGGAAGTTTGTTGTAGAAGCCCATCTGAGAGCTACACATGACTTCTTTTTTCATTTTTTAAGCCAAGTGCGAACGAGTGAGCCAATTAATTGTACTTACTATTGGACACAAACATCCAAACGTGGAACACATGTTTATCACCAAAAGTTTTAATCCCACTAATTATTCCATAATCATGATAGCCCAGATCCCTGACTAAACTAAACAGAGAGTGAAGGTTACTATAACTACTTCTAATTTGTGCACTAAAGTTGAAAGATAAACATGAACTTGTACTAGTCTTACTGATAGTCCTTAATCAATTTATTCCAATCATGTCGGCTTAAGTCATTTTATTTATTTTTTTTCATTGGCCAAGGAATGTGTAGAATTAATGGCCAGCCTAGTAGTCTTATGCACAGTAAATATTTGTGCTCTCAAATCAATAAGTGGTGTCATGATCATCATCTGAATATAATTCCTGTGGGCAGCCTAGTTCTCAAATTTCTTTTTCAAGGTTTATTATGCTCGGAGACAACCCGATTTGATAGGCCTTATTTGGATATCCTAGCCGGATAAAGGTATTCATAATTATTTTTATTTTGATAGAAAATACTGCATTTTATTTCAACAAAACAATATTATAAATGTGACTTAATAAAACAGACGAATTCATATTACAAGCCAAACTAATCAAATTGATTGAAGCACCCTTGACACAAATTCCTTTGTGGAGAACATTGTCTAAACCTCTATATATACTCTCAAGTGATAACACTATCAAAGACTACCATCTCGGTACGTCGGAGAGTGATATTTTGTAAAATAGAGTATAAACCAAACCACAACTACCATTATCCTCCAAATGAAGAATGAGAATCAACCCTATCATCCTCCAAAAGAGGAGTAGGAATCAACCCCACCATCCTTTCAAGGAGGAGAGGGTCAATCAAAGGAATCGTCTTTTCCTTTTTATCAATTTTATCTAACAAACAACACAGATAATCACAAGATAAAAGAAACAACATAACACAAAAACACTAAAAAAACAGATAATGCACAACTGTGATGGCACATGTATAACACGTGTCATGCCAGACGAGGCCAGACAGAAGCCCATGAAATCACTGAAGTTGTAGAGTCTGGAAATGTCGCGTGTGGCGGCAACAGGATCTCTTGGGAGGAGGCGCATGGATTACACACGTTTTGCAATAACCCGTGCATGTAGTGCATGCTTCACTCCTTGTGGGGCATGTGATTGATGTAGGCCATCGAAAAAACACCAAACTTGCCCCATGCCTGGGATGGAAATAAAAAAAAAACAACAAAAAATTTAAACCAAACACACATCGGAGGAAAAGGAAGGAAAGAGGGAAGAGGGAACAGGGATGGAAGGAGGGGTGGGAGCCTCCCTACGATGGTTGTATGTAGGGAGCGGTTTGTCTTTGTTTTCTCTCTCGAAATTGCCGGAACAGTTTGGTAGAAAGGAGCAAAATTACTGTAATGCCATAATTCTTTTATAACTTATCTTATTATAGATATAAACATGTCTCTTTATTAAAAATAAATTTTAGTTTTATAAACTAACCACTATTTAATATAAAATTATAAAATAGTTGTAAAAACATCGCACGTTCATCATATTCCTTTGAGTTTTATCTTGTGAATGCAATATGAGATGTCAACTGCTGTTGGACTGCATTGCAGGCGTCGAATCAGTGGAAACTGACCTAGCCAATGACCAAGTAGTAGTAAAAGGAGTTGTCGAACCAACGATGCTGGTTGACTATGTGTACAAGAGAACAAAGAAGCAAGCTTCAATAGTGAAAGATGAAGAAAAGAAAGAGGAAGAAAAGAAAGAAGAAGAAAAGAAGGAAGACAAAGGAGATAAAAAAGATGAGGAGGAAGGCAAGGGAGAGGACGACAAGAAGAGTGACATCAAGAAAAGTGAATATTGGCCATCCAAGTACTTCTCGGAGTATGCATACCCACCACAGATTTTCAGCGATGAAAACCCCAATGCTTGTTCGGTTATGTGAAAACCCCACGCAGTACGTACGTACTGCTACTACTTGTAGTTATCCCAGCTGCCTTATGCAATAGTCTTCTGTAATATGCTTTGAAGGATACGATAATAAGCATGCAGAAAGGAAAACCAATGGCTCTCGCCATAGAAAATTATAAATTATGTCCCGTCTTTCAAGTATATATGTGCCTATGTACGTATCTGGACAGTAATCACGAGCTACGTCTTTGGCCCAAGTTTTTGTATCAACTAATTTAGCAGAGAAAGTTGTGCCTAATATTGCATTCAGAATTACTTTTGGCAAGAAATAAAGAAAAAACTCCCAACCCATGACGAATCGCAATGTACGTACATATCATGAATGCTAAAAGTCTTTTCGACTTGCTTCAGTGTATAACCAATATTGTAAAATATGTACAAGTTGGTGTATATATACATGATGTACCACCTATTAGGAGATTTGTTATAATTATAAAAAAATGTTAGTTTTTAATAATATTGTTTTAAAATTAATTGATGTGATAGTGTCAAGTCAACAATAAATTGAATGCATCAATAAATAAAAAGAATGCATCAATAAATAACTTTGTGTATATTAGTGTATATATCTATATATATTATATTATGATTTGTCTTATAATGTCTGTCAAGATTTTTATACAAGGTGAAACCAGATGGGCTTCGACAAAATGAGCCCAAGTCAGTGATTCTAAAAGTAAAGACTAGGGCAGATTTGTTTTGAGAGACTATACTAAAAATTTTAATTTTAATTTTTTTAAATTTATAATTATATTTTTTTAAATTTTTATATAAAAAATAATAAAAAATTTAACTTTTTAAAATTTTTAAATTACTTTTTTAAAATTTTAAATAAAATTAATATTAAAAAAAAATTATAATATATATATATTTTAATTTTTATCTCATGATCTCATTTCTAAAAACAAATCAGACCTAAAATATCAATCCGAAGCTGGGAATATTTGATAGGGGCGCATAATTGTGCCTGCATAATTTCCAATGATGGTGCTCATAGTACTGTAGCTGGCCACTCAATTCTCAAAACAAATTTGACGAATATGGAAGCTAGGTTTAAAACGTGTGGTTAATATGGCTCAGAAAGAATTCTGAATTCCAATCCTTTAGCATTCCACAACTGGACACCTCCTCAGCCATGAACCACTCGTCCTAGATTCTTCTGGCCCGTATCACTGTTGCCAAGATCAAATTATGAGCAGCAAAAAGAAAAAGAAAAAGAAAAAAAAAAAGACAAAAAAAAAACGGGTGATCGATGTTGATGAGGTTCCAACGCCACTCAAAGAACGCAACGTCTAAAGAAAATGATGCTGTCATCGATCTCAAGCATTCTCGCTTTCTGCGTTCTCATCAGTACTCCTGGGACCGTTGGTAACCAATAAAGTACAACTGGAGCCTACCTATCTGCAGAATTCAGTTCCATCTAGACAGTCTATATAGATACCAATATCATAATTCTCTCGTATATTGCTAGTAATTTTGGGCTCTTCTTTTTGGAGTCGTTTATATATGCTGTACGTCGATCGATCGTTTCGAACACACTCCTTGAATGATCTCAACCACCCCCATAATTAGCGACACTTGACCAGTACGACTGTGTGTTCATAGCATGCATGTCCTATTTGAAGAATATGCAGAAATTAATTAAACAGAGAGAAAAAAAGCGAATTGCAGCGCGCATGCATGTGGCCGGTCTGTTGATCATGAAGGATTCTTTAGATGGTCAAATTCATGTGTCTCTCTGACCGGCCCTGCAAGGAGTAGCTTACTACGTTGGACCACAAGCTGGTTTATGGACTACACTTTTTAGACGAAAGACGTATATAGGTTATGCTCAGACCTCTAAGACGACAAAAGATCGATGAAGTAGATCGGTCAAGTCACATTCACTGCAAACTTGGTGGGGTGGTACCACGGCTAAAAGTGATGAAAAGTAATGAGAGAGAGAGAGAAAGAGATAGTGGGGGCGGCAGAGGAAGACTTATATATATGCTTTCATATCTCAATGCGTTTCTCTTTCCTAGTGAAGTGACTGCATGCTCTTTGAAATGGAGAGCTTCCAAGATTCCTTATCCCCTTTCAATATCAAGGAGGCCGTCAAAGAAATTTAATCAAGTTGGGTAAGTTGGGTTAGACTTTGTGGTTTTAGATGGGATTGTTACGACTAAGCACAGTGGTAGGTATATATAATATATATATATATATATATATACATACATATAATATGTTAAAATATATCTACATTTACAATACTTTTACGGCCTCCTGTTGTTTTGAAATCAGATATGTAAGTTGCAATATCAAATATATTATAAAAATATTTGAGTGTGTCTTCACTAATTAATAGCAATTTATTATAATACTTCTGACACTTTATTTCAAAATAAATTGTGTTCTTTGGAATCACAATTTATAGTCCGACAACTTATTTCAAAATAAAAAAAATTATGGTTAGAGCATCTTAAAAAGTATTTCTAGACTGAGTATTTCACCTTATAAATAACATTAATTGTGGGATCTTAGGAGTTATGATGTCAGCACAATTGTCACAATCCTCTCACCTATATATATATATGTATTTATATATATATATAAAATACGTCACAATTTGAGATATCATGCAGTACATTCATCAGAGCTTAGTTAACATTTTGTCGTGTGAACAAACTCTAAACAGAACACATGATGTGATTAACTTTTAAAATATGTCTTTGTAGCTAGATCAGCTGAAAAGGTGCCGTCTTCCCTGCCACACATTTTTGAACTGCTTTAATTAATTTCCCTTTTGATTTTCAGACGAGTGCGCGCAGGTCCATCACATGTACACCCAAATGGTATAGCTAGCACGGGTCAATGATGAATTGATGAGTCAAACATTGAAATGACTATAGCCAAATGGTATAGCTATGAACTGATCATTATGAATTGATGATGATCTAGCAGCGTTATCATTGCTTTTGCAAGATTTGCAGAACTAAAGCATGCAACATGTGCATGTATGTGCTTAGTGGTTACTTATTAAAGAGCAGTACTGACATTGACGATAAAATCGATATATGGCCCGTGCTAATTAAGTTGGCCCTTTTATTAGAGTGCCATATCTATCTCCTGATCTCCTGCATGATAATGATAAAGTACTCTAGCCTAGAAGTCGTTCAAATGAAACATTATGCTAGACTTGAGAGATATACGAAATATCTCTCAACTCTCACAACCAAACTGAAATCCCATGAGATTGCATAAATTTGACAATGTATTACAGTACGCTGCTACTACATTGTCGTTGAATGGCCTTATTTATCACATGAATGCGAATAACTCAACAATGGACGGTGTGAAAAATGATCTAAGTTTCGGATCATTTCGAATTTTGTACTCCTTGACGACATTTCTGATAAAACATGCACCACAATAATAGTTGCCACCACAGCAAGATACAAAGCAAGCCACGTCATCCACCGAAACTGCCTCGAGTTCTCTTAGCTCATTCACCACTCATCAGCAAATTGTGCATGCAGATGATATATGCTTCTAGAATAAAAATAAAATAGCATTCTATTAAGATTTTCTGTAAAGTTTGTTAGCTCAGATTCTTTATTTTTTATTTTTTACTTTTCGCTCATATGTAGTTACTATATAAGAAGATACTGCATTGTAATATGGATGAACATCAATACAAAGAGAATATACAATTTCTACATTTGCTCTGCTTTCTGTCAAAACCGATATGTTACCAGAGCCATAATGGCTTCCATCAACATCACTCCTTCCCTCAATACCAATCCCAAAGACCCTTCCAGTTCATACTTTGGTCTTAAGCTGAACGATGAACTTGGAACTTTACTCACCAATTACCTTTTCACTGTTTAAAATTACCACTCCTGGGCTCGCACGGGTCATCGCTCATTATGTATTAAAAAGAAATTGGGTTTCATTGATGGAATCCTTTGTGAACCCATTGTTACGAATGATCCCTTGTTAGAACCATGGCTTGAATGTAAAGACATGCTTATAACTTGGAATCCTGAGGGGTAGCTCAGTTGGCCAGGCTTTGGGTTTGCTCCCTAATGGTCACCGGTTCGAGTCCCCTCAGAGCCTCTAGAGGTTTACACGACTATTAATTTCAGGGCCCCATGGGATTAGTTGAGGTGCACACAAGCTGGCCCAGACACCCGCGGATATAAAAAAAAAAACTTGGCTTCAAAATGCAATGTTATTAGAAATAAAAAAATAGTGTTGTGTATATTGAGACAGCTCGCGTCTTATGGCTTGAGTTGGAACAATGATTTTCACAAAATAATGGACCTAGAATTTGTTAACTCTAGCAGTCCATCTAACTCAAGTAGTCCATCAACTCTCTTACTCAAGGTGATGATTCTTTCAGCGTTTATTTCTCCAAATTAAAAGCTATACTTGATGAACTTCTCAATTTTGAATCCATCCCATCTTGCACTTGTGGAGCCATGAAAATTGTTCTTGAAAACTAGCAATGTGATTGGATGATCAAGTTCCTTATGGGATTGTATGATTCCTTCACCAATATCAAGGTTCAAATTTTTTTGATCAAACCCACTCCTAGTTTGAGTGAAGCTTATATGTTTTGCTTCAACGAGAAGAAATTTGTAAATAAATTTCAAGCCATTCTACTTTACATGATACTCTTGCTTTACCAGCAAAATCTCATTTCTCTAATACCCGAGATACCCCCAAACCGTATGGTTCCCTAAAGCGTGACAAACCTCTTTGTAGCCACTGTAAAATTCCTAGCCATTCCTTAGAAAAATGCTTCAAAGCTAACTCACATCTTGAGAAACCAGTCTGTACCTATTGCAACATTGTTGGCCATACTGTTGACGGATGTTTTAGACTCCATGGCTATCCATCAGGCCACAAACTCTCCAATCAAAGTAGAGGATCAGGTTCATTTGCCAACTAAGTTAGCTTGTCTAACCAAGAACAAATTAATGAGAACTCTCAGCCTATTCTCACTAAAGAGCAAGATCAACATCTCATAGCTTTGCTACATTCTCAAGCTTCATAACGCTCTTTCAATCAAATCCAAATGGACAACACACCCTTTTGCCCCTCAGCTTCCACCATGGCTGGTATGACTTTTTTCTTTTCAACTTCTAACATAGAATCCTCAAACATCACTACGATTCCCTGGATTATAGATACAGACGCAACATATCACATGATTTGTTGCACCTCCCTTTACACCTATTCACCTACTAAAATTTCCTTTAAAGTTAAATTTCCAAATGACAATCATGCATAGGTCACTCACAAAGGCACTATCTATCTTAGTGACACACTAATTCTTCAGGATGTATTATGAATTCCTTCATTTAACTTCAATCTTCTTTTAACCAGAAAACTAACTCAAGACATTTCATGTTGTTTCTTATTTTTCACTATTGAGTATTATGTGCAGGACCTTTCCTCTTGGAGTATGATTGGGAAGGGTGAGGCTCACAAATGATTATACCATCATCTCCAGTTGACAGCAGTCCCACCTACTGCCTCTCTATTGCTTTATCTACTTTATCTTGTCCAAAGTCTTTTTTTTTGCTGCCTCTGTTCCTTACCATCACAATGACCATGCTCTTTGGCATTGTAGAATGGGTCATTTATCTGATTCACGATTTTTTTTTTTTATTACAAAAAGACTTGCACAATTTGACTTTTATCAATACAAACACCCTTTGTGCTACTTTTTTTTTAGAGAAGAGTCAGGGCCACATGTCCAATAGTAGCTTTTACCCCAATTTTATTAATAAGCCCTCACTTGTGGAATAGGAATATCGTGGTGACAAATAAACCAACACTTGGGAGTTAAAAAATGTAGAATCCCAAAAAAAAAAAATCAAACCCAAGTGTCCAAAAAATGCACAAACCAAATAAAGAAGATATCAGATAAAAACTAAACATGCCTAAAACCAAATACCAAGAAGCAAAAATAAAACTACAACGATCTTATTGAAAGAAGACCATTATTATCCACACGAGTTAATCCTCGGGGCACATGTGGCAAGTCAACTATATTATAATTAAATTTAAACCTAAAGCACCTTCCTTAGCTAACCAATCAGACACTTGATTACCTTCCCTGTAGATTTGTTGGATAGAAAAAATGAAGGAATTCAATAACTCAATAGTTTCCTCCCAGAAATCTTTTAAATACCAGACACCACAACGTCGATGATTCCACCAAGAAATAACGACCATAGAGTTTAGTTTTATCATCACTAGCATGAGAAGTGCAAGAAGTGCAAAAAGTTCTGCCTTATTGTTGGTACCATCGCCAGCATGTGAAGCAAAAGATTTAATGAATTTCTCTTTATCATTTTGGATAATTACACCTAGTCTACACTAACTTGGGCTTCCCAAGCAACTACCATCTGTATTCAATTTAAACCATCCAACCAGGGGTTTCATCCAGTGGACTAATGTACAATGCTTTGTTTTGGGAGAGACCAGCTTTATTCTCTAGATATTTAGAATATATACGTCCAAATTTGAAAGCTTTGTAAATCTACAATATTCACTACAAAGATATATCTAGTAATAAAGAGAGTTACGTACCTCCACAAAAGATTCCAAAACTCTCCCCATATGTGCAAGATACATCTGTCTCTAGATTCCCCAAGTGATAAGAGTAAGTAGAATACCCATAATAACACCCACCTGAGAGAAAAAGGACGCACGACAGAACCAAGCTGAGATAGAGTCCTTCCAGTTTCTACCTCTTGGGAGCCCAATCAAAGAGCTAAAAAAATGCCAAACCTTCTTCCCTATTTCACCTTCAAAAAGCACATGATTCCAATTATCATAATTTTCATTGACACAGCAATCACATCTAGAAACTGTGGTGATACCAATTCTTCGCAATTTATCATCCATACTCAAAGTCATATTTGAAGCCTTCCATGTAGTAATAGACATTTTTAAAGGAAGGTATTTATGCAACATCCACTTATTCCAATCCATGGAATCTCATCTTATACGAATTAAGTGCCAGACGACTTTAGTACTGAGAATCTCAGACTCATTATTAGTCCATACCAATACGTCTATACCCGGTCTAGCACGAGCAAAGGCGGCCAAAATATTATCCACCTAGTCCTGGCCAACTAATTGCTCCATGAGGTCTGCATCCTAACTATTCGCCAATTTGCACTCCTTAACCTTAAGCAATGGAGATCCCACTAATTGAAGATCATTAATCAGTGGACCACTATTGCACCATTTGTCATATCAGAAAGAAATGTTCCCATCTTTGACTTTCCATTTAGAGTTATTCAAAAGAACAAGAAAACAGTTTGCAATCATTTTCCAAAATTTATTACCTTTGGTAGGATCAATTAATTAGAAGCCACGGTTTTGGGCCAACATATTTTGCTTTGAAGAAATTCGCCCATAAAGAATTACCTTGAATCAAATTCTAAGCAAACTTGATGTGAAGAGTTTTTTGCATATCCTCTAGATATCTCAAACTGAGTCCCCATTCTTCAATTGGAGGACATATATTCTTCCATGCTACCCAGTTTTTCTTCACTTTGCCATTAGCCTCCCCCCAAAAAAGAAGCTAAACAATCTAGTCATTTCTTTAATAACCTATATAGGAACCTACACAATCGAAAACATATGTAATGGCATACTAGATAAGACATGTCTTATAAGGACAAGTCTTCCTCCCGTAGAGAGCAGCTTCATCTTATATCCACTAATTTTGTTCCTCACTTTGTTTATCATCTCATCAAGATGGATATGTTTCAGATGCCCCTGAATAATCGGTATTCCCAAATATTTGAAGGGGAAAGTACCCTCTGTGAAACCTATGCTTCGGAGAAGATTTCTCTTATGTGGCAAGCTAATTTTATTGGAACAATATATGACAGTTTTTTCCTTATTAATGCCTTGTCCTGACCATCTCTCATATTGATAAAAAAATATACGTCCCAAATTTACGTCTGAGATTTAACGTAAATTGGAGTGTCAGGGTAAGTAACACTTGGCTACTCACCCCAGTACTTATCGAAATTTAATGCAAATTGCAGTGGAAAAATTCTGAGAAAAAAACAATTTCTAGTGATCACATGGTAGCATAAAAACCACAATTATTCATATCATAACATCATCTCCTTACATGCATAATCCAGTTAGTTTTCTTATATACAAAATCACAAGATTTATCAAATATTTTCATAAGGCCACCTTGGCTCTTTCTTCCTTTACTGAAATTTCTTCCCGTATCCACACCGATCCTTGGTCAAAATTGGTCAAAATTTCTAAGGAGAGTACTCCGAGAGCCCTTTAGGGTTCCTCCGAGTCTCTCGAGTAACTAGGGCCTTGTCCATGTCCATAATCAATCTATTTCTCCAAGGCATGTTAGAAGTGATCAAGCCAATCCTTGCAAGATTTCTCCTCAAGATCACTTACTTAGCTCACTTAGAATATATATAGAGGTTAAAAAACTTGAGGAGGGTTTTCTTTGGTTTCCTTCAAAGGGATTATGTGCTATGCATCCCAAAGAGAGTTAGAAGACTCTCAAATGTCTATTTATAGGGGTGGTGGTAGACCCATATGAAGGAAAGAATAGGGGCAACTTGGTAAAGACCATAGGCTTCTAGTTTGCATGGGATGAGGTGACCCTCCTAAACCTTTTTCATGATTAAACTAAATCCCCAAAAAATCTTAGACTTTGTAGCTGAAATGATCATCCAATAGTCAGTATTTGAGATATTTTTGCAGCCCATTTGATCAATGGTTGAAGTAGAAGCTTATGGGATAAGGGATGAGGTGGCATCTCACCTAACCATGCATGCATCACCCTTTCCAGCCTTCATCTGGTTAGCCACACCCCTTAGCCTTCCCCTAACCCATTTAGTTACTTTCTAACATCCTTAAGACTCTACTTAACAAGTTCTAGAAGGCCCCTTCTTGATTTAGTTAGGATAGAATCCCATTTGGATCTATATTCTCCAATTTGAGTTCTATTTAAGCTCAGTCTAGAGTTGTCCACTTGCTTCCTGAATAAGTCATTGATACTGTCCAAATATTCAAAAACTCATAACATGAAAGTTTTATATCTATCTCTTATGATTCTATAAAAATTAAAATTACCTAATTTGGACCTCATATGAGTAATTTAGGCTCATTATACTAAAACTCGACAGTTTAATCTGAGAATGCTTATTCCAAGCACTAAGTGTTTGATCTTTGGTTCTATCACTTCTTTTTGAATTTATACCCTAAATTTTGAGAATTCCACTTCTTCTAAGTTCAACTTGAATTTCTCTAGTTGATACATTGTTCCAAATCTCAAAGGCCCTTACATAATAGTTTCTAGAATGCATAATTTCACCTATCTTAGCTCAAAATTCTCATTTAAATCTCCAACTCTATTTTTCTAGAATATATTTATCCAATAAATTCCTCTAAAAATAAATTCAAGTAAAAATTCATCTTAATAAATTTCGAGTTATTACAACATAATTCCTGGATTGAACGTTGGCTTCCATTGGTGAAAACAATTACATCATCAACATAAGTTAAATGGGAAAGAGTGGTGGTACCTTAAGCCTGATAAAATTTTCCAAACCTCTTCTCTGACACACTGAGATTAATCAATCTGGAAAAAACTTCTTGTTGAATAATAAAGAGATAAGGTGACAATGGATCACCTTGTCTTGTATCCCTTCCACCAGGAAAAAGACCTTTTGTAGTTCCATTCATCATCACTGAATACCAGAAATTAGAGATACAAAAAAAGATTAGATCACAAAATAAAGAAGAGAAATCGAAACATTTAAGTACCTCAATCAAGAAGCTCTAGTCCACCTGATCATAAACTTTAGCCATATTTACTTTTAACATAATATTTCCGTCCTAAAATTTTTTATTATTTGAATGAATGCACTATTTCCTGGGTGAGACTAATATTTTCAAAGATGTTCCTGCTCGAAAGAAACGCCCCTTGCTCCTGAGAGATCATTCGACGCAAAAAACCTTTAAACCGATTAACAATAATCTTGGAACAATTTTTATAGAAAATCGAGCAAAGACTGATAGGACGAAATTTATCAAAACCTGTTGGCACGTCCACTTTTGGAATTAATACCAAATAAGAAGCTACAAAGAACTTTGGAAGATTTTTGGAACAAAAAAAATTCAGCAATACCAATATGTCAAATTTTACCACCTCCAATAACTTTTATAAAATCCAGATCCAAAACCATACAGACCCAGAGTACTTTTTGTGGGAATAAAAGATAGGGCAGAGAGTGCATCCTTCATATATGGAATTTTTCAAAGAGAGGCATTTTCTTCCCTTGATAAAATCGGAGCAATAAGATGGGACAAAGTCTGCTAATCACTTGGAGATTCTTTTTGGAAATGAGCTAAGAAAAAATTCATAGCACCTTGGTGAATACATTCCGGAGTTTCAAAAACTTGACCATTTGATGTGCCCGTTTCTACAATTCTTTTATGCCTCTTATTAGCCAAGCAATCATGAAAGAATTTCGACTTTTGATCCCCCTATATTTTTCATTTCAACTTAGCCATTTGTGCCAAATGGGTTTCTTTACAATGTCCTTAGGAAGCCAACTCAAAATGAGCACATTGCAGCTCTCTATCTGTGTTATCATTCCAAGTAGATTGAAGTTTCATTTCAAGCTCCTCAATATGCTTTTCAAACATATCAATGTTCTCTAGTGTATTATCAAAAACTCTTTTATTCCACTCTCGAAGGGCAACTTTGGTTTTTTTGAGCTTCATCATTAATCTTTGAATTGCGATCTATCCACACGTCCTGTCCAAGCTTGCCTCACATAATCATGAAAATTTGGGTGGTCCACCCACATTTGTTGAAATCGAAATGGAGAGGACCTATAAATAAATAAATCCATCTTGAGTTTAGGAAGTTTTGGTGAATGATCCGATGTTGACCTCAGCAAAAAAGAGCATAAAGCATTAGAAAATAACGTCAAGAAAGAGGAATCAACTAAGGCTCTATCTAGCCTTGCCAAAGATTGAGCTAGGCCAGATTGGCCATTACACCAAGATAAAACATTACCTTTCACCTGCATTTCAAGTAAGTCGTCTTGGTGTATCCAATTATTAAATTCATCCATAGCTAGATGAGGGTTCCCTCTTCTCCTTTCGAATCAGAATGGATGATATTAAAATCACCAACATAAAGAAATGACTCTAGCCCCATATTAGCAAGACAAAGATCATCTCACAATCTTCTTCTTTCCACCATATTGCATTTCGCATAAATAACATTACACATAAAACTTCCTTCATCATCTTTTATACGAATAAAGATAAATTGCAAGCCTTGTCGAACTATTTGAACATCTAGGATACCATCCCAAAAAATCCAAATTTTATCATCCAACATATCATTGAAATTGACATGATCAAAAGTCTGAAAAGGTTCTAATAGAGCAACAACTTTAGGTTTGTACTTACTAATCAACTTTTTAAATATGCGTTTCAAGGTACCAATCCCTCTGATATTCCAAACCAAGATCAAATTAATCATTGAGGATCGGGCAACAACTAGAGGAGAACTTATTATTTTCACAAAGTGCTTCTTTTTGTACTACATTCTCTCTTCATGTTTTTTTTTTATTCAGTATGGTATTTCTTGTCCTGCGGTATGACTTCATACATGGTTTCAGGGTCTGATTCGATATCACTATGTCTTCCATTGTCTGTAATTCCTCAGGTCTTGATTTCTGGGATCTCAATCGCACCGATAGCTTGAGTCAGATCCAGTCCAACTACAATGATATGACTCGTATCTATTGCATTCTGCACCTTGTATTGATCTTGGTCGCCCTACAAGATAGGCAATTGAGGGGTGTAAATTGCCCCCTCACTTGCTACAAAAACATATTCCACCCAGGGAGCCTCATCATTTTGAGTAATTGGGATTTGCACTTCTTCTGTGGATTTTTCTAGTTGACCCTTCTCACTATGTAGCTCTACCTCTTTATTAGTAGTCACGGTATCTTTTCATGCCCCGCATGTGAAGGTTTGGCCACTTCTTTTTCCTTTAGAGGTTTATCATTTTTACGCATCCATTTTTTTAATCACTAGGCAATTTTTTCCCCGCCCTACATGTCTGAGAGTTGTGACCCTGCATCTTACAATTAGAGCAAAATGCAAGTAGAGTTTCATAAATCGCCTCTTGTTTACAACTCAAAGGGTGACTCGGGGGACCAATCCAAAAATGAGAAATGGGCTCTTTTGATGCATCCATCTTCACACACACCCTAACATCATTTGTTTTCATAGCACAATGGGTAGGGTTATGCCGTCTTGTGAACTGTCCAATAAGCGCTATGAAAATATCCAAAAATGCTTCGTGGTAATAATTTGGATGGAGGCTTGGCAAAGAAATGCACACAAGAACCCTAGAGGGTCTTCATCTTCCTTAAAATTAGGACTCCAATGGAGTACCCGATAAAAGTTTCCATTGACCTCACAAGATTTTTTTGAAAATGCTTTCACAGAATCTACTTCATTCGACATATGAACAAAGACATGGCAAGGATGCTTCATTGAAGAAACCACAGAGGTGGCCAAGAGGCCCCAGCGGCCATGAATGAAAGCACGTACCGCGTCTAAAGAAGGGCGTTGTTTCAAGAATTTGAGGACAATAAAATACTGAAATGGCTGTGTAGACTTGTTAACTTCCTCTTTGGAGAATTGAAAGTATACTTCACCATCCACCATCTTCAGAGCACGCAACACAACAAACATCTTAGGGATAGGCTGCAGTATGACTACAACCAGGTTAGCATATGACTGTCAGCCTCCTTACGAAATTAAATTCTTACGGATCAACACAATCTTCTCCCAGTACTAGTGAACAATAATTGCCCTTTAGAATGTAGACCCAGTCTGCACAGAATCACATGACGTGTGTGCACGCGCCAGAGCACGTCAGGCGCAAGTCTGACACTGAGGATCGACGTGAAACCAGGTCTTGCACCGCACTTTTCTCTCTATGTTAAAGTTGCACCTCCTTGTTAGTATTATTTCTAATGTGAGATTAGTACTCTTGCGCCTCCAATAAGTGAACATTGTGCATCCAAACCTTTTGATCTTATATACTGTGACATATGGGAGGCTTTACTCTCAAATGGCCTATGATGATTCCAAATATTTCTTAACAATTGTTGATGACTTCACAAGATCCACTTGACTCTATTTAATGAATAACAAGTCTTAAACCTGACCATTTCTTCAATCTTTCTGTTCCCCTGTTGAGACTTAATTTTTAGACAAAAATTGAAATCATTCGATCAGACAATTGGACTGAATTTGCAATGACAGATTTTTATTTACACAAAGGAATTATCCTTAAAAAAAAATTGTGTTGAGAGCCCCTAATAGAATGGAGTTGTAGAACACAAGCACTAGCACATCCTCAATGTTGCTTGAGCCTTAAAATTTCAATCTAGAATACCCCTCTCATTTTGGAATGATTGTGTGTTGATTGCCACTTATCTCATTAATTGCACCCCATCTCCTAATCTACAAAACCACACACCATATGAATTGCTCTTTCAAACCAAATCAACATACACTTATTTGAGAACCTTTGGCTATCTATGTTATGCCTCAACATTAAAACAAAAAAATCATCAGAAATTTGACTCTCGAG
The DNA here is from genome assembly GCA_036559045.1 of Platycarya longipes. NCBI lineage: Eukaryota > Viridiplantae > Streptophyta > Magnoliopsida > Fagales > Juglandaceae > Platycarya > Platycarya longipes. The sequence continues at coordinate 19,313,677 of CM071797.1, forward strand.
CAAAACAATGCATCTTACTTGGATACCCTTTTGGAATCAAGGGTTAAAAGATGTTGGATTTGGCAACTCAATCTGTCTCACTCAAAATATGTAGTCTTCTATGAGCATATCTTCCCCTATAAGACAACACCTCCCATTTCTAACTCTTATACACCCTCATCATCTCCCATACACTCATTCCCTCTTCTTGATTCAGAAAATACATCTTCCTCAACTACTAATCTACCAGCCATCATCCCACCCAGTCCATCACAGATACCCTCATCATTGCCATCATTTTCTAGTCCTTCTTCATCTTCAAGTCCATCCATCTCTTAAACCACTTCTCCACACATTCAATCTGCCCCTCGTCTAACTAACATATCCGAGAAACCACCATCTTACTTGCAAGATTACTACTGTCAATAAGCTATCGTGACCTGTTCTTCACTATCAAGCTCCAAGGCAAAAGGTAATGCTCATCCTTACCCTCTCTCTTTTGTTTTGACTCATACCAAATTGTCTCCCAAACATGCTGCCTTTGCTACTTCTATTCTTAAACAAATCTGAACCCTCCACCTATAATCAAGTTGTGAAGCCTTTAGAATGGCACAAAGTTATGGATAAATTTCCTTCTTTTATTGCATTACTTGTATATGTTAATGATATCATTGTGGCTTCTAATGATCCCAAAGAAAATTATGCATTAAAAGACTTTTTGGATAACAAATTCAAAATAAAAATCAAAGACCTCGATTATCTTAAATACTTTCTGGGTTCGGAGGTTTCTCAAATATACCAAAGAAAATATGCATTAGGTATTTTGCATGATGCTGGTTTACTTGGTTGTAAGCCAAGTTTAATTCCAATGAATCCCAATCTCAAACTCTGCAAAGATGAGGGCCATTTACTACATGATCCAATAGAGTACAAAAGATTGGTTGTGAGACTTCTCTAATTAACTATTACACGACCTAATCTTTCTTACTTAGTTAATCTACTAAGTCAATACATGGGATCACCATGAGTTCCTCATCTTCATGTTGCTTATAAGGTGCTGCGATATGTCAAAACATCTCCAGACTGGACTTATTCTTCCCATCTTCATCCTCATATCAATTGAATGCCTACTGTGATTCTGATTGGGCATCACACCCTGATACTAGAAGATCAACAACAGGATATTGTATTTTTCTTGGCCAATTACTTGTCTCATGGAAGTGTAAGGTTAGGTTTGGATGTTGAGAAATGTTGAGAAGAGTTGTGAATAGTAATAAAAAGTATGTAAAAAGTAATAATAAAATATTCATTAGTAGTGAAAAAGTAATGAATAGTAATAAAAGTAGGTAAAAAGTAATAATAAAGTAATGAATAGTAGTGAAATATTTTGAAAATACTTTAGAAACTTCCACTTCCCAATTTTGAGAAGTTTTGCTGAAGTTGAATATTGTTCTATGGCAACTGCATCCTATAAAATAGTTTGGTTAAAATACTGCCTTGCTTATCTTGAAGTGCTTCATTCCTAGCCACCTACTCCAAGTTGTGATAGCCAATCGACTTTGCACATTGCATCTAACCCTATCTTGCATGAAAGTACGAAACATACTGAATTATATTGTCATCTAATTCGAGACAAATTTAAGAAGGTGTTAGCCGACCTTGTTACCAAAGCTCTTCACTCTCCTAAGTTTTATTCACTCTTACTCAATATGGGAGTTATTAACCTACACTCTCCATCTTGCGGGAGGATGATAAAAAATGCACAACAGCAAGATACAAAGTAAGTCACATCATCCACTCAAGCTACCACGAGTTCTCTCAGCTCATCCATTACTCATCGGCAAATTATGCATGTAGAGGATGCTTCTAGAATAAAAATAAAATAGCATTATGTGAGGACTTTTTCTAAAGTTTCTTAGCTCAAATTCTTTATTCTTTATAGTACTTTTCACTCATATGTAATTAGTATATATAGAGGACACTGCATTGTAATATGGATGAACATCGATACAAGAGAATATACAATTTCTACATTTTCTATGCTTTCTGTCAAAATCGATAGTTTCCGCTAGAAGATTCAATCACATATAACAAAATGCTTTAAAATGCTGCTATGTGCATGACCATGAACCTCCTAGCTAGCATATAATAATGTATGTGAACAAGTACTAAGCTTAGTGCTGCGAAACCTAACTACTTTTGTCCAATAGATTTCTATCTCAACATATGATGACAATAAAACTACTCATTGGGGTCATAGAAAATTAAGAGAGAAACCCACCATTTTTGGTCTATTAATTTAGATTTGCTTGCATATATAGATAGCCACCAAAACAAATAACAGGTAATTTGAATGTTTCATCTTCCATTTCCATGATTCGTCAATCCAAATGGACTTGCTGCTAATAATACACTGTTTGCCACGAAATTTGCTCACAGGAATCATATTGGATTACTTATGTGAATGAAATTATGGCATAGAAGGGCTTTTTTTTGCCGCAATTAAAACTGACGCTAAAGACAATTTGCAACGACAATTTTTTGTTCGTAGATGAATTTCAAGGCTAATTTGGCATTCTGCTAGTGTTTTTTTTTTTTTTTTTGTGGCCACTATTATAGCTATTACGGCGTTAGGGAAGTGAAATACCCCCACCCTCACGATACTTCATATTTTCTCCCCCAATCCCTAATTATCTCTCTCTCTCTCTCTCATTCTCTCTTGTTGTGGACTGCCGCCCTTCCCATGTCGGGCCGCTCCACTATCGGGCCGTCGCTATCTCTCCTAGCAAGTGAGTGTCTCTCTCTTTCGCTCTCACTCTCTCTCTCTGTTCGTCTTTCTCCATGCGCTCTTTCTTTCTCTTTTTGTTCGTCTCTCTTTCCCTCTCTTTGTTCGTCTATCTTTTCAGTTATTACTACTAGTTAACTTATTCTGTGATTATTCATTGAATCAGACTTTAAAGTGCTAGGATCTACCCATCGTCTCTTTCTCTACTGATGGACTCTGGTTAAGTGTTTCTCTTCTGATGAAGACGATGATCTTCGTTGTATGCTTTATTTTATTTTATTTTTTGGTTGGGAATATGATTACTGTCTGGTTCTAATTTCGGTTGGCTTCTTGATACATTCCCTTTGAACTTTTGAAGTCATGATTCTGGCTACACTTTAGTTAATTTTTGTGTAATTTATCGTTGGACTTTGTTTTTGATGGAATGGTTATGATGGTTTAATTTACTGGAATTTCTATCTTGAAAGTTTAGATTTTTTTTCGTCGTTCTTTAATGTTAACCTTTTTATTTAGACAAATAGAAACAAAGACTTTGTTTTGTTGATTGTAACACGGCTATTCAGTTTTTGTAGGGCATTTTTAGAAGACTAAGATATGTTCTCTTACTTCTAAGAAATGTGTGAAGTTATTAGCAGAAAATATGGGGATAGGTTTTAAACACTAAAGAAGGAATGTGCTGGTCATATATGAATTATGACAACAAAATAAGGACTGCTTATAAGATAAGCCAACTATTGTCTTAATATTAAAGAAATCCTTCTACTTGAAACAACGTATAAACAAAAAAATCAATTTAAGTAAAAATGAATTATGCAGCATCCCATGCTTGAGGTTGTGATTCTAGGTTTTAATAATTTCTATCATATTATGGAATTCGATTTTTTGAGGGTAATTTTTGAACTTTCAGGTCCTTGCATTATAGATTGTCTATTAACTTCTGATTCAAGTTGGCTTCAAATTTTTACTTGTAGGCTTTTAGCGAAAGATGGTTAAATATCACATAAACTTAAGGATAATAGCTTCTTCACTTCTCATGATGTGTCAGATTTTATTTTTGAAGCTATATTTCCTAATTTCAAATCAATCATTAGTGATAGTGGCATTGGATTGATCTGCAATATGTTCCTTGAAACACTTTCAAGGCTTCTACTTGCTCTTTGTCCTAATGTTACTTCAAGTAATTATCTATTTAAGGCTCCTCATCTATATAATGTATTGTTTTTCTTCTAATTATCTGTTAAGTAATATTTGTTTTCACTTTGACTTATGCTCATAAACCAATTAATTGTAATTTCAAGTGGCATTCAGTTTGTCACAGCTCAGTTGACTCGTCTTGAAGTCATGGATTGTGGCATGACCATTTGTGATCCTAATTTTGAAAATCTAGTCCCTGATGAAACTAGTGATTAGGAAATAAAGAACACTTTAAACACCCAACTATAGCTTGTAGGCTCTATATTTAAACTGTCTAGAACTGAATGATCTGAATCTAAACTCTTGTAAGAATCTACAACCACGTATGCCATTGGAAGCATATTCTTTAATAAATTAGGAAGCATATCCTAATTTCTGTTTTATATAATTGCCAAGAGTTGTTGATTGGAGCCATTGAAAGTCAAGTAAGAACTTCTGAGTACATCTTATCTCTTAAGTTCTGTTTTATATAATTGCCATTGAAACTCAGGTAAGAGTTTATGAGTACATCTTGTTTCTAAGTTCTGTTTTATAAAATTGTTTGGAGCTATTGAAAGTTAGGTAAGAGTTTCTGATTGGAGCTATCGGTAGACCACTCTACTAAAAACAAGCTGATAATAGAAAATTCATCAACTTACGTAATTAACACTCATAATACAAAATTATATGGTTACAATACATATTGTTTTTACAGTTGCATTTTTGCCAAATCTGTTTGCAAGATTAACTCTGCCATGGAAAACTTATTACCATGAAAACGTTTAGTTGACAGGTCCAAAAGGATTCGAGTTCCTCATTTTCTTAGTGCACAGGTAAAGCTGGAAATATTCATGCTAATGTTATAGATGTTGCAAGTTATTTTGGATTCTATTTTTCTACTAATGTTTATTAATGTAATATTCATGCTGAAATGGATTTGGGGTTTTTTTTTTATAGGTAAGCCAACAAGTATTTTTCCAAGTTCATAATTGCACATGTTAATAATTCAAGTTTACCAAGTATTTTTTCCTTCGACATTGTAACTTTAATAGCTCCAAGTATAATTGAGTATTTGCTTTTAATCAACTTGGTTCTTGTTTATGTTGCAGGACCACCTTAAACAAAGTGATCTCTCCTTTGTATTCCGGTTACAGGTGAGCTACTGATGTTATTATATCTTGTTGCTTTCATTTGTTTGTATTAGTATCATTCTACCTAAACAAGAATAATGAAACTTTGTTACCATTCAAAATATGCTGTTTATATTAGTATCTTTGATTCTAGTTCAGATATACTCCCTTTATTGTCACTAATTTTATTCTACATTAAAACATAACTTGAATTGTTTATATTACTTTTTTTGAAATGTGAAAAATTACTTATCTTTATTTAGTTACATATATGTATGCTTTAAATGTGAAAAATTACCTGTTTTTCAATTATTTTTTTTTGTTTTTAAAGTGAGCATGCTTTACGAGTTCTAATCTACTATGATATATAGTAGGACATTAGTGAACTAGTTCACTATTGATATATATATATATATATATATAATTGATCTCTCAGTCAGATTGATTAATTTGTTTACTGTAATGTCACCTTATATATTTAGTGAGTACTATACAAACCTTAATGGGCTAGTAAAAGCTGGTTCTAATTTTAATCTAAACTACTTGATTCTAAACTATTAATAAATATCTTAATTTATTATAGAATGCTCACTTTATTATTTGCTTGCTTTCTGGTTTTGATACAAAATTAGTACAATAACGCCAATTCTTCATGGGCTAGTGAAAGCTGAATATTGTTTCTTGTTTGCGTATTATAATATTCGAATGTTATCAGGGTTGCTTTCAAATGTAGTTATCACTTTTTTATTTACAATTTTTTTTTTTCTGTTTATTAGGGTTGCTTCATATGATTTGTAGTGGGAGAGATAGGCTTGAAACTCCAGAGCATGTATGATTTTGAGTTTGGACTATTTAGGCTTTTTGAGTTTGGAGAGACAAGTTTTGCATTACTTTTTATTTTATGACCTCATTTGATGACTATTTGTACTTTATACTTTTCAAATATTTTCTTTTTTGCAGTGTGCTTCTGTCTCTCTTGGTGGAGGGTTGAAAATGATAAGGTTGCGCTTCTTCAAGCTAGAACATACTGATAATGATCACATATATATTTTTTTGGTATTTTTAAGTACAAATAGAATTTAGGCAACTATAAAAACTCATATACTTTAATTTATAATTCTTCAATATTTCTAAGAGAAGTGAGATGCTAATATTTGTAAATTTTGTATTTTATGTTGATGTGAAAATTAATGTAATAGGATTTTGTGATCCTGTTTAATGGCATATATATATATATATATATATATATATATATTGTATGGGCCATTTTAAGCTTTTTCTACAGTCAATTATAATTTTTTTTTTAAATTCTGACATTATTTGTGGCGAACGCAACTCACGACAAAAAAAACGTTGATTTTGACCGTGACAAACAGCATCTACATTTGTGGAGGAGCATTGCGGCAAGAATTTGGGCTAGGATCAAATACCCGCAGTTTACTTGTAACCCTCAAAATGCGGCGTTTGAACTTTTGCCATGAATGAAAATTTGATGCTTTCACATAATTAGGAAATTAGGTTGTTTGACATTAGTACTAGAGCTAGCTAAGAGAAAACTAATTATTAAAGTATTTCATGAGCAAGTTGGTTGAACACAAATATGTCGAGTCACGCAACATATACATATAGTAATCATTAGTTAAAGAATATTCCTAGAAATAGCATGCATCACATTGCAGGGGCGGGAAAAAGAAAAAGGAGGAAATAGGCCAGTACTTGATGATCTCTTGCCAGTACTATTTCATTTGGATGACAATGTGTCAATGCCAGGATGTTAGTGGTTGCTCATTTCAATGGGAAATAATTTGTTTGGTTCAACATATTATCATGTAATCGTCTTAAGATATTCGACCCTCACCAGTCACCAAGCAAAGGGGTCAGAAGGCGACCCGTGAGGCAGCGACCGGAGAGCCCCACTTCTTAATTCATTTTGTTTGATGCGGTAGATCCAATGTCGAATATGGATCGCCCATGTGGGGCTAGGACGTCTATAAGCTTCTTTGTCCTCATTGCCATGATCATATATTTACCTCTGTGTGATCACTCGTTTGCCCAATAAAATTGGACTGAATTATGAGAACAGGGAACATTGCTACCTTTCTCTACTACTGCTAGTTTGCTATTTCTAACGCTCGGAACTATATAATATATAAATCCCTATTTTCTTAGATATTTTAATATAAAACATTAATATTTATATATTTGATTTTCTATGATCTCCCTGACAATTTTACTTTTGAATGCCTTCTGATGGCCGCTAAATGCACAATTATGTTGCATGTGAGAACTCTTAACCCTCTTAATACGTAAATAGACTTCTGGTCATCTTGTATTTCACTAACATATTAATTAAGTGATATAATTTAAAGTAGTACTATAAATCCAGCTTACAAATAAGGGTGTGTGGGAAATTGAATTTTAATAAAAATAGTTTTACATACTTTTTTGTAGGAGTCTTGTTACTCGTAAGACTACTTGAATTAGAATATTAGCATGCAGACATTTGTATCACGTAGATATTGATATCATGCCTATCACATCAATTATGAAAAGATATTAATGTTATCTTTGTTACATTTTAACACATCTACAACTTTCGGTATTATACTTAGCTCCGTTTGCAGGATGATAAGATGAATAGCCGTGAACTATTTATTAATAGTAACGATCAGGCAATATAAGAATATCTGGAAACAGTTATATTTTCAAACAGACCTTGTGCTCCGAGTAGAAATTTTCTTCAAGAATACTTTTCTTTTATTTAGTTTATCATGCAAGTTAAGCAAGAATTAAGAACGTTTAAGTATTCTAAGATACTTTCGTGATTAATAATAGATATTAATATTGTTAATTTCGTGGGACGCGATCGAACATATAGCTAGCTAGCTAGGGTGCCACCACATGACTACCAAGCTGCTGCTTGACATTCCTCTTTGTGAACGCGTTGCATGCATCGATCAGATCCGGTATGCAATTTCAATTACAAATATTAAAGAACACATGAAAGTATGAACTGATCTGATCTCTTGGGTGACAGTCATCATTTGATATAATTTCCATTAGCTATCTCAACTCTATAAATAATTAATACTGCCTTTTAAAAATGAAGGGATATATACCCTAATTAATTAATCACGTTTTCTCGATCTATGTCCTCAGCAGCTGCCGTTGTGGTTTTTAATAACACACGCCAATATTCTTAAATTAATTAATTAATCAATTGGGTCTATAAATAACGTGTTTCACACCATTAAAATTGTTCATATGATGTCGGAGAGACACCATTAGATGCCGGAGAGACACTCCAACATGCTGAAGTCAATAATGAATATGAGAAAAGTGTATATCAAAAATAAGATGATCATACCTTACCTTGTAGAAATCATTTATAAAGAATGGCAAGTTAATGATAAGCTTTTCTATTTTATCATTTGAATTCAAACCCTTAGTTTTCCTTTAAAGTTAGATGAATAACCCATATTCCTTAGGAGTTATCCTCTACCGAGATAACCAAGTTTTCAAAGGGTACTTTAGTATGAATAGCCGTTATCACGGCCAAATATCATTGGCCTTCTAGGGCGCGACCATTTCGGGTGTTGAGGTGTCAGACCTTTTGGGCTTCAATAATGGGCTGGGCCATTAGAGGGTATAAATGTCCCATCCAGTTACCCCACTAATTTTCCTTAAGCTCGCACAAGGAAAATTACTATTTCTGATTCCTTGGCCCAATTTCCACACCGCTAGCCCATTGGTCCTAAAGGGTCAATGGCTTTGGTTTACCCCGCTTGTGTCCGTGCAACGTACTCCCGTCTTTTCACTTTTCCCAGTTTACGTTTTGCAGCATATGACAAGCACTCTTATTGCCGAACGACGATTCCCTTTCCAAGAGAGCATTTCACAGCCATCACATCTCCTTCGATTTCCGAGGCAAGAAAGGATGACGATTATTGGATGTGCCTTTTAATTAAGTTTCTTTCTTTTATGCATCATATGTATCTATTGTGTTCTCACATTCTCTGGTTTACTTGTTTTCTTTCGCACTATCTAATTTCTTGGTAGTTTCTCCTCAGGGTTCTTCTTTTGCACTCTTCGTGCTCTCTTTTTCCAAGCTCCAATTTTTCCCTCCAACCTTTGCAATGGCCTCCAAGTCTTCTCCTAAATCCAAAGGTGAGAGTCCTCCTAGTCATGTCGGCACCCTACTTTTGAGGGGTTCTCTTGGTCTTCCGTCCTGACTGTTGAAGACTTGGTAGAGCTCCAACAATTGTACAGGACTCCTGAGAGTGTCAATATGTCAATCCTTGAACCGGGGTGTAGTGATTGGGAATGCTAAGCTGGGGACATGACCCTTATAGTTGGCGCCTTGTCTAACGGGCTTCGCCTCCCCTTCATTTGTCTGGTGCGTGACATGCCAAATTTCCTTGAGATTGCTCCCACCCAACTCCACAGCAAGTCTTGGTGGGTCCTATTGTGAGCCCACATAGTTTTTCGAAAGGTTTTGGAGCCCTTGGGGATAGTTACCCTGACTTGAAGGCCCACGACTTCTTCTCCTTCTACGGCGTGACAACGCTTCCAGGCAACATTTGCAGCTTTCGTGTTGAAGGGCAGTGTTTGGCTCCCTTTGAGGGGTGTTGTTCTAATGCCAAGCAGTGGTTCACAAAATTTTTCTCCATTTCGGGCAGTTTTTGGGAATACCCCACTGACAAAGTGGTTTAACAGGATTTCCCGATGAGGGCCAACTGGGGGAGATTCATGATGATCGTTCCCTGAATATGAACCTCATGAACCGGCAGCATGCTCAGGTTAATGTGATCCGTGAGTGGGCCTTGGAGAACGATAGGGACGGCCTATGGTAAGAAGACCTTTTGTCTTTGGCTAGTATTGATAGATTCTTGACCATGCCCCGTTGCGGCCACATCCAGGGCCGTGACCTTAAAGCGTCCCTCTTCTCGTAAAGAGAAGTGCTCCCCACACTTTTTTTTGTTGGGGGGGGGGGGATGAAATAAAGCATCCCTGTGTTGAGTTCTGTGTAAGGGACAAGGCTCAACTGGCATCGAATGCTAGTGAGGGTGCTATCTCGACTGGTGATCTTGCATTGGAGATACCGCCATCTCGGGTCTCTAGTCTTAATGATCCTTCGTCACTGATGGAGCAGGTCATCCAGACTTGTTAATGAATATGAGAGAAGTGTATATAAAAAATTAGATGATCGTACCTTACCTTGTGGGGATCATTTATAGAGAATGGTAGATTGGTGATAACCTTTTTTTGTTTATCATTTGAATTCAAACCCTTAGCCATCTTTGGCAGTTAGACGGATAATTAACCTCTATTCCTTCGGAGTTATCCTCTACCGTGATAACCATAATTTCAAAAGACCTACTTTAGTGTGGATAATCGTTAGAACGGTTAAACATCACTGGCCTTTCATGGTGCGACCCTTTTGGGTGTTTAGGTTCTGGCCTTTTAGGCTTCGATAGTAGGCTAAGCTACTAGAGGGTATAAATGTCCCCTCAAGGGACATTTGATAATTCATCTAGCTTAGATAATTGGGACACTGGAGTCCTCATTCAACATCACTTTTCTCCAAAAATATGATATAATCATGACTGCCTTTCTTATGAATAAGGTGACAAGCTAGGGGAGGCCCAGGTAAGGGCATAAGGGCTTTGGCTCCCAAAACTTCAAAAATCATTAAATGAGAAAAGAAAAAAAATGTTTCTACAGCCTTGAGATCATGATGATATCCTGTTCCACATCACGTACGTCTTTCTTAATTAATTCTAACCTTTTCAAACTCTCTCATCTGAATGTTTTTTTACTTTTTTTTGTCAAAGGAAAATTGAATTCTCATTGCTCATAAATTAATCATTACAAGACTTGTCCATGTCAACAATAGCCATTATCTCTCTAGGACCTTCTTTAACCCAGATCGACTCCTCATCTAAGGACATACCAAATTTGGCAACAACACAAATTGCCATATTACCGTTCCTTCTTACAATAAACAATTTCCAAGTTCTGTTCATATAAAGTAGATCCTAAATATCATCAGCTAATAAACCTTTCCCTAAAAGAATCGCAACTATAAGCAGTAGCAGCTTCTTTTACACCTTTTGCATCTCCTTCTTATGATAACATGATGAATACTGAGCTCTTGACACCATTGTAGGCTTTTGAAGCACTTAAACCATTCCTCCTAGCCCATATTTTCAGAAAGATTTATCTAAAAAACCATATACAGCAATCTCTGATTTAGTGCTGGTCAGTCGAGCTATAAAATCTTCCCAATTAAATTTGAAAACAGTATCCAACCAGTTAACTATATCAAATAGCTTGTTCTAAGCTCACCAATGACATAATTTGCATTGGACCCTCTTCTATCCGTACTTGTTCTCTTTCACATGTTAAAGCTAATTTGGCTAATTGATGAGCCACACTATTAGTTGCTCTTGGTGCATGTTGGGAATAGACAGTTAAACAAACAACAATAATCAAAGTAACGCAACGGATGCAACACATGAGAATATAAAATGATAGATAGAACACACAAATATAAGTGGTTCAGCTCAAATAAGCCTATGTCCACTGTGGGGTCGGTCTCAAAACTTCACTATAAATCAAAGATGGAGTACAGAGATTGAATCCAAGGATTCTACAATACAATCACTCAGTTTCACGTGTATACTCTCAACCTCACAAGTGTTTACTCTCAAGAATACTCAAGAACAAATCAAGAACACTTGTAGAACTCAAAATACAGAGGAAATAAGAAAATGGCAGAGGTCTGGGCGTCGTGCGTTCAAATGAATGCGTTTCTCTTATATAAATGACACTCGCTCGAGCGAGTATGCTTTCGCTCGAGCGAGACACTGTTGTAAAAGGCGCAAATCTTACGAAAAGAACATTAGCTCGAAATGAGGCTCAAGCGAACTGTTGAGCGAACGTACACATTGCTATCTCGCTCGAGTGGGAACTCAAGCGAAGTCTCGGGTTGCAATCTCGCTCGAGCTGAATGTCCAGCAAGAGTCACGCGAAGTCTCTGCCTGGACCTCGCTCGAGCTGGATGTTGAGCGAGAGTCTCGCGAAGTCTCTGTATGGTATCTCACTCGAGCGAGAAGTCGAGCGAGGGTTGAACGAGAAATAGGGGAGGCGCTTTATTCAAGTCACATCTCAACAAATCTCCACCTTGGCTTAAATACTCACAAGCCTCACTGAAATAATCAAAGGACCAACCTGATCAAAATCCCCTAAGGGATCTGGAAACCCCGAACACCAATCAAGTCCAAACAGAGTTTGAACTTGTGTACTGGAACTAGCTTAGTCATTATGTCTGCTGGATTCTTTGCAGTAGCAATCTTTTGAATTGCTACAATACCGTCTGCAACGGTATTTCTAAGGAAATGATACTTGACATCAATGTGCTTTGTTATGTCATGATACATTTGATTTTTAGTCAAATGTATTGCACTTTGACTATCACAGTGAACTGAAATCCCTTCCTGTTGTAGACCTAAGTCACTGATCAGGCCCTTTAACCAAATGGCTTCCTTAACAGCCTCAGTTGCTGCCATATATTCTGCCTCTGTAGTTGACAAAGCAACAGCTGATTGAAGTGTTGCTTTCCAACTAATAGCAGAACCACAAAGTGTATATACATAACCTATCAATGATCTTCTTCTATCTAAATCTCCAGCATAATCAGAATCAACATATTGAACAACATTAGAACTGAAATCTATATCTCTATCAAAGATTAAGCCAACATGCAAAGTTCCCTCCAAATACCTCAATATCCATTTCACTACCTGCCAGTGAGTTTTACCTGGATTAGCCATGTATCTGCTAACAACACTCACTGCCTGTGAAATATCTGGACGGGTACAAACCATCGCATACATCACACTGCCAACTACGTTAGAATAGGGAACACTTGCCATTGTCCGTTCCTCCTCATCGGTTTGGGGAGATATGGAAGCTGAAAGCTTGAAATGCAATGCAAGCGGTGTGCTCACAGGTTTGGAAGTAGACATTCCAAATCTGTTAAGTACCTTCTCAATGTACTTTCTTTGAGACAAATACAACTTACCCGTTTTCCTATCCCTGTGGATTTCCATACCCAAAATCTTTCTAGCAATACCTAAATCTTTCATCTCAAACTCATTCCTAACTTGAGTTTTCATCAAATCAACATCATATATGCTCTTAGCAGCTATAAGCATGTCATTAACATAAAGGAATAAGTGAATGAAAGAGCTATCAGGTAATTGTCTGTGATAAACGCAACTATCATAGCTACTTCTCAAATAACCATGATCGATAATAAATGAATCAAAGCGTTTATATCATTGTCTTGGAGACTGCTTCAAACCATACAATGATTTCTTCAGTCTGCATACACGATCCTCCTTGCCTGAAATGATAAATCCCTCGGGCTAATGCATATAAATTGTCTCTTCAAGCTCGCCAAGTAAAAATGTTGTTTTAACATCAAGCTGCTATAGCTCCAAGTCATACAATGTCGTGATGGCAAGTAAAACTCTGATCGAATTGTGTTTTACAATCGGGGAGAAGACCTCATTGAAGTCGATCCCTTCTCTCTGAATGTAGCTCTTAGCAACTAAGCGTGCCTTATATCTGCATCTGTATTATGGATTACCTCTTTTCTATTGAAGACCCGTTTGCAGCTAACAATCTTTGTCTTCGCTGGCAATCTAACAAAATCCCATGTTTGGTTCTTATGAAGAGACTCAATTTTTTTAGTCATCGCTGAGCACCACTGTGCAGACTCTGTACCTCTAACAGTTTTTGAATAGCTGGAAGGTTCTTGATCCACAATAGCCTCTGCTGTAGTCAGTGCGTATATCACCATGTCTACATGAGCATATCTCTGAGGCAGTCTGATCTACCTCCTCAGTTTACTAGTAGCTATACTATATTCCTGCTCATCCCGTGCATCAGCTTCTGAATCGGAATCATGCTCATCAGCAATTGCATGATCCTGGGTGTCAATCGGCATGCTTTGTGGAGCCGGTAGCTCCATCTGTTTGCCTTTTTCCTGTTCTGTACCTGTCAGTACAGTAAACTCCTTTCTCGGATTAAGCATAGACTGTTCATCAAAAACAATATCTCTACTTACCACAAACTTGGATGATTTGGGATCAGTACACCACAATCTATATCCCTTCACCCCACTAGCATATCCCATGAATATGCATTTCTTTGTCCTTGGTTCTATCTTACCCTTATTGACATGATAATAAGCAGGACAACTGAAAATTTTTAAATCCGAGTAATCAACAGGAGTATCGAACCATACTTGATTTGGTGTTTTCAAACCAAAAGCCGTGGCTGGTGAGCGGTTAACCAGAAAGCAGGCTATGTTGACTGCTTTTGCCGAAAAAACTTTAGATAGGCTCGCATTAGAGAGCATACTGTGTGCTCTTTCCAACAATGTCCGGTTCATCCATTCAGCTATCCCATTTTGCTATGGAGTGTGTCTAACTGTACGGTGTCTACCAATGCCTTCGTTCTTGCAGAATTCATCGAACTCTCCTTCACAAAACTCCATATCATTGTCAGTCGAAGTCGTTTCACTTTCTTGCATGTCTGATTCTCAATCAAAGCTTTCTACTGCTTGAAATTGGTGAAAACATCACTCTTCTACTTGAGAAAATATACCCACACCTTCCGTGAGTAATCATCGATCAATGTAAGTAGGTAGTTAGCTCTACCTTTCGATGGAACAGAATACGGACCCCAAAGATCCGAATGAATGTAGTCCACAGTACTCTTGGTTCTGTGAACTCCTATAAGAAACTACACTCTGCACTGTTTCCCAAAGATGCAATGCTCGCAAAAATCAAGTTTGTCAATCTTCTGATTCCCTAACAACCCCTGCTTACAGAGGATAGACATCCCCTTTTCACTCATATGGCCCAGGTGCATATGCCATAAACGAGTGAGATCTGAATCTGGATCAACTGATACAGAAATTGAAGTCGCGCCTGTCACAGTGCTACCCTGAAGGAAATACAGTCCATTAGACTTATCTCCCTTCATTACAATCATGGAGCTCTTGTTGACTTTCATCGCTTCACCTTCACCTGTGTACCTGAAGCCTAAAGAGTCAAGTGCCCCCATCGAGATAAGGTTCTTCTTCAAATTTGGAATGTGTCGGACATTTGACAATGTCCTAACAATCCTATCATACATCCTTATCTGAACTGAGCCGAGTCCTGCAATCTTGCATGCCATATCATTTCCCAACAAAACGGAACCCTCGTTGACTGATTCATACGACATGAACCAATCCCTCTTGAGACACATATGGAATGTACAAGCTGAATCCATGATTTACTTGTCACTGAAGCGACTACTCGAGTCCCTGATTTGCCAAAAAAATATCTCGGCCATTAGAGTCATCTGTTACACTGACGGCATTCGAGGAACTGGTAGATTCCTCTTTCTTCTTTAGCTTGGTGCACTCATTCTTGTAATGACCGAATTTGTGACAGTAGTAACATTTCACATTTTTCTAGTTACCCTTCGACTGCGACTTACCCCTAGACTTGCCTCTACTCTTCTCTGAACTCTTCTCACTGGATCTTCCTCTACTAGAGGAACATTTTACAAACAAGTCACTGGCTTGATTTTCACTACCCTTGTCATCAAAATTACTTCTCAATTCCTTGGAATTCAAAGATGATTTAACATCTGCTAAGGAAATTGTATCTTTTCTATACAACATGGAATTTACAAAATTTTCAAATGGCATAGGTAATGAACACAAAATAATTAAAGCTTGATTTTCCTCTTCAAACTTAATGTCTATATTTCTAAGATCCATGATAATCTTATTAAACTCATATAGATGTTCAGTAATGGAAGTTCCTTCATGCATTTTAAGAGTATACAACCGTTGTTTCAAATATAAACGGTTAGTGAGAGATTTCTTTATGTATAAGCTTTCTAGCTTTTCCCAGAGACCACTAGCGGTCTCTTCCTCTACAACCTCTCTCAAAACTCTATCAGACAGTGATAAAAGAATAGTATTGTTGTGTACCTTGTCTTCATCATCCTTTGACGGTATAGGAGAATCAGCAGACACCTTCTCTTCGAGAACCTTGTACAGACCCTGCTGACGCAACAAAGCCTTCATCTTTATGCGCCATAAATTGAAGTTGTTATGTCCATCAAACTTTTCCACTTCAAATCTTGTTGTAGCCATCCCTTTAAATCTTTACAGAGCTAAATAGCTCTGATACCAGTTTGTTGGGAATAGACAGTTAAACAAACAGCAATAATCGAAGTAACGCAGAGGATGCAACACAGGAGAATATAAAAGATAGATAGAACACACAGATATAAGTGGTTCAGCTCAGAATAAGCCTACGTCCACTGTGGGGCCGAGTCTCAAAACTTCACTATAGATCAAAGATAGAGTACAGAGATTGAATCCAATGATTCTACAATACAATCACTTAGTCTCACGTGTATACTCTCAACCTCACAAGTGTTTACTCTCAAGAACACTCAAGAACAAATCAAAAACACTTGAAGAACTCAAAATACAGAGGAAATAAGAAAATGGTAGAGGTCTGGGCGTCGTGCATTCAAATAAACGTGTTTCTCTTATATAAGTGACACTCGCTCGAGTGAGTATGTTCTCGCTCGAGCGAGACACTGTTGTAAATGGCGCAAACCCTACGGAAAGAACATTAGCTCGAAGCGAGGCTCAAGCGAACCGTTGAGCGAACGGACACGTTGCTATCTTGCTCGAGCGGGAACTCGAGCGAGTGTCGAGCGAAGTCTCGGGTTGCAATCTCGCTTGAGCTAAATGTTAAGCGAGAGTCACGCGAAATCTCTACCTGGACCTCACTCGAGTGGATGTCAAGAGAGAATCTCGCGAAGTCTTTGTATGGTATTTCACTCGAGCGGAAAAGTCGAGCGAAGTCTCTGGATGACTCTCGCTCGAGCTGGATGTCAAGCGAGAGTTGAGCGAGAAACAGGGGAGGCGCTTTATTCAAGCCACCTCTCAACAGTGCATAACTTACTAATCAACCTTGTCTGTAATTTAAATAACTTCGAACATCTTTCACATAAATTCCATAATCTGCATAAATTTCTTCTTTACTACTGATAGCTCTTACTGGAGTCTTGCAATCTCCTTCAAAAAATGACATTTTCAAAATCCAAATCATTACATAATTCCATAGCTTTTCTGAGGGCCAAACCTTCTGCCAAAAATGCTTTCATTCCAGGTTGAGAAAATAAGCATGTTGTCATAATTTCTCCATATTTTGTTGTTGACTTACTGAAGCATCCCAATTTGTTTTGATTGTATTATATGGTGGATGTTGCCATCTAAGTTCTGAACTAATAAGCCTATGTGTGTCTGAGTTAAAACCTGTATTTTCCTAAGACAAATTTAAACAAATTTAAGTCTTGCTCTGCTGCCTGCACAACCTGAATAGGAGTTTCCAGTTCTTGTCCATGTAGAACCTGATTTCTACTTAACCAAATGCGTCTCAAAAGGAAGCAAGATAATTGGAGCTTCTCCAATGATAATATTGTGAACAAACTATTACAAAGATTTTGAAAGCTTGAGAAATAGCTTGGCCATTTTTGAATTGGGCAGCAAGACTCAGTCCAAATAGCATTCACTACAGGACAATTCTAAAGAATATGAGTCACGATTTCCCCTTCTCGTTTGCATAGGAGGCAAAGATCAGATTCAATTATTTTTCGTTTGAACAAATTATGACAGGTGGGAAGAATATCATGGAGAGCTCTCCATATGAATAACTTGGTCTTGACAAGAATATTTAAAGACCATATTGACTTCCAATCTGTCAAACTACTCATTTGGATTGAGCATTCTCCCCTAATTTGTTGATTTATTTTCTGTTACTAATAATAAGCACTTCTTATTGAAAGTTCTCCATTTGTGGTATATCTCCATGTTAATTTATCTTCTATGTGACTGGTACTCAAAGGAATCCGGCCTATTGTATGCACCATCTGTTGATCGTATATCTGTCCATGGAAACCAAATTAAGGTCATGCTATATTGCTTGGGCTAATTCCATGGCCAAGCGGGATGGGGATATATATATATATATATATATATATGTGTGTGTGTGTGTGTGTGTGTGTGTGTGTGTCCAAAAATGGAGAAGCCTGCAGTAACTGCTCTATATGTAGTACTCATCCTGCTTCGTTGACACCTCATGAGTGCATCGATAGCAAGTTAGAACATATTCCAATTTGTGGGGGCTCTATGTACTCTCGCTTTGCACACTAAACGTACGGTACTGATCTCACAGAAAGCATCGGAACACATGCAGGTTTTCTGCAGTGTGTATTCCTGTGTAAATGACGGGGGTCAACCCTTGCTCTGGATTTCCGGTCTATTCATAGGACCCTCGCTCCACTATTGAATTAAATGATCGATTTCTACAGCTAGTACGTACCCCACCAAGGGTTGGCTCCATCCGCTTTATTGCCTGCGCGCCCACCACCACCAACAGCGACTCTGCATAAGTCTTCCCAAGGACAAGACCCCAGACAGCGTGAAAAAGAATAAAAAACACAAAACAGACATATATATATCAGTCTCAAACTTGTTGCATTCGATGCATGATAGCATATCCATGTAGTGGACGTCCTCAGCAAATCATGCATATATGGCGCGCGCGATCCGGCCTTTTCTGATCTTTATTTCATTGGAAAAAAATCATATGCTCTTAAAGTATCTGAGAACTCACTGTCGAATGTCGATCGATCGAGCAGGGTTGGGCAAATGCAATTCGAAATCAGAATTCAGTTTGTTATATGATTACGCTTTTGATCTCTCGAATTAAGTGCCACGCGTACGTACACTACTGGAAACACGAGCAGTAGTCTTTGACTTTGGCACAACAAGTACTACTAGATCCCTTTCTTTAAAGTGCCACGTCTACATAAAAATTTTATTAAAAAAAAAAAAATCTACACATATGGTTTAATGACTTTAGATAATAATGTCCGTATATAAAAAGCGGTAAATTAGTGCGTGGACATATATGTAATAGTTGAGTGCAAACACTGTGGTCTAAAACGTACAACTTGAGAGAATGAGAACCATCAAAACTCAAAAGCTCTGAGCATGTTCCAAAGTTAGACACAGAACCGCTAATTCCTTATTTATGGATGTATACGTAAGTTATAGTTCATTGAACTAGGTAATATAGATCACTACTTTATTTTTGGGTATTTTTATATTAATACAGATCACAACTTTTACAGGTCAAAGACCGGCGATCTTAAATTCTCGCCACGTGGATCGCACAACCTTTGTCTTTATATGCGGAGAACACGAGCAGCACACGAGGTAGCCGTCCTACGTGGGCACGAAGTGTCCGAAATTTAACGGCAACGGCAGGTAAGTAAACCGTAAGTCACCGCGAAGTCCATGTATTTCAACAACGGCGTTGACCCACTCCGTGAGTGCCGGTAGAGGTTCCCAGTCCGACGTGGAGACTTTTGTGGGTCCCGTACGGAAAACCACGTGTAAATACGACGCAACTTCTGCTCACAACGAGACGAAAGTGTGGTAAACGCCTCGTAGCACGTGAAATTATGGGCGTCCAATAGCTCATTACCTCTTAATCATCACCAATAATAACAGATATACTACTCTTTTTATAATTATATATATAATTTTGTGTTAAAAGAAAAATATTTATATAAATTAAAAATATTTTTATATAAATTATTTTATAAAAATATCCTTCATTTAACACATGATTATAAAAAAAATTATGTGTGTATTACTACTTTATAGTCATTTGGCCATAAATTTCTCCATTACCAAAATGCACATCGAAATTGTCTTAAATTATGGTTTTCTTCACACTGGACTTTCGTGGATAATAACGAATGGACTTATAATTCTCAATTAATTCACCCATGAAATTACGAAAAAGTTATTGTCTTAATTTTTTTTTCTTTTGAGCAAGTTCTTGTCTTAATTAATATGGTTTGTAGGAGACAACCTAGTACTTAATTAGCAGGAGATGCATTTTGATACGTGAATAAATTTATTATGTCCACTTAATTTGATACTTAATTTTGATGTTTTATGTATTATAATTTAATAATTAAAGAAGTAATTATTAATATATTAATATTTTTTAAAATATTTTAAAATAATAAAAATAAATTTAATTATATAATAAATCAATAATCAATAAGGGACTAACACGCCCCTTAATAGGTACATTCACAAATGGCTGCTGCATGCCATATGATCAAATTCTCATGTCATCGACATGTCATCTTGTCGTAAGCTAGCTCGATAAGTTTTTGGATGGAGGTCTCATATTTTCAGAGAGAATCATAGTGAATCCATGATTAGATGGAAATTTTTGTCTTATATAATATTAAAATAAAAAAATAACTATTTATTCACATTCCCCATTATAAGGTGCATATACGTTAAGAACTCGAATCAGATTAATAATTCAATTGTTATATTATTATATAATAAGTAGATAATAAGACTATACGTACAACTAAATTTTGTTTCCTCTCATTTGCATGCCACTTGAATGATTTGCCTCGCACACACATAATTGTTATTGAGATTGTTAGATTAATTCTAATTACGATTGTTCATCCCGATCGAATTATTTTTCTAGCCCAATTCAAAATTCAAATCGACCTACTCAGGCCTACCTGGTTCTACATATGTGAAATTCTCTTTTTACAGCTATATAGTCGAATATATCTAACAATTTTCACAATCAAATTTGTTAGATATCAATCACGTGAATATTCAGAAATATGCAATAAATAAATTATCAAGCATAACACATCGATTGGTTACGAAGGAAGATCTTTTGAAGAACTCCTCAAAGATAAAACTTTACGGGACAACCAAACTCAGGAAAGTTTCAAGTAAGTTATTCAATTATAAAATTTTTGTCAATTGACTCTCTTACTTGACAGGACAAACGACCTGTTTATCCCTACCGCGGTAGCAGTCAGAACCTCTGGTGATTTTCAATCTATGTCTTTCTTACTGGAACATCCAATGGTTGATCACATACACCAATTAAAGATCCTTTCAAATCTTGAACAAGATCACACTCGCAAGTATATAAAAATCACAAGGAAAATTATCCATTAATCTTCCTCTCAAACAACTCTCAAATATGTCTCAATATCAAATTTGGCCGGAATCCCTTATTAGGATTACAATCTATCTTGATTTAAATAGATAACCAAAAAGTGCTGTTGAAACGCGTCTGCTGATAATGTGTCATTCTCCAGAATCTGTCTGTTGACAAGTTGCTGATAGATTTCCGAATTTTCTGCTGCAATTTGAATTTCAAATTTGCCTTCTGATTTCATCTTTTCAAATTTCGAAATTCAACTTTACAGCCTCTTTAACAGATTCCCTAGACTTCTAAATGGACTCAACATACAATGAATAAATTCTATAATTTAAATTACATTCATTCAAAGATCAAAACTTTAATGATAAGATAAAATTTTATCCTATTCAAATTCAAATACTTCATCACTAATCCAAACTAACAAAATCTACATTAAAAATCTCTCTTGTTGGCTTATTGGTGAAATTTTTTTTTTGATGAATGTATATTTCTTATGATCATGAAAAAAATAATCAATTAAAATAAAAAATCATATCACATCACATATAGTCTACCATAGCGTTCATCATTCATATCTATCAACATATCAAGTACTATGGTTAGACAATATTAAAAGTATCAAAATAAACTTTTCTAAATTCATGCATCAAAACAAAAAGATCAGTAATTAGTTTAGCTCGCATGTCCTGCTCAGGCTTTCTCTCCCTTCATCAATGCTTCTCTCCCTTAGTCTTGTGCTACTGCTACCTCTTACTCCTCACTTTTCTCCCATTTTTTGTCATCAATTTAGCTAAATTAAAATCATATATAAATTAAAATTATAGCCTCACTTGAGGAATCAGGTGAGGGAGGATTTTGCTTTTTCCTTAGTTCTCACCTGAGCACGCACAACCAAAAGGTTAGAAAAAAAAAAAACACAAGTTAGTTTCATAGGAGAACCTGAGTGTCAAGCATGCATTGAAGAGAAAAAAAAGCCAAAAAAAATCATATAATTCAGTATCCTGCAATATTATCTCAGACTTGTCACAAACATATATGTATGCATTTTGAATGAGAGAATTTATAGCAACCAAAAGAAATCAAGTGATTAGATTTGAGTGAGACAAACAATCGAACACCTGTAGTGCATAAAAAGGAAGCCGAAAGACAAAATTTTGAAGCCCATGACAATCGACCTTAATACATTCATAAAATACTGCCAAAATACTCACTCATCATCAACCAACTTATCCAAGTAAAAAATCAAGTTCATAAATGCATTTCAATCTACCCAACAAAAATCTTAGAAAATGGGTAATGCCGAACCCGATGGTTCACAAAATACAACATGGAACCAAACAAACTTACTTGGAGAGGGATTTGAAAATGGATGCAGAATGAGCTGAAGATGTTGTGCGAAGCAATGGGAGACAAAAATCCAAGGTTTGGAGAGCCAGGGCACCAGAGAATTGTGGGTGACTTGGCGAGAACTCTATCACATGAGTCTAAGGCATTACACCCTTAGAGAGATTGTCGTGACTCACTTATTCATCATGTATCAATCACGTGTTGTGCTTTTTAAACCCTTAGAGACTGAAAGTCTCCTTTGTAGAGTGCTAACTGCGTAAATCGCTCAAACGAGGTGTCGAGCAAATGTCGAGCGAGGTCTCTGTCTGGGTCTAGCTCAAGCGACTTATCGAGCGAGTGTCGAGCGAACTCACTGCCTGAGTCTTACTCGAGCGACCTGTCAAGTGAACTCTCTACCTGAGTCTCGCTTGAGCGACTTGTTGAGCGAAAGTCAAGCGAATTTACCACTTGAGTCTCACTCATGCCATCTATCTTGATCAAAGCTCCACACTCAACAATTATAATTTTTTTTTAATTAAATAAAATAAAATTGCCAAACAAAAAAACCTAAATGCGGAATTTTGTAAAACACATGGCAATGAAGCAATTAGTACAAAGAGGTGCATCAAGGTTCAATCAAGGTACTACTCACAAGATAAAACCAAGACCATACATCTTAAAATTATCAAAGTCAAGGTTCATGTGAGTGTTATATCCATATTGAATTTTCACTCCTCTTAAAATCATCAAAGTCAAGGTTTAAGTGAGTGTGTGAGTGAACAACTTATGAAAGGTAGCAACTTTTTCTTAATGAATTTATTCTCTATTTTTCTTTGTAATGCCTTTTTCTCTAGATCTTCATTTTTTTTCAATAAGAATTTTCTTTTAAAGATGCTCTCAAGAGTTTGTCATTTACCTTAAGGCAAAATTTATATTAGGGCCTAGATATATAAGTATTTCCTCCAAACACTCTACTTGCATAATCCCTTTTTAGTTCATTTTTTATTACTCATATTTTTCTACAATGATAGGAGTAACGATTTTTTCTATAAAAACATCTAAGGTTAAATCTATGTGAGATGTGAGTCTTTTTTCCTAATAAATTTCACACTGGCTTTTTCTGTATGGATCAACAAGTGGTGTTTGGCAAAGGGAGACATTTTTAATAGTTGTACTAGGTTTAACTAGTATTAGTCATTTTAAGATTTGGACTCCCTCTATGATGAGCATCTCAATATACTTATTCAACCCCTTTATTTTTTAAACAAAAGTGCATCCACACAAGTTTCTCACAGTGCATTAAAAATGAACATTTACTATGATGACTCATAGGGTTAGAATGCACAAATTAAGATGCTCAAGAAAGAACAAATGCATGAGTTCCATAATTTATTAAGTGAGTATCAACATACTCAAAATTTTCAATACACCATCAATCATGCATTCTACATCAATGGGCCGAATCAACATCCAAGCAAATAATATATTTTTTTTAATGAAAAAAACTGGAAACCAAAAAAAAAGCATTTTTCTTTTGTTAAAAAAAATATAAACAAAACAAAACAAAATAAAAATGCATGTCCTATTCTAACGATATACAACAAATACAAAAACATGCATGTGGTCCTATAAACTAATGTGACACGACATCTTTTTTTACTACCTATTTTGCCATGGGATTTGGCTTGTCGTTTCCATTCTTTTGAATACATAGCCTTACCAATTCACCAAACTCATGACTTACAAAATTAATTTGTCAGCTCATCTCATCAACTTGATTTTGTAGGGGTTTTCCACTCATTCTTGGACTTTTTTCAGTTTTAATTTTTTGCACTTAAGACACTTTAAAGTAATGTGGTTTTATATACCCAAAAATTCTACAATTATAACAAGTAAGAGTAAATTTACCTTCATACCTACTATTTTTCATCATGTTCAGTGTGAAATTTTTGTGCAAATCTCTTGAGTAGACAACTTTTGGCACAGTAGATTTTTGGTGGTTCTTCTCTTGACTTTTATTTACAAACACAATACCCTTAGAAGCAGACGCAGCAGATAATGGTATTTATTTATTTTTTTCTTTAGAAGTCACATATCCTAGGTCCATCCTATCTCTTTTTACCTCTATATGGCCGAATATATCTAACAATTTTTACAATTAAATTTGTTAGAAGTCAATCATGTGAATATTTAGAAATATACAATAAATAAATTACTAAGCATAACATACTAATTGATTACAAAGGGAAATTTTTTGAAAAACTTCTCAAAAGTAAAATCCTACAGGACAGCCAAATCAAAGAAAATCAATTTACAAATTTACAAGTAAGCTATTCAATTACAAAATATTTGTCAATTGACTCCCTTACTTGACTGGACAAACGATCCGTTTATCCCTATAGCGGTAGTAGCCAGAACCTCTAGCGATCTTTAATTTATACTTTTCTTGTTGGAACTTCCAGTGATTGATCACGTACACCAATCAACAATCTTTTCAAATCTTGAGCAAGATCATACTTGAAAGTGTATAAAAATTACAAGAAAAATTATCCACTAATTTTCCTCTCAAACGGCTCTAAAATATATTTAAATATTAGTTCTGGCCGAAATTCCTTATTAGGGTTATAATCTGACTTGATTTAAATAGACAATCCAAAAAGTGCGGTTGAAACGCATCTGCTGACAATGTATTCTTCCTCAGAACCCGTTTGCTAACAAGTTGCTAACAGATTTCCAGATTTTTTGTTGCAATTTGAATTTTGAATTTGCCTTCTGATTTTATCCTTCCGGATCTCGAAATTCAACTTTCCAACCTTTTTAACAGACTCCCTAGACTCCTAAATGGAATTAACATACTATAAATAAATTTTATAGTTTAAATTACATTCATTTAAAAACCAAAACTTCAATAAAAAGATAAAACTTCTAGTTTGTTTCTTAAGATGAAACCATAACTTTAAAATACATCTTAAACTCATCATTACACATTTTCAAATCCCTATACAAAATATAAGAACAATTTTAAAATTTTCAAATTCCAAAACATATTTTTCAAATCTTAAAATAAAAGTAATATTAAAAAAATATATTATAATAATATATTATTTTTTATTTTTACTTTTATCTCATCTCATCTCTGAAAACAAACCAGGCCATCTTATCCTATTCAAACTCAAATACTTCATCACTAATTCAAGCCAGCAAAATCTACATTAACAATCTCCCCCTTTGATTGATTGGTGACAAAATATTTTTGATGAATGTATACTTCTGTAATCATGAAAAAAATAATCAATTAAAACCAAAAATCATATCACATCATATTTAGTCTACCAAAGCGTTCATCATTTATATATATCAACATATCAAGTACTATGGTTAGACAATAATAAAAGTATCAAAATAGACTTTTCTAAATCCATGCATGAAAACAAAAAGATCAGCAACTAGTTTAGCTCGCTTATCCTGAAATTTTTTTAACTCTTGTTTTAGTACAATCTTTTGATCTTCTAGTCTCAAAACCTCAACCTCAGAAACTTTTAAAGTCTGAATCAAATCATTTTTCTCATTTTATACAGCTGTAAGGTTGTTATGCAGTTTTTTGTTGAGTTTTTCCAGCTTGACTACCTCTTCACACACTTCATTGTAAGTTCTTGGTCGGTATCAATTAGAGCAATGTTCAAATCATTAGAAGTACAACTACTTCCAGATTTTGTTAGTAAATTTTCAGCCAAATCATTCACAATAGTAGAAAAAACTATAAAAGACTTTTTATTATTTGAAAATAAGTTTTCACTTTCAAAATCTGAAGTATCACTAAGAGACACATTTGATGTTTTTCCTTTATTTTTCTTGAAGTTAGGACACTCAATTCTAATATGACCATAGCCTAAGTATTTATAGCATTTTACCTTCTCATTTTTCTTAACTTTTACTTTATTCCAATTTTCGAATTCATTTTTCTTTACTGGAAATTCTTTTGTTCTCTTTTATTTTTCATTAGTTTTTTTCTTAAACATAATTTTTTTGAATTTCCTAACAATAAGAGTTATATCTTCATCATTTAGACTCTCCTCACTATAAACATCATCATATTTGTTTTTCCCAATTTTCAAAACAATAAATGTGCCTTTTCTCGTTTTGGGAAGAGAGGATTTATACATTTGTAAAGATTTGACCATCTCTTCAACTTTGATTGTATCCAAGTTTTTGCTTTCCTCAAAAGCTGTGACTTTAGGTCAAAATCTCTCAGGTAGTGATCTCAAGATTTTTGTTATGACTCTTGAGTCTTCAACTTTCTTTCTAAAATTAAACCTGGAATTCACAAGATCGTCCAGTTTAGCATAAAAATCATTAAAGTATCATCTTCAAGTATTTTAATTTTTTTAAATCTAGATGTTAGTAATTGTAATTTATAATTCTTTACAGTTTTTGTTCCCTCATGTTTGACTTCCAATATGTCTCATGCCTCCTTAGCTATCTCACACATAGAGATCCTTTTGAACTCTTCTTAAGAGACCACCATAAAGATGGCGTTCAATCCTTTGTTATTGAAGTTGCTGCTGCTCAATTTTTCTTTTGACCAAGCGTCTACACTAGTCTCAGGTCTTTTCCAACCAATTTCAATAGTGTGCCATACCTGTTCATCCAATGATTTGATGAATGCTCTCATGCGTACTTTCCAATCAATTCGTATAATTCTCACCATCAAATTGCGTTCGAACATACAATTATGTTATCTCTACCAGAAGAACGAAACACACTCGGATGAGTGAATCCACTCTAATACTAATTGAAATTTCTATTTTATTCCTGTATGATCGAATATATCTAAAAATTTGCACAATCAAATTTGTTAGATGTCAATTGTGTGAATATTCAGAAATATGTAATAAATAAATTACCAAGCATAACACATCGATTGGTTACGTAGAAAAATCCTTTGAATACTTCTCCAAAGTAAAATCTTACAGGGCAACCAAATCTAAAAAAATCAATTTTATTCATTGAAAATCAATTTATAAGTAAGCTATTCAATTAGAAAACTTTTGTCAATTGACTTCCTTACTTGACCGGACAAACGACTCATTTATCCCTACCGTGGTAGTAGCCAGAATATCTGACGATCTTCAATCTATGTCTTTGCTACTGGAATCTCCAGTGGTTGATTACGTATACCAATCAATGATCCTCTCAAATTTTGAGCAGGATCACACTCGCAAATGTACAAAAATCACAAGAAAAATTCTCTACTAATTTTTCTCTCAAACGACTCTTAAATATGCCTAAATATCAGCTCTGACCAAAATTCATTATTAGGGTTATAATTTGACTTGATTTAAATAGATAATCTAAAAAGTGCTGCTGAAATGCGTCTGCTCACAGGGTTTCCCTTCTCAGAATCTATCTACTGACAGGTTGCTAACAGACTTCTGGATTTTTTGCTGCAATTTGAATTTCGAATTTACCTTCTGATTTTATCTTTTCAGATCTTGAAATTCTATTTTCCAGCCTCTACTCTTAAATGGACTCAACATATTATAGATAAATTTCATAATTTAAATTACATTCATTCAAAAATCAAAACTTTAATGATAAGATAAAATCTTATTCTATTCAAACTCAAATACTTTATCACTAATCCAAACTAACAAAATCTACATTAACAGTACAATTATGAAACTCGAGTATTGAATTTAAAACCGATACCCAATTTCCATTTTAAGGAAAAATGTAAAACACAGCAAATATATATCTCCCCACATTTTAATTTGACTCTCCAGCGTCGAAATCCTAGTACCCACTGCTTAGTTTTCTTCATCTTTTTTACCTCATTTTCTTTGGTCAAAACTCTACCTTAGCTCCCATCAAAATCCTTCTCCTTCTCTCCATCTTCTCATTCTCTTTGTCCTTCTTCTCACGTCTTTCTAACTTTCTTCTCGCAACCGTGAAATTTAGGCCTCGTTTGTATTCGCAACTCAGCTCAACTCATCTTCATTTCATAATTATATTTTTATAATTTTTTATATAAATCACAAATTTCTATACACATTTTTCAAATCCCAATACACATTTTTTAAATTCCAATATACTTTTTTCAAATCCCAAAATAATAATAATATTAAAAAATAAATTAAACTCATCTCAACTCATTTTATCTCCAAATCTAAACAGGGCCTAATTTACTAATTTATGAACACCGAAAAGTAATTTATGACCCACAAAACCTCATATTTAATATATCACATACTTACGTAATTGACACTTATAACCCAAACATCAAATATAAGCTTTTACTAAGGAGCTTAATTATAGATTTGGGCATACGCATACTAATGCTTTTGAGGTTTGGTACAATTATAAAAGATTTAGAAGGCTAATTGTTTTTTTAAAATTAATTCATTACAAGAAAAATGAATTTTATAGTCAATTAATTGCGACGAAAAGATTATTTATATATAATCTTGGCTGTAAATAATTATTTTGTTAGAATTAACTGACTGTAAATAAGTAATTTTTTTTGTAGTTATTGGCTTGTCTCTTGCTTAGCTACTCTTGGGAGTCGGATAAAGGAGCAAGTCTTTTTTGAAAAAACTCATTGTTCTCTTCCTTATTTAAAATATCACGATATTCTATACAACAATATTTTAAAAGAATGATTTTTATATATTATCTTATAAAATTAATATTATTTTACAAAAATATCTTTTTTTACATATATATATATATTATAATATTGTGTAGGTATCATAACTATGAAAATATGAGAAATGTTGAGTTTGGCTTGCTTTTCTAATAAAAATGTGTATTTTGAGATATGGCTTGATGTTGCTTGACTTTGGCTTAATTTGGCTCGACATTGTAGATATGGCTTGACTCTCGCTCGACACTTGACTCGAACGAGATTTAGATAGAGATTTCGCTCGACACTCCCTTGAAATCCCAGTCGAGCGAGATTGACTTCTCACTTGAGCGAAATTTAACTTCGCTCGAGCGAATTTGTACCCGTTTCTAGAGTTCCACACAGTTTCTCTATAAATACATGGTTTTCATTATATTTTGTGTGAGACTTTGGAGAGACACTTGTGGGAGCAGTCAGACCTTGTTTTGAGAGATAGAATCTTTTTGTCAACAATTTTGAAAATACATTAGGTGTATTGGGACATTGGGATTTTGAGGATTTGTGTGATTGATTTTTTGTACTCCATTTTTATTGATAGTGAATTTGTTTTAACCGACCCTAACAATGAACGTAGACTTACATTGAGCCGAATTATTTAAATTTTGGTGTTTTTTGTATTATTGTTATTATTATTTTTTTGTACTTTGTTTCCGCTATAATACTTCAAATTTACAATTCGATACAATTTATCCTGACAAGAAATAATAGATACAAATTCTAAATATACAAATTTTGTGCAAGTCTTTTATAAAAAAAAAAATTCCATTATAAAAAAGTATAAAAAAATCTCTCTCATTTTTTTTATGAACTTCACATTATTACCAAATACCTATAAACCTGTAAATTTAGAACTTATACCTAAGATTACTTTTAAATTATATCATGAAGCCAATAACTCAAATGCGAGTCTGACTTTTTTTTATAGCAAAAATCACAACGTTGCCTTGGCTTCATCGTGTCATGATATGGAGTCACGAACTTTAATGCCGGCTCTCCTATTAGACGAGTTAGACAATTGTTTAAGACTCGCTAATAGAATAAGACCTTCCATAAAAATTTAAAGTGAAATTTTTTTAAAAAGGAAAACAAATCTAAATAAAAATATGAATTAATTAAATAAGAGAATATAAAAAGTATCAAATAGATATTATATATGTAATTATTAATTAAAAATATTAGTTAAAAATGTAGTATAAAATTTTAAATAATCATTTACTTAATAAATAATATGAATTATTTTTAAACAAAACTCAGTTATAAAAATTAAAATAAAAATAAGTTTATTTAATTTTACTTAAAAAAAAAACCTTTCAATCAAAATTTTAGCAGCCGCTAATTTATAGAGCCATCCTGACGGATTTCGCGTTCTTATGCCAGAACTCAACTCTGAAATAAGGATTATTTTATCGAACTTCTTTAATCTCTATACATCAATATTTTTTAATTTTTTAATATTTTTATTTTGAATTTATTTTTTGAAAATAATTTTAATTTTAATTTATTATTTATATATTAAATATTTAATAAAATTAAAAAAAAATGTGACGTATAAAAGTTATGTAAATAATAAAAAGTTATATAATTTTACATCAACCACTACTAGGGAGAAATGAATCTAATCTAAAGATTTGTATGCAAGGGTATTTTAGTCATTTCGATCAATAAATTATTAGATTGTTTTCTATGCAAACAGACTCTGCGCAAAAAGGACAAAAGGGCAGAGACTTCTGTTGAAAGTCTATGACTCTATACAGCAGAATGCAGAATATGAATTATGAAGCCTTACCTATCATGTAAAAACCATATATAATGAATGGCATTATTGTCATGGAGAGAGTATACAAATACAAGCAGGCTTTTCTGCTATATATAACCAACCCCTGTCCTTAACACTTTTTCAAGCGAATACCGAACTTTCTTCGGATATTATCCTCAGTTTCCTACTTACAATCCTCGCCATAGATTAGAGTGACAGAAGGAGACATTGATTGAGCTGCCAGGCCTGTCTTTGGGTCTCTGTGTGCCTCTCTTTGTTTTCTACAGAGCTAGCTTTGAACTCCATCAATGGCTTCCAAAAACCACACGGACCTTCCAGAGAAGGCAAACGGCGGCGCTGATGAGCATTCAGAGGATAGATGTTCAGTGGAGGAGGTGGCCCTCGTGGTTCCGGAGACCGATGACCCATCACTGCCGGTGATGACTTTTCGGGCGTGGTTTCTTGGGCTGACCACATGCACCCTCCTCATCTTCCTCAACACCTTCTTCACGTACCGCACGCAGCCCCTGACCATCTCGGCCATCCTAATGCAAATCGCGGCCCTACCCATTGGCAGGTTTATGGCGTCCACGCTGCCCAGGAGGGAGTACAGCTTGTTGGGATGGAGGTTCAGCTTGAACCCTGGGCCCTTCAACATCAAGGAGCATGTGATCATCACCATCTTCGCCAATTGTGGTATTTCTTATGGTGGGGGTGATGCCTACTCTATTGGTGCTATCACCGTCATGAAAGGATATTATAAGCAGAGTTTGAACTTCTTTTGTGCCCTCCTCATCGTATTGACTACTCAGGTTTCATTTTAAATTAATTTCTGGGATTCGTGAATTTGTGCTAGTGGGACTAGAAGCCGTTTACATTTCCATTATTATACTGCCATTTCTTTGTTGCTATCCTCATCAATGAAAGGTTGAAGATCAATGCAAAATTTAAGTAATACAGTGCATCTTACTCATTTTAAATTATTGTTATTATTATTATTGTTATTATTATCATTTGGGTTTGGGGAAGGTTTTGAAAGAACTGACGGGTTAGTAGACGCAACTTGTCAAAACTCCTGAAGATAATTCTTTTTTTATTCTTCTCAACTATTTTTCAGTTCAGAAAGCTTGAGTTTATCACTTCCACCCCTCTTTCAAGTTTTTCCTATATGTTTTTGGCTGATTAAGTAATTTTTTTTTCGACCTGCAGATTTTGGGGTATGGATGGGCTGGAATGCTTAGGAGATACCTTGTCGATCCTGTTGAGATGTGGTGGCCTTCAAACCTTGCTCAGGTCTCTCTGTTTAGGTCGGTTTTCCTCTTCTCTATTTTATCCCGAAAATGCAGGCTTTCCTTGGGTGGGGTGGGGGGCTATTTTTGATAGGAGATTATATCTGTCAATAATTTGGTTGATGGAAACAGAAACCTCCACTAAAACTGGCCGTAATTATATAACTTGAATTGTTGGAGGTGCCACTTATATTATTGGTAAGTTCAAGCAAAATGGAACATAAGAAAATAGCAAATATAGCACAACAATTGCGTTGTTGGCCGAGAATTGGCTCGTTATATCATGTTCTCTCAACTGGAGTAATTATAGCACCTTGAATTTATAAGTTGCATCATATTTCACTTGGAATACAACATAGATTTGTTGCAACTGTCTTACTATTGCTTTTTTAGATCGTTAGGCAGAAAGTTTATCCTGTTCCTATTTCCTGTTCTTACGTCATAAACAGAATATGTTTACTGGTTGAGGATTTGTTTGATGGGCTATCTTGCACCGTTGGTGTTATATTTTCTTCAATTAGATACAGCATACCACTTTCAAAAATATGATAAAGTTGACTATGAACTACTTAATTTATACTTTGTAGCAATGGAGAATTAGCATATGGATAAAGTTAAAAGAACTCGATGCTAAAATAACTCAAATCAGGAGAAAGGAGATGATCTGAATCTATTTGATTAACTGTTACTATTTTCCATTAAAATTTATATTGATCACTCGATTACTATGTTGTTACAGAGCACTACACGAAAGGGAGTTGAAAACAAAAGGCTTTACCAGGATGCAATTTTTCCTCATTGCCATGGCTGTGAGCTTTGCCTATTATGCACTCCCTGGCTATCTGTTTCCAATTTTGACATTCTTCTCATGGGTCTGCTGGGCATGGCCCCGTAGTATCACAGCTCAGCAAATTGGGTCTGGTTACCATGGACTTGGGGTTGGTGCCTTCACTCTTGATTGGGCAGGGATAGGTGCTTATCATGGCAGCCCACTTGTGACACCCTGGTTTTCCATTCTCAATGTTGGGATTGGATTTATGATGTTTATCTACATAATTGTCCCATTGTGTTACTGGAAGTTTGACACCTTTGATGCTCGGAAATTCCCCATATTTTCTAATCAGCTATTTTCTCGCACTGGGCACAAATATGATACCACTAAGATCTTGACACCACAGTATGATCTTAATGTTGCTGCTTATGATAGTTACGGGAAGCTTTATCTTAGTCCCCTGTTTGCCCTATCTATTGGATCAGGATTTGCAAGATTTACAGCAACACTGACTCATGTGGCACTATTTCATGGCAGGTGGGCTGCTTTTAACTTTGAGTCATGTAAAAAAGTACTTACAGTTTCATGCCTTGTTTACTGATGCCCACTGATGCCCAATGATGCCAACTGAAAATCACGTCAGATGGTGGCCCGTAATTTTCAACATTGAACATTGCAGTATAATACATCTTGCAATCTTTCATTTCTGATTTACTTCCTAAGAATGATAGATTTAAAAGATAGATGCAATGCTATTACTATTGTCATGTTTGGAGACAGGATAAATGATGCTTTGGGTTCTTCATTTTCTAATAATTCTGGAAAATGACAACTTCTTTTTTCGTAGTTATTTCACATAAAGTAGTAGTTTATGTGGAAAAGAATTGGCTATGAGTACCTTGATTATCTCTTGACACTTAATTATATGCTTAATTCCAAGTGATTAATTGGGATCCTTTGTCTAGTGATATTTGGAAGCAGAGCAGATCCGCAATGAAGAATGCCAAATTGGACATCCATGCTAAATTGATGAAAAGTTACAAACAAGTGCCTCAATGGTGGTACCTCATTTTGTTAGCAGGTAGCATAATCCTATCCTTAATAATGTCCTTTGTGTGGAAAAAAGATGTTCAGCTCCCTTGGTGGGGAATGTTATTTGCCTTTGCCTTGGCTTGGATTGTTACCCTCCCAATTGGAGTTATTCAAGCAACTACCAACCAGGTAATGAATCAACTTTCTGAGCTTCTGTGTTTCTTCTTGTCTTTGTCCATTTAAAAGACAAAACAAATTTTCAACATAGAGCAGGAAGGTGGAAGAACTTGCAGATTTTATGATTTTAACATCTCCATGTTTTTGTGACTACTATGCAGCAACCTGGATATGACATAATAGCACAATTCATAATTGGTTATGTCCTACCCGGAAAACCCATTGCAAACTTGCTTTTCAAGATTTACGGAAGAATTAGCACTGTCCATGCTCTCTCTTTCTTATCTGACCTCAAACTTGGGCACTACATGAAAATTCCACCACGGTGTATGTACACAGCTCAGGTATCCACGGCTGAAACTGAAACTTATGCATTGATGAAATCTGAATGCTATTCTGAGAATACAAGTTGCTGACTGGCCCTTTTATTTTTCCAGCTGGTGGGAACGTTTGTTGCAGGTACAGTGAACCTTGCAGTTGCATGGTGGATGTTGGAGAACATTGAGAACATCTGCGATGTTGACGCGCAGCATCCTGACAGCCCCTGGACTTGCCCTAAATACCGAGTGACCTTTGATGCTTCTGTCATATGGGGCCTGATTGGACCGAGGCGGCTGTTTGGACCTGGAGGGCTGTACCGGAATTTGGTATGGTTGTTCCTCATTGGAGCTGTCTTGCCTGTTCCTGTTTGGGTATTCAGTAAAATTTTTCCTGAGAAGAAATGGATCCCCTTGATAAATATTCCAGTTATATCATATGGTTTTGCTGGAATGCCACCCGCAACTCCCACCAATATTTCTAGTTGGCTTGTCACTGGAACCATCTTCAACTACTTTGTGTTCAGATACCATAAACGCTGGTGGCAGAAGTATAACTATGTTCTATCTGCGGCACTGGATGCTGGAACTGCTTTCATGGGTGTTCTCTTGTTCTTTGCTTTGCAAAATGAGAACCGGAATTTGAAGTGGTGGGGGACTGCTCTTGACCACTGCCCTTTGGCGACATGCCCAACTGCACCAGGTATTGTAGTTGATGGATGCCCAGTTTTTAAATAGTCACAGATTCTAAGCAGTAAAGGGTGTTCGAAGATTGCAAGACATAGGTGGAAGAGGACCAGTTTCAGAGGAAGATATATTATATATATTGGAGCAAGGTTTAGAGAAACTTGAATAACAATTGCTTTGTGATTTTGTGCATACTTGTTTACTCTCCCTGAAAACAAATAAGGAGTGGGTCTTCCTCTTTACACCTGACAGTAGGAAGTTTATATTCGCATAGAATCCATGACTATCAGAAGTCTGATCTTCGACAAATATTAATTAAGATGTGGGCATTTGCTGTATTTCCCTACCACGTTATTCTGAAACTTTTAGGCAAATCTTCATGCATTCTCACGATCAAAATCATTAAAAACAGAAGTGCCAGAATCTTATTAAGAATAAAAGCAATTAAAAGTAATTGGGGGCAACTCTATACTTTCTCTTCTGATCACTCTTTATGGTGGAATCTGGTATCTGCTTTGTTTGCTGGGTTTCTTAATAGAAATTTAGAAAGTGAAGCCCAACGGAATCAAAATCCTGTCGAAAACCTTTTTTTTTGGTAGAAGTCCATCTTTTATTGAATGAAACCCTTAAATAAGGGAATGGATACAAAACGGATAATCTTCAATGTCTACAATATCTTGATTTCTAAGAACTAGTCTTTAATCGTCTAACAAAGTATAGAACCTTTTCTATTTCTGATTTGACTCTAGCGTTGGTCTGACGATGGCTGCCTTAGATTAATTATAATACTTGAAATAAATTCAATACAAAAGAAAAGAAAAGAAAAGAAAAGAAAAGGATGAATTCTAGACTTCTAAAGCCTGAAATTTCATAATATATATTGGAATGGCCTTTCAAATGATTTTAGATTAAGTTTTAAACTTTTGATTATTTAAACCATTAAATGAATAAAAAGGCTACTTTGAAAAGTATACATGGTATTCACACGAAAAGCTAATGGGAGAGTAAATATATTAAAACCCAAAACTCATTCCAGCATATCTTCTTTTTTTTTTCATTTTTTTTTATATCTTTTTCAACATCATCTCTAAAAAATTGATGTTTGTATGCTCAAAAAAAAAAAAAAAAAACAATTGATGTTTGTATGGTCAGGAGCTGTGGGGGGGTGTGCATGAAAGATCGTACAGAAGATAAGAATAGGCCTAACATCTTAGCCACATGTAGCATCCCATTCTGACGCAAATCTGCTTTATAATATTTGTTGATTTAATATGATCAAAAAGTCAATTGGAACTTTCCGAGTTTTTATTTTATTTTAATTTTCTTCATTATATTACATTCCTAAACTACTGTTTTATTTATTTACTAATCTTCTTTTTTGTTAAGAGAATTACACTTATCTTTGTTTTAAATATTTGTTATCTATTTCATGGGGTTAAAATTACTAGTTACCATTCTCTATAGTCCTTCTCTCTTTAAAATTCTAAAACCCATGTTTTACAGATTAATATATACTTATTTATTTATATATATTTAGATATATAGGAATAACGCAGCACGTATTAGTATGAAATTTTTATTTCAAACTTGCTAGATGTTCTCATGACTCCACTCCCACTCCCACTCCCACTCCCACGCACGTTCCCATCCCCACAATTTTCACAGTGACTGTGCGCATAATAGATTTATTTTCATATTTGCAGTTTCTCTCACTCTTCCTTTATTTTCACTTTTAGTTTCCTTTTTATGGTTAAAGTTCATGTTCATTTCCGTGACCTACTCTCCACTAGAATTTTCAACGTTCCACGATATATTTCTTATCTAGATTTTTCTCTCCTTTTGAGTTGAAGTCCCCACACGAGTATGGCTCTCCCTTGTTCAGCTCTAAGGTTTCCTTTCTCATAGATATAATATATAAATATATAAATATATATACGTGCCAAGTCGGTCTTCGCCATGCATGCAAACGGAATATTTCCTATCAAGCTATGGTTGCCGCATTTTTTTTCCTCCTTAGGTTTCGGCAAGAAAACCTTCAATCAAGAGACCAACATATTATTGGTTTTAAATCTCCCTATACACATGCACTGCCGCTGCGCAAACCCTCTTATCAAATAACCAGCCCAAAGCCAATCTCCTACACACTGTTGTCCTTCCACCACCACCAGGTTAGCACCGCGTAAGCCACCATGCACCTCCAGGTAGTAACACCACCCCAAGCCGTACACTGAGAAAAACCCAGCCACGGCAGCCCTTTACCCAACGACTTGGAACCACCATTGTCCAACCAACTCCACCTCACATGGAATCACCACTGTCCATCACCGAAATTGAGAGTCCCTGTTCTTGACTCTCGAAAATAGAGGAATTTCTCCCCACTGACCAGCCTCCCTCCCTGTATAGCATCGCCACGACAAAACAGGCAGGAAGCACCTTGGATGGCACAGAAAACGCCGACCACCTCTCATCACTTAGTTGATTTTCTTTCTCTCTCGTGCTGAGTCATGCTTCTTGCTGGAAACCATCACAGCCTCCCAGTCCATCGCGACTCGCCTCTCATTGTGAGTCTCTATTGCTTGAACACCTTGGGTCTAAACATGTGTCCTTTTGCCGAAGGTGGTAGGAAATACCAGTTTTATTAAATTATACGTTCGCCCTCTGTTCTAAGTCATAGTGTTTTAGAAGTATATGTCAATGGGTTTTGTTTTCAGCTGGTTTCATTTATTTATTATTATTATTATTATTATTATTTTGATGTTTTTGTAAAACTGTCTTGAAAAATAAATGCTTTTATATTTTTTTTCTCATATTCAAAAATTACCTTTGGATTCGGGTTCTATATCATTTTGTGCTTGAGTTGTAAATTTATTTTGGAATCTGATAATAATCTCTTTTTAATGATTTTTCAGTATAAAGTATTTTTAATTCTGATTTCTGAAGAGATTTGGTACGAGTTGGAAAACTTGGGTTATTTGACCATTTAGTAAAAATTGAAGAATTGGAGGATATTCAATAAATCAAGGTATTAGAGGATTTATTATATTTTAGAGTTTTGGAGTAACCCTGGTATATTCAAAGGACTTTTGGAGAGTTGATATTATATGGTTCCGAAGACGTTTAGATCTTTTTTTTTTTTTTTAGGAAAGATATGGTTTTTATATCTCAAGCCTTATTTTTGAAGTTTGGGAGCAGTTGGAAATTTACGGAAGTCCATGTCTCATTTTATAGGTGACAATTGAGTTTCATTCAGTATTGTTGTGGAGAATTTCAGAAAGCTAAGAAATTCAGGTAAACATGATTTATATACTTAGTTTTATACTAAATGGAGACTGAGGTTTGACTTTCTGAAAAGTTGTGCACATTTTGTTATGAAATGAGAACTTGTGAAAAACCAACATCAGTCAGTTATTTGTATTACTCATGAAGCTTATATGAAATAAAGAAAAATGATTCTACCATACATTGTGCAGACATGAGCTTAGTTTTTGTCATGTTGTTTCTTAAATGTGAAAAATAGCGATATTGATTATCTGAAATAATTGTGCATTGATTTATAAAAATGCTCTGAACTCTGTTTTGTTTGGTGAGAATGTTTCTGAAAATGTTTTGGAACCCTGTAATATCTTGATGTGGTTCTGAAAACCTTTGGCATGGTATACTGGTTTGCATTTGACTCTGTCTCTGCTCTGCTCTGTTTGGGTTGGTACCAACTTCTCTGTCTCTGAGTGCACCCATTTTGGAAACAAAGTGGTTTATTGTGGACTTTCCTGTGTGCACACTTGAGGCTCCGAAAACGAATAAGGGAAAATTTCACCTCTGTCTCTGCCTGGTTTGGCCACCGGGATTAGCACAACCCTACCACGAGGGTTAAACATGATCTTTGCTCTGTAAGAAGCTCTGTTTTGATATGATAATAATGCTCAGTCTTGTTATGCCAAAGTATTATGTGTTTTATGAATTAAAAACCATCGCTCTGTTACGTTTGAAAATGTGTTTTGTTCTGCATATTAAACTGAATAATGTTTTGTCTTGCATATGATGCTTTGAAAAATGCTCGTGTTTGCACTTTGATATATGTCTTCTGCTTACTGAGTTGTGGTTAAACTCACCAATTCTCTCTGAAAATTTTTCAGATGAATTTGGATATTTCTGGGGAGGATCAGATTATGAAGTATCGGGTGAGATGGCTTAAGAATGATAGTTTAACATAAAAGAGTTTATGTGAGTATTGACAAGATTTAGTAAGGAAATATTATTGTATTCTGGTGACTTAGCATTTTTGGAATCGATGATATTGAGGGAAATGATTTTGGAACCAAGTTTTTTATAGTATTGGGAGAATTCTGAGTCTTTAATTATCCTATTGAAATGTGAGTTTTGTACTAAGAAGTAATTCTCCGACCCCTATGGGACTGGGGCGTTACACCACACCTTCTTAGCCAATGGAATTGTAACATGCAATATTCATGGGTGGAAATGGGTGTTCGAACATATTCTATGGTATGGGAAGAGTGTAGGAATGATTAACCATTGACTTTGAGTATTAAGTGTCCGAGTTATGCTCTTGATGTCTATGATTTCAATCCTTAAATGCAAACAACTTGTAAGGATCATGTCTCTCTCATCAATGAAAAACTAACGATTTACTCTTTTTTTTTTTTAAGAAAAAAAACAAAAGACACTTTTATTCAAAACTTTGCAAGAAAAATTACATCATGGAATCAGACTAAATTATTATAGAAAAAATATGAGAGATTGAAAAATAGGATCACATACTTTCATTGGAAAGGATGTTACAAACATATACACGATGAGTAAAGTAACTATTCCTAAATATTAGCCTAGAAATAAGCTATTGTAAACAATTACATGAGCTATATAAATTAGAGAATGAATTGAATCGTTTCTAACGACTGTGTTTTTAATGCAGTAGTTACAATCTTAGAATGATTGTGTGCATGATTTGTGTTTGTCCCTTTATGCCCCCTTAAGATGGAGGTGCCATCTGCAACACCTATCTTGGACCTCAGTGCCCTAAACACTTGTGCCGAAACCCTAGCCTCCCCATAAGCCATATTCGGCCACCCATAACCCTAACAAACACCACTTGGCCAAACCCCATCTAGCCTAGCCACAAGCCACATAGCCGAAACCGAAATCTTTGTCTTGATAGTGCTTTGGTGAGAAGATCAACTAGTTTATCCAAAGTATGAATGTGATTGACTTTAATTTTCCCGTTTTTGATAATGTCTTGAACAAATAACAAATCAATTTCAATGTGTTTCATCTTTGTATGTTAAACTGGATTGAGACTGAACTTATTTGCTCCAATGTTGTCACAAAACAATTGAGGCTGTTATGGGAGTTTAA
This sequence comes from Platycarya longipes, assembly GCA_036559045.1. Lineage (NCBI taxonomy): Eukaryota > Viridiplantae > Streptophyta > Magnoliopsida > Fagales > Juglandaceae > Platycarya > Platycarya longipes. The sequence continues at coordinate 19,354,312 of CM071797.1, forward strand.
GACCAAGTTCTTGAATGAGGGAGTGAAGCCAAATTGTCTCTGACGTGGTAGTGGCTAGTGCTCGAGATTCAGCTTTAGTTGATGATCCGGACACTGCTTTTTGTTTCTGGCAGATCATGATATTGGATTTGAACCAATAAATGTGATGAAAGCAGTTGTAGAAAATCGAGTATTTGTGTTTGATGCCCAGTCAACATTGCTTTATGTTTTCAACTAGAATTTTTTGTTCTTCTGTAGTAGGATACCACAAAACATTGCTTATTTTAGATACCTTAGTACCTTTTAGCTGCTATCGAGTGATCTGATTTCGGCTTTTGCATGAATTGAACTAATCTATTAACTGAGAAGGCAATGTCTGGTCGTGTGATTCCCAAATATTGAAGAGCTCCAATGACTTTTCAGTATTCAGTTGCATTGACATCTTGTGAGGCTTTAGCATTGGTTAATTTAGCAGTAGTAGACATTGGTGTCTGGACTTCCTTTGCATTATCCATGGATGTTTTTGTTAACAGCTCCCGGATGTATTTTTGTTGAGATAAGAAGACTCCCTTTGATGTGGAAATTACTTCTATTCCCAAGAAATAATTTAAGCTTCCCATATCTTTGACAGAGAAGGCACTGCTCAATTCTTCAATAATTGTGGTGTTGAATTTGCTACTATTGCATGTGATAATTATATCATCAACGTAAACAAGACAATAACACAAAGTTTCAGTAGTCTTGAGGATGAATAATGAATTATCAGTTGTGGAGTGAGCAAAACCAATTTTTAGTAATACATCCCTTAGAGACTTGTACCACTGTTGTGGTACTTGCTTTAGCCCATATATGCTCTTTTTTAATTTGCAAACATGTTGAGGCTTGGATGAGTCCTCAAAACCTAGAGGTTGATGCATGAAGACATTTTCTTCAAGTAAGCCATACAAGAATGCATTGTTAATGTCTAACTATCGCATGCTCCATCCATGCATGACGGCAATAGTAAGAATAAGTCTAATGGTGGCTGGTTTCACCACTGGACTTAATGTTTGAGAGTAGTTAATCCTAGATCTTTGATAGAAGCTTTTCGCTACAAGTCGAGCTTTATATCGATTGATTATGCCATTAAGATTCCTTTTAATTTGAAACACCAATTTATAGCCAACTAAATTTTGATCTGCATTGGCTGGGACTAATTCCCAAGTCCCATGTTTGAGAAGTGCAATAACTTCTTCAGCCATTGCTTTCCTCTAATTTGGATCTTTTAGAGCTTGGCCAACACAAGTAGGCTCTTGAGACTCATATAGTTGATGCTTCGAGGTGTGATGGATTTGCTTAGGTCGATAAATATTAGTCATTGACCTTGTGATGATGGTGCGTGTTGGCTGTGTAGGAGATGAGGTTTATATAGGTACCTGATTTGAGGTTGAAATGGTTGGCTATTGATCTTCATTTGAAGTTGAAGAAGCAGGGGGAGGTTCTTCTTGATGTTGTGAGACATGTGTGCTATCCTTTGAGACAAGCTGCAAAATTAGTCCCGAGATGAATTCAGTTTCAAGTATGGCTGAAGTTTTGGGATCATTAATAGCCTTGGTTTTGAAAGGATAGACATTTTCATCAAAAATGACATGTCTAGAAGTGAATAGTCTTTGGTTTGAGAGATTAATACACAGATATGCACTTTGACTAGTTGAGTAACCAACAAAAATGCATGGGACATATTTATCTTGAAGCTTATTGGTATTGTATGGCTTAAGCCATGGAAAGCACAAGCATCCAAACGATCTCAGTTTTCATACCGAGATTTGTGATTAAAAAGAGTTTCAAGAGGTGTTTTGTTATGAAGAACAAGTGATGAAAGCCTGTTAATCAAGTATGTAGCTATTGCAAATGCAGAGGCCCAATATTCTGAGTGAAAAGTGTTTGTGTCTTCGCTCAAAAACTCCATTTTGTTGGGGTGTATGAGGGGTTGTGATATAATGGCTGATGCCATTTTGAATGAAGAAGGTTTTTAGTGCAACAAATTCTCCTCCATTGTCCAAATACACCCCTTTGATTTTCTTGTCAAATATGGTTTCAATCATTTTGTAGAATTGATGAAAAATAATTTTGACATCAGATTTTTTATGTAATGGAAAGAACCACACATATTTTGTGAAATAATCTACAAAGATAATATAAAACCGACGACCATTTATGCTTTGAGTGGGTGAAGGTCCCCAAACATCCGTGTAGATCAAATCAGAAGGAGCTTTACTAGTTAATCCATGCTTACAGAAAGGTAACTTATGAGCTTTATTGATAAGACACGACTGCCAATGAGTTGAATTCAAATCATAAGAACTAGTTGAGAACTAGTTGGAAGGGAAAAACTACTAATAGTTATGTTGACAACTTTTGAGGATGGGTGGCCAAGTCTCTGATGCCAGCTATTTGGTGAGGTTCTTTCATGAATAAAAGCAGTAGGTTAAGCACTAGAAGCTGCAAGTAAAGGATAGATGCCATGCTCACACAGACCTTGAAGAATTATCTCCCCCGTTCTTCAATACCACAACAAAGAAATTAGGATGAAATTCCAGCAAGACATTATTTTGCTTAGTGAAGTGATGGACAGATATAAGGTTTTTATTTATATCAGGCACACAAAGTGTTTCTTTGACTTGAAAATTTCTTTTTGAAATGGATAAAGTAAGAGAGCCAGAGTGAGTGATTGGCAAACCTGATCCATATCCAATAATAACCTCATCAGTACCATCATATTCAGAGTGAAGTTGGAGATTTGAAACCTGTGAAGTGATGGTATGAGATGCTCCTGAGTCAAGTAGCCAGTGCTTATCTGGGCTAGGGGCAACTGTTGTGCAATTCACATTTGGTCCTAGTTGCTGCAGCTTGGGGAAATGTTTGGCAATATGCCCTTGTTGATCACAAAATTGACACCTTCGTGTATATTTATTTTGCTTGAATTGCCAAGGTTTAGACTTGGAATCATTCTTCAATGATTGAGAATTCTGTGATTTGGAATTGCGCGAGTCTTGTCTTTGTGTAGTGTTTGTTTTAAGCACTAAGGATTGTGCAGTTGAGTCAAGTCTTTTAAAGTATGCCTCATGACCAAGCAACAGGTCATGTAACTCTTCAAAGGAGAGAAAGGATTCTCAAGCTCTAATGGGGGCAACAATGTCATAGTAATCATAGCCTAATCCATGCAAGACATAGAGGGTGATGTAATATTGGGATAGAGGAGCATCAATTAATGCAAGTTCATCAGCAATTGTCTTTACAGAGTGTAGATACTCTATGACAGTGCGATTGCCACGTTGTGTGAGGGTAAGATCCTCTTTAAGCTGCATCACACGGGTCCTGGAATGACTTGCATAGAGCTTGGTCAGTTTTGTAACACATGCTCCCTCTTTTCCTTAAGGCTTAGCGAATCTCGAGAGATGACGTGACAGCTCGTTCTTTTGTCATTCAATTGAGATGAGTCTCGATGCACGTGCCCGACCCCGATGGTGTGTTTTAAAATGATAACATTGATTTTAAAATGCGTCCAGTGTTTTAATGCTATAGAATATTTTAAATGTCCTGAAAATATTATATAAGATATTTTCAATGTTATTGGACTCAAGCCAGATTTATAAGATATGCAATTATAATATCGTGGAGTGCTACAAAATATTATAATTGTACAAGATCGTTTTAATACCCTGATTCTAATTATTTAAAGTATTCTGAGTGTTTTAAGTTAAACTGATTTTACGTGCTTTCACAGCAGTGTTTTAAGCACATCATTTGTCAGTTTAAAGATCCTGAAGCATCAAGCCTATAAATAGCCCAAGGAAGCCCAAGACCCTCATTTTCTTCCTTTTTCCTTTTTCCTTTTTCTTCTGTCTCTCTCCTCTCTTTCTTTCTAAGCTCGCGCACGCCCCCCCTTTGGCCGTTCGGCTCCCTTGCTCAGCCTAGCCACCGTCAACAACCACCGACGACACCACCCCCTCCATCTAAACCGCCATCCATTGGCGACCTACCATAGGCAACCTTAGCTCCGACTGGCCCTTCAACTCCCCTATACGGTCCAATACCCAAAATGGGTATTATGAACCCATATGCACAGCCTGAGCTCACCGCTGGCCACCCAACTGCACCGCTAGCTTTGACCACTTCCCAGCAACCACAACCGCCGGCACCACCCACGATAGCCCCAAAGTGCCCCAACTCGAAATGGGTATTCACACACCCATGTATGTCCACCCTAGCACCGCCACCGGCCACCGTTCGACGTAATTGCCGCCACCAAAAGGTCCCCACTGCTCCAGTGATCACCCCCTAGCTTAGCTCCTCCATCCACACCTCACCTCCCGTGTACAAGCCCAAACTCGAAAATGGATTTCCACCCCTTTTGGGCTAGATCCGCCACCTTCCGGTGGTTGCACCGCCTCACCACCACCATCGTGAGATTTCCCATCCTCCAATGAGTATTCTCCTAGGTTTTAGTGTCAAACCGAGCACCCTAGCCTAAACCGTCAAGTTCCATGGTTATCGACAATGTGCGTGACGTTAGCCATAACGTACGACCTTTCCACCACCACCAACGAAATCCCCACCATATTGGCCACCTTCTTATGACCCAAATTTAGTAACCAAAATCCTAGATCCGTACCCCGAGTCATTCCCGTTTCGAGGTCACGTCATCGATCTTGACAGAGTGGTGAACGCTTAAGTTAGTGGTTTTTGATGCCACTAGCTATGCCGAAAAACGAGCAACTTACGAGTTTACCCCACTATGGTATAACCCTATTTCTCTGGTATTTATATTTATTACTTGTTTGTGGGATGTGTTGTTGGTTGGTTGTATCGGACTAAGTCTGAGGAGTTTGAGGGTCAATCGGATTGGAGGACGGAGTTGTGAAATAGGGTTGTGGACTGTTCTGTGTAGTACGAGGGTGCTTCGTATGCAGGTATGATGTTGTGGAGCAGTGTGTTTAAAGGGAGTATGCGTGGAATGTACTCCATGTGAGTAAAATGATGCATCATGTAGCGTGTATCATATGAGTTGTGGCGTCGAGTATAATAGAAAAAGTATACATGGAGTATACTCGACGTGGAGTGTATGTACAGAATGGTGTGCGCAGTAGAAACGTGGTGGATAGTTCACATGCTGTAGTCGTGATGCATCGTAAGGCGTGTCACGAAGATAGGTAGTTGCACGATTGGGGAATGTAAGACACGTGAAGTGTTGGAAACTATGGAGCAGCAACCTAAAATAGTGACGTGACTAGTAGCCCTAGTGATGGCTGTCACTATGTAACCATGTTATATCTCGAAGTATGTGCGAAGCGACGAAGTCACGTAGCAGTGACATATTAAAAGTGCAACTAGAGTACGTAAAGAGTCGTACTCATGTCGAGTCGGGAGTCGATGTAGGAATCATGTGGCGTAATGCCATGTGAAGTGATAAATGATGAAATAGCTCAATAGTAGTCTCATATTGCGTGATACGACGGAGGTACATTTGAGATGGACCTTATCACGTTAAGTATCGGGATGAATTCGTAAAGGGCCAGGAAATGGGACTAGTCTTACCAATCGGTACGAAGAAGGCTGCTATCAATGTATCGGGTTACCTGCACCAACGGGTGATCAGCGTGTTCTATGTTGATCTTAAGTGACATGAAGGTAAGGTACATGTGTGTCTAGTGACACATGTACCGAATTGGACTTCGAGGGCACAAGGATATTGAAATGTATCCTAGTGTCCACAGTAAGTCTCCTGATGGTCTGAGTGAAGTTAGACTTCAAGGATATAGGGATATCGAAAGATGTTTCAATATCCTCAGTAAGTCTCCCGATGGTCTAACTGGAGTAGCACCTCAAGGATGTGGGGATAACAAAATAGCGTCCTAGTGAAGTGTAGGTTTTTCCCAGTTACTTGCTTGTGTGCTATATATATATATATATATATATATATTGATGTTATTTGTGTGTATATTGTAGGTTGATTGCTATATGATGTACTTTTGATTGGACTGCATGATATGAAAATAGCATGGAAACTAGCTAAGTGTTATATTCATACATCTTAGTGTTTACTGGACTAGTAAAGAAAGATAATAGAATTGAAAATACTAGTATACGTACGTATGACCATTCTTGGTAGCCCCTTTTATCAAACCCCCAACGTGTAACTATATGCTTGTGATGGATGCCTATACGTAGTAAATATTGGATGTATTCTCTAAAAAGAAAATATAAAATGAAACTTGAGATTTCTGTCTCATGATTTTATGGAAGAATGTTATGAACTGGCGCAATGCGAAGACACTATGTGATGACCTTATGTCCTGACGAGATTAAGTGTATGCGCATACGTCCGGTTCGTGGGTATGCTTCTAAAAGATATTTTCTATAGATAGACTGACTAGGAGAAAAGAGATAGAAAGTATAGGAATTAAATAATAGGAAAGTCTAGGGATAGTAAGGTAAAGAAAGGAAAATAAAACTTGAATGACTGTATACTATGAAGTATGATAATGCGAAAGGGGTACAAAGGATGACCCAAGGGTCCAAAAGAAGACCCAGAATCCAAAAGAAGATCCGCCAACCTTAGCACACGGGAGTTAACAGGGTGCGACGATTTAAAGGAAGTAAATTAACAGGGATAAATGTCATATTATGTATGATGTGTATTGCATGCATGATATGTATGTATTGGATAAGTGATTGTCTGTTAGTTGTTTTGATAGCTTGTGGTTGTTGTTCTGGTTTGATGATTTATAACTTGCTTGTTTGATAGATGTTTGGTAGTTATGACTATTGTCGTGCTTGCAAGATAGTTAGATACTTGCTTGTTTGTTAATCTCTTGCGTATTAATGGCCTATAGTAATGATTAAGAATAAAAAGGATCTTCGAATTCTTTATTTAATGAAGGTAATGTTTAAAGGTGCATATGAATGAAAGACTTAATAGGATTATAGTTATGAAAAATTATACATGTATTGTCTTGTACTTATGTACGTATATTTGTGTGTTGGTTGCATGATTGAAAAACCTATTTTGTTATATATTAAAAATGGTATGAAATTACGCTTATTGAGCATTTGACTCATTTTAATTTCCTTTTTGTGTGTTTCCTCCCCCACACAATTGTACGCAGCGGGGAGCAGACAGTCCGAGAGAAGAACACGACAGTTTAGACATGTGTGAAGGACCTTTTAGTTTTAAATCTTATGTCTTTCGGCTATGAATCTCTTTTATTATAAAAATGAATTTTATTTTAAGATGTGGAGTCTGACACCCTAGGAATGAACTGTAAGGTTTTAAAACGAACGAAATCAACTCTGTTTTCTAAAACTGTTTTGAAAAAAATAAAAAATAACAATGTCACGTAAGGGCTGGGTCCTTACAAGTTTGGTCCAAGCTTGTTGAGATGTCTTTGAAGTTGCTATGAGTGGTATCAGTATCACAGCTGAGAGATAGAAGTCAAGATAGCGCTTAAAATAAGTTTATCTTGACAAAACCAAGTCTGATAGGTTGCAGTTGCAGTAGCATTAGGTTGCGTTGGTTTGAGTGGACATTTGTGAGTTCCATCTACATAGCCATATAGATCATAGCCAAGGAGAATGGACTCGAACTAGGCATGCCACAAGGGGTAGTTGGTTGGTGTGAGCCTTGTGGTGATTTGTTGGGTGGCATTAATAGCTATAGGATTGTTTTCTAGAGAAGAGTTGGCCATGGTGATAGCGAAATGTAAAGTACCAGGAAGGATACTCGATGGAGATTTCTTGGCTTTTAGACTGATACCATATAGAAGAACTATGAGAGATTGAAAAATAGGATCACACACTTTCATTAGAAAGGATGTTACAAATATATACAAGATGAGCAAAGTAACTGTTCCTAAATATTAGCCTAGACACAAGGTATTGTAAACAATTACATGAGTTGTACAAATAAAAAAGAATGAATTGAATGATTTCTAACGGCTATGTTTTTAATGCAGTAGTTACAATCTCAGAATGATTATATGCATGATTTGTGTTTTTCCCTTTAATAATTTGAGCAATACAAGTAGGATAAGAATCTCACCAAATTATCAACTCATCAACATTCCATACATGTTTTGCCATCCTATGAGTTGCTTCATTACATAAATGCCCACTGTTTTGAATAGAATATTTTGGTATAAGTTTCATGAGTTACTTAATCTCCAATACCAGATTTCCTAATAAGAATCGTGATTCTCTGTCCTTAAGCACCTCACTATAACCGTATTCATCCGAGTCGGATATTTTTTGGTTCTGGGTTCTAGTCCGGATATCTGGATTCCAGTTCCGGATCCCGACCCGAATCAAGTGAGATTTAGAATTCGGATTATAAAATCTGAATCAATGCGATCCAAATCCAGTTATATAATCTGGATACCGGATTTAAAAATTTGGAACCTGGATTTATATAAATTAAAAAAACCCTAAACCTACCTAGACTCCCCCCTTGCATACGGCATACCTCTCTCTCTCTCTCTCATACAGGTGAAACAAAACCTTAAAAGCGCCATGAGCACAGACAACGACAATGGCAACGAGAAGTGCGGAAATAAGTAACGATCTGACGGTAGTGAGGAAGACGATGAAGAGGCTAGAAATGCTCAAGATATCGAGGGTTTCCTTCTCGAAGAACGTGTGGCCGAAGAGGATAAGTGGCTGATTGGAGGGGTGGAAGAGGTGGAGGAACAACTAGGCATACTTGTACACCACACCATCCTATATCCTCTCTCTCTCTCTCTCCCCCATCCTATATTCTGCCCACTTTGTCTCTGAGATTTCCTTGCATTTTCGTGGTCCTTAGTTCTCGAACATTAATATCTACTAAAGGTTGATTATTCAGATAGACAGAGAGTTTTAGACAGAGAAATGGTAAGTTCGATTCAGTTAATCAATTGGATTTTACGGCCGGGAAGTCCGATCGTTGCTCAAATCGAAATGACTTTGTTCATCTTTCTAAAACTCGATATAACCTCCGATCTCTTCATCCGTGGGTAAGTTTTCTTCTCTATTTCTTTTGATCTCTGTTTGTTGCTTTTTTTTTAATAAAAAATTTGTTCTCTGTTGATTACCAAAAACAATGATTTCTATAAGTTGAAATTCTCATGAACTTAGAAACCCACTGGAAATTAGAGTTCTTTGTGACTTAGTCAGAAAAGAAGTTCTCGATGTTTTATTCTTACAAGAAACTTTTTTTTTTATAAAAACTATCTAGTTTTATTGCTCATAAGATGACTTACAAGTACTCATTGATCACAGTGGAGTGAATACAACTTGGAAATCCAATAAAATATAAGTCATTATCCAGACTTAGAGCATTTTGAGCTAGACTATGTTCTACTTTGTTCCCTTCTCGATTTACATGGGAAGCAGACCAATTTCTGAGAGAGATTAGAATGAGTTTGGAGTTTTCGACTAGTAATCCTCCCTAGCTCCAATCTTTGGCTGTTTTGTTTAGTAGGTTGACTACTTGAAGCGCATCCCCTTCATTGATAACATCTTGCATACCAAACTCTCTACAGAAGATTGAGGCTAGCATAAGAGCATAATCTTCTGCCATGAAAGGAGATGATTTAAGAACTCTAGTGGCTTTGCACGTGCCCATCACCATGGTTTGGGAGTCTTTAATGATGGCTAATTTGTTTCCTATCCCTATCTTTCTTGTTGCTGAGTTAACTGCTGCATCCTAATTTAATTAAGGTTGCATTTGGCAATCGGAGAGTACTTCAAGTATTTTTAAATATTTTACTATTATTTATTACTTTATTATTACTTTTTATTTATTTTCATTACTATTTATTACTTTTTCACTACTATTTAATATTTTATTATTATTTTTTACCTACTTTTTATTACTATTTATAATTCTTCTCAACATTTCTCAACATCTAAACCTACCTTTAGCCTTACTTACCTTAAGGAGGTTTCAACCATCTATAGCTTCTTGGTCTTGTGGGTTGAAAGTCTTGCTTTTCATGATTCTGGCTTTGTTTTATCAATAGCATCTCCTTCTTTGCTTTCATCAAGACACTGTTTATGATTTCCTACAAAATTATTGTATATTATTTGTAGTAAATTATTGTTAAGTTATAATAATAGTTCATAAGAATTTCTAATATTAAGTATTATTAAGTTTATTTTATGAACTAAATATTTCAACTATTATTTTATAGTTTCAGATAAAAATATATTATTTACTAGAATATTATACTTGAAAGACTATATGATATTATTATTTGAATAGTTATATGATATTAGTTTTTATTAAGTTTTTTGTAAAAGTAAATCATTATGTTAAGTATAAGAATGTTAACCTATTTTAAGAATCTAAGTTTTCACGACTCATTTTAATATAATTCAATATAGTCCAAATATTTTAATAATTCATAGTTTTAAAGTGCAAATATGTTATTAGTAATCAAATAATTTATAATATAAATATTTATTGATTTTTGCAATAAACGGAATATTTATTTGTTTAAGTTCTACAATATGAATTTAATCAAGTGGATTATAAAGATACATTTTCAAGATAGATTTAGTGCATGTCTAATACTTCGTATAGGTGACGAGTTACGAAGTGAGATTCAGGAAGCAGTGCAATGAGGTAAATAATTTGATCACAGCTTTAGGATAATCACAGTTTAGCTTATAATTATTAAAATCAGTTATGTGACAGCCTCTTTTTATGTACCCTTCATGTCATATGCAAACATGTCACCAAGCACGACACATGATCATATCATTCAACATCATGTTCAAATTCAAAAATTTAAAGTAATTTGTATTGGTAAGTATATCATGCATCTCATGCTACATAAGACACATAAGCTGTTTTTAGTTCAGGAGAGAGATAAGAACAGACAGTTAATCAGATGGGCATTTAGATGTATGGTATTAATACAGTTCAGACTAGGGTAGATGTGCAAGTCACGAACTCAAGCGTGATCCATCGTAGTATGCCAGAGTACTGCACAATCGGCTTCCTTTGCTGTAGTTAAGGAAGTTAGTGCACAACCTTGCATATAGAATTAAGTGTGTTGGCCAATCAGTTCAGTTAAATTAATTAGATTAGTTAAATCAATTAGATCAATCAGTTAAATCAGATTAGTCAGTTAAATCAAATGAGTTAGTTAATAAAGATAAATCAATTATGCATAGCATAAGGATCAGCATGAATTGTCATTATGTTCATGTCAAGAAATTCATAAACAAAAGATTATTTCACGTGAAAAATCTTATGTTTATTATATTCACGTTGTGATGGAATTCTTACCGAGTTTTCGACTAATTTTAGTTTATTTTATTTTTTTAAATCACTCAAATCAGGATGATGATCAGTACGAGTAGGTGGGCTAGGCTTAGATGGAGCAGTTGAAATTGATTTCAAACATTTATCTTTTAATTAATTTGTTTATTAAACCAGAAATCTCTTGTTGGGTTTATTTTATAAAAATCACATGACACACCTGGCCTATGAGAAGGGGTGTTACAATTTCAAAGTCTCTAATTGAAAGATATAGAACTATAAACCAAATTAAATCAGATAACTCTTTGAGAAGTCATTCACCACTTTAAACTATGTGAATTATTATTCCTTTTGACAAAACCCAACGATGACAATATACCCGTGAACAATATTGCAGCAACAAATTAAATTAGTTTAGATAATAAATCTATTCAAATATAGTCAGATATCTAAATCATTCTATAGAAAAAGTATGATTGAATCCATGAAGAGAATAAATTCTATGATTATTCGAAGGTAAGAAAATATCACCAGTAATTAGAGAATGATAAAATAAAGAATTTGGATAAATAAAGAACAAATACATGATTAAAAAAAATTAAAAATATCATCAAATGTGCAAATTTATTCCTAACCTTAAGGGTGCGTTTGGATATTGAGCTGAGCTGAACTAAGCTGAATTGAATAAAATATTGTTAGAATATTAGTTTTAATATCAGGAGTGTGTTAGAATTTGAAAAAGTTAAATTGTTTATTATATTTTGTATGGAAATTTAGAAAAATGTATGGGAATTTAAGAAAGTTGTAATGATAAGATAAAGTGAGTTGAAAAGGATTTAGATCCAAATTGGATCCTAATTTAATTCCCCATATGAATAATATACAACAAAAAGATCTTACAAAAAAAAATGCAGTAGCAGCTTGAACAATTTTTTCTTCTCCCCCCTTCAGTGCATGTGAGAACAATATATATATATATATATATATATGTTTAGTGTCTTGCGTTTATCAAAGTCTCCAATTGATGTTTTTAATAGTGGGTCTCATTGTTGTGGATTTAGGAGCTGAAAAGCTCAATCAAGTCCAACCTACACCATATGTGATATGCGGCTACTTCCATTTCAGTCCAACATGTAGTTGTGTGTGATAAGGCCCAAAGCCAAATGCAAATGCGGCCCAACTGAGTTGTCGTCTACTCTCTTGTGAATTGCGATCCAAAGTGATGAAACCCAAATTGTAAGTCATCTCTCACATGCCAATATGATAATATTTGAGATTTAAAATATTCTAAAGATATGCTTAAGCATATATCTCATTGTAAATAGAAATTAAATTAAATAATATAAATTATATCTTATTATTTATATTCACACTTTAGCATTTTATCCAATAATAAGGTATTTAAAATACACTTTTGTACACTCATTAGGCAATAGAAAACCAATACAGGAACCGAGAGAAAGAGAAAAGGAACTCACTTGAGAAGTGAACATCAGGGGTAATTGGGTGGCCCTTGGGCTATGAGGAAGGATCTAACTCATCAAGTCAGAAGGAGAAACAGAGACACCATGAACTTCTACTACTACTGCAATAGCTTCTTCCAAACTGTAACTACCACCTCCCTTAACACCAGATGGGCTACTACACCTACTCTTACATTGACATTATCCATTTAATTATCACCAAAAAAAAAATCAAAAAGAACATAAAAGAAAAGAAACCCACCTGCAAAATCTCATACAAGTGTCCTCACAATAAGTTAAAAACACAATTATACTTCCATCCACTATGAATTAAGGAAGAGAGACTCTTACAGCAGGTCCGGCTTATAAGGGCCAAAAAACAACCCCCCACCCATTGTGCCCCACGTCAACTACTATAGAATTTCAAAAACACACCCACAGACAATTATCCAAATTTGTAGAGCTGGAAGTTACGTCCCATTCGAAATACACCTCTTCCTCCATTTGTAGAGAAGAAAGTTGTGTCCCATATTTTCCTCCCTTTGGTTGAGCATATTCCAACGCAAGTCGAAGCATATTCCGACGCAGTCCCGAGCACATACCGACACCACCCACTTGTGCAACTTCTGATGCACACCTTCATGCCGATAATCATTTTGACGAACAATTCCAATCCCTAAAATCCTCCCATCCCTAAAATCGTGAGATTTCTCATGGAAAATTGGTTGAATGAAATCTGGAAGGAAATGTAAGCGATTTCTCAAAATATTTTTCATTTTTCACTATGTATTTGGTCTTAATTGATTTGTTGTTTGATTTATTGAAATTTGGTCACCGAGCATAGTCAACAAGTCTGGTTGTTGAAAATGTTTTTATGAGATTGTAATGAAATTATTTTCGAGGTTTTTTAAGTTGTAATTGTAGGGTTTTTTTTTTCTTTTTGGTATTTGGGAAATCTGGTTGGTAGTATTTATGAGTCAATTTGTTTAAAAAAAAGTATAAAAAACTCATTCTATGATGCAAAAACACTTGCAATTTCTAATGCAAAATTGAGCCCTGGGGAACAATTTTGGGTAGTCTTCCAATTTGGGTGTAGTGAATAGTATCAAAAGGTCAGTTTTGGGTACTCTTCCAATTTGGGTGCCCTGAGAAGTGGGAAAGCTTTATGCTTTTGCTTTTGCAGGGATTAATTAAGCGGTAAGTAGAAGTTAGATGCCATAATTACCTATTTTAGTAGGCTAAAGACTCTGATTGGTTAGATGCCACATTTCTTCAATATTATATAGGTTATAGATTCCACAATCACTTGTTGATTGAAGATCAGAATTCATATCCTGAAAACCCACGAGTTACTGCTTAAATTGTTTGTGTAGTATAATCACACAGCATTTGCTATTTAATTCTTGGATTCTACCCTTACAAATGTATGCCATGTTTGTTACCTTCTCAATTAGGTAAACTATCTTGTTGCATTTGTTGTCTGATATTCTTGGATTTGTAGTTAGATTTTTAACAAATAATGATTTTGGTATGTTGTGGTCTTGTATGGAAGGAACCAATTTCGTTAATTGATAGTGAAGAAGAGGATCGGGTGAATGTTGAAGAAGGTATGAATGCTGAAGATGATAGTCAACAAGTTGAAGATGGTATGGATGCTAAAGATGGTATGAATGTTGAAGATAGAGTGAATGTGGATGGAAGAGTCTCGTCGATTAATGGTCCACTTGAGCCAGTCATTGGTATGTTATTTGACGATGCGGAAGACGCCCAAGTATTTGATAAGGCATATGCAAGACAAAAATGTTTGCAACACAGTCAAACCATACTCAATTCTCGAAAGAGGATAAAAACTTTGTGCAGAGATTATGTTTGCACAAGGGAAGGTTACCATCAGAAAGAGAAAAAAAAGAAGCTATTCCTAAACCTTCCGAGACAATGATTGGATGTAAAGTTTAGATGGGCATAAAAAAAAATGTGAAAAGTGAATAGTTAACAAATTTGTGGTTGGGCATAACCATGAACTACTTTTACCAAGTACCATGTTTCTCCCTACATACAGGAGAGTTACCAAGGTCCCAAAAAAATTGATAACGACTTTGAATGAGTCTGGTGTATTGACAAGGAAATGTCAATATTGAGTAAAGAATCAGGTCGTGACTTCAATATTAGTTGTATTGGGAAGGATGTTGAGAACTACTTGGGAAAAGAAAAGAGAAAAGTATTTGAAGAGAGGGGATGCATAGCGATTATATTCCTATTTTGTTGATCGACAATGCAAAGAAGCTAGGTTTGTGTACTCAATACAAGTTGATAAAGATGGGTGTATGGAAAATTGCTTTTGGATTGATGCTCATTCAAGAGTGGCATACCAATATTTTAGGGATGTTGTGACATTGATGCCATTTACCTGACCAATATTTATAAGATGTCATTTGTGCCATTCTTAAAGTTAACCATCATCATTAAAATATTATGTTTGGTTGTGCTTTGTTAGTT
Source organism: Platycarya longipes (assembly GCA_036559045.1). Lineage (NCBI taxonomy): Eukaryota > Viridiplantae > Streptophyta > Magnoliopsida > Fagales > Juglandaceae > Platycarya > Platycarya longipes. The sequence continues at coordinate 19,369,534 of CM071797.1, forward strand.
AATGAAACAGTAGAGTCATATACATAGTTATTGAGAGCATGGAAAGAGGCAATACTTGGGCGTGCCACGTCAACTATAATTATAGACAATGACAAGGCGATGACGAAAGGTCATTGCAGAGGTACTACCAAATACAATTCATACGTTGTACATGTCGCATATTCTACAAAAAATAATTGAACATTTGGCTCATATATATAACAAGTATCTGGACTTTGGGAAATATTTTAATCATTGCATCCATTACACAATTACCACTAATGAATTTAAACAGGAATGGGGGTTTGATATTAGGAGGAAACACTTGGCTGCAAAGTCTCTACATACAATGGGATAAGTCGGTTCCGACTTACTTGCGCTCAACATTCTGTATCGGTATGTTAACAACTCAGAGGAGTGAAAGTATGAATAAATTCTTCAAAGATTATGTTCGTTCAAGCACTATGGTTAGTGACTTTATTCACCACTATGAAAAACTATAGATGCATGTTACTTTAAAGAGAAAGAGAAGGATATGCGGACGAAATCTACCCATGCAATATTGGAAATTCCTTATAAAATTGAATTGGAGGCATCAAATGTTTATACAAGAAAGCCTTTCAAGGTCTTCCAAGATGACATGTTCAATAGTTTAGTGTGCGTAGCTAAAAAGTATCTATAGAGAGTGAGACCAAGACATATAGAGTGGCATTGGAGGGTGAAGAAACACTACGTTACCACGTCACATGGAGGATGATGAAGGACATGCTAGAAGTGGAAGTTTATAGGGATTATCTACCGGCATACCTTGTATATTTTTTGCAAGAAAGCAAAGTTAACCTGTACACTGCCACAACATTATGTTCTAGAAAGATGGACAATTGCTGCTAAGTTAACCCGCATTAATCTAACCTGTATTTATTATTTTTCTGACAGGGAATAGTGCACTGGATGGATCTTTGTCTTTGTTCATGTCGTTAATTGAATGTATCTCTCATATGCAAATATGCTATGCAATTTAGAAGAATGTAGTGATGTAACTGAATATGAGATTTTGGTTATGTAGTGACGTACTTGTGAAGAATGTGTTGAAACTCAATGGTTATGTAATTCTGGATTTGTTTTTGAAGCTTGGATAGATGCAGTTGAATCTCAATATGTTGAATCGTTTTTGGAGGATATGTTTTTTCATGTTGGTTTTTATTGTCTTTCAAAAACAAACAACGATTTGTTGATATTCTTGGCATATTTGCATGATAGGTTTCTACTATTGGATCGACATACTTGGAAATACCTAGGAAATTGAAGTCGAACCATTTTCAGACTTTAGAGTATTTAAGGAAAGCATTACAGTAAGTTGGATCTCGATTTTGGATCACATGAGGAATAGTTGGATTATTAAGCAACAATTGAAGGAACGCTTCTATCAATTCATACGTGGAGGACCGTTGGCTCATGATACCAATTGTTAGGATCCTCAACGGAAGGTTATGATAATTGATGATGGAATGTATGGACAATGAAGGAGATATGAAAATGGTGACAATAATGGAATTGATGAACTATGATGAACAATGAAGTTGATAAAATGATAGAGAATAATCTCCGATAAATGGCTATTCCTTGGGAAGTTCAAGGCTCTCAATTCTTCCAAAATCAAACTAACAATTGTTCAAATATAATTTCTAGATTTCAGATGATCCCCCTCGAAGATGATGACTTAATTTAGCAATAACCAACTAAGGCTATGGGCCAATTATAACCAACACTAACTAGGCCCATGGGCCACTAACAACTTTAATCACTTAATGAAATAACAAATAACAAGTACAAAGCCTATCAATCTCAGCCCAAGTAATTGGGTCCATAACAAATTTTCCCCTTTAAAGAATCTTGTCCTCAAGGTTCATTTACACTCGTCTTTTTGCACCTCCATAATCACAAGCTTTTAGAAATATTGTTGGATTTGGCTTGTCTGCTTCAACATCACTTTCAATCTCCTTAATTATCAACTTTACCCTTCTAGGAAGGCGACCACTTGAAGTTTGCTATCCAAATTAAAAATCGACAAGTAATGGCATTTGCTGGAGTTGCATTTGCCCTAATAAATAAGTAGGTGTTGTTCCAAAAAAGCAATTAGGGACACCACCAACTCTAAGTTCCACCCTATCTCCAGTAATAACAGAATTATTAGCTACATTAGTATAATTCATTGAGTTGGGTCTTGAGCTGATTGTGACACTAGTACTTGTACTATCAAAGTAACTTTTATTTGGAGATAAGAGGAAACCTCAACTTTTGAGTTGCTTCTGCAAGGATCCTTCGATGCTCTAAAGTCTTATATATGTGAGGGTAGTTGTTCGCCACTAAAACTGCCTGTTGATACTCCTCCGCCATTGCCATGGCCTTTAACTTCTGAAGTTGATCTTGAACAAGATCTGATGAGTAGTGGAGGACTTCAGAATTGTTGAGTTGAACTTCAAACAGCCATTGGTGGAACAAAAGTGTAAAAATATGGGATTCAAAAGACTGGCTCCCTAGCTGGATAATTAATTCAAATTTTGATTTCCAATTTGCCTAATAAACTTCTTGATATATGTCCTTGAATCTTCCACCACCCTTTTTCAAAATAGTGTTGTTTGTGCTAAGATAAAGTCGCCACTTCTATCAATGGAGTGACGATACCTGCTCATTCTGCTTCATTTGAGAAAGCCAAATTATAGTAGCACAACCCATTCCAACTAGAAGACTTCTTGCAACCCGACCATGTATTATAACTGTCACAATGTTGATCATAGAATTGACAACCACAATCCACAAATTTAATCAAATCAGATCCAAAAGCATTATTATATGGCAATTCGGCATCTTTGGTGGCTACCCCTTGAATGGTATCCTTGAAATTTGCTCGTCTGAATGGTGGTAACTGTCGAAAAAAATACTTTCTCTTCTTTTCATAGTCAGCTCCCATATCTGCAACCTTAAGATAGGTACCCTCAACAATTATTCTTGCTATAGAAGTTATACCACATAATCTCCCCATAGCCAAAGGCTCACTCTTAGTATACCGATTCAATGCCACCATGCCAAGATAGATGAGAACTAGAGAAAAGGTAAAAATATTTTCAACCATGATACTAGTAATGGAGTTGTAATTAATGGAGTTGTAACTAGCAATACCAATGGCTTAGCATACTAGTGTACTGATAAAAAATGCATCCTAGTATTCCCTCCAAACCAGTCCAAATGTGCCAAATTCCTCCCCTCTTCTATATTACTGAATGTACCTTTTGTGCTCCCCCAATATCCTTATAGGTCCTTTAATTAATGCCAAGCGATTGTTCCCATTATTTATTAAAATTGTTCCCTCGATCTTACAATACATTCCCACAATATTGCTTTCCCTTCTTTTATCAAAGGGCTAAAAACCATGTTAAGAGAAAAAAATTCAAACAGCAAGTGAGCAACATTTTTCTTGCCCCTCAGATTTTTCACTCTTGCGAATTCCTCATGTTCTCGCAAGCTGGTAGCATCATCAAGAACCATGTATTGATTTGAGACAATATAACCGAAACCAGAGTAAGGAAGTAACTCCTCAAGCTTTTCTGCAAGGTGAGAACCAGACACTACCTTCTTTGATTTCTCCCGAGTAAATAAATTTTCTCTAAACTCTCTCCTTCTATCAAAGGGCTCCAAAACAAATCTCAGTGGCATTACATCAAGCAAAAAATGAGGGAAGAAATTCTTACTCATTAATCTCTTCATAGTCGTAACTTCCATTCGATCCCCTTCAGCATGCATGTTTGCAAATTGCTTCACAAACTTTAGAGTTCCCTCATCACTTGTCCAATCTAGAACATCGAAGCTAACTGGTGTTAAGACATGATGCCTTGTTTTTGGAGCTTACAGATCCTTAGCATAATCGATACTGGTTGATGACAACTGAGTCGCAAGACACAGTTTGTGACCATCTGCAGCTGTAATCGACACCTCAAGCCCTGAGGGGTAAATGAGTTTGCAGGTTGTAACGAGACAACCTTCATTTTCCCTAACCTGAAGAGCAGGGATTGAAATTAGTGGTTGGGCACAAAGAAGGGAAAGGGAAGTTGCTAAGTCGAGGGAAAGGGGGCTTCCATTGGAAATTTCTTTGGGCTCCACCATGCACTGTTGCGTTCAGTTAGGGGTCTTATGTCAGCAATGGAAGGAGCAAGGTCTGGGATCTCTTCTGTAGCCTCTACCTGTCATGCCTTCTCTACGGTGTCATCGATGAAGTCATATTTCTCGTTTGCTGCCTCACCGACGTCGTTCTCCTCCAATCCATCAATTTGCCCTTTGCCTAATTGTTTTGAGCCGAATTCGTCACGCAATATTGAATGTCTGTCCTGAATTTCATCTACCTCTGTTTCCTCCTTCGCGATTTGATCTACCCCCTTTGTTTCATTTTCTTGTAGAATTACTGATTTCTGTAATACAGACTCGGTTTGAATTCTTGAATATTTCACAATCAACGCATCTCGATTAGGAATAGTTGGATTATTAAACAACCGTTGAAGGAACGCTTCTATCAATTCATCCATGGAGGATCGTTGGCTCATGATACCAATTGTTAGGATCCTCAATGGTAGGTTATGATAATTGATGATGTGTATGGATAATGAATGAGATGAGAAAATGGTGACGATAATGGAATAGATGAGCTATGATGAACAATGAAGTTGATAAAATGATAGAAAATAATCTCGAATAAATGGCTACGCCTTGGAAAGTTCAAGGTTCTCAATTCCTTCAAAACCAAACTAACAATTGTTCAGACATAATTTCCAGATTTATGATCCCCCCTCCCCCGAAATTAAGGCCATGGGTCAATTATAACCAACACTAAATAGGCCCATGGGCAACTAACAACTCTAATCACTTAATGAAATAACAAATAACAAGTAAAAAGTCCATCAATCTCAGCCCTCCATAACCAAAAGATCCAAATTTCCAATGGCAATCCAGTGGATATGATGCTTAGGTAGTGGGGATGGAGGTCACATCATTGTTTTGACAAAGTTCTTTCCTTGCTTTTCTTCTCGAAATTTTGATTATTCCCTCGTTATTTTTTCTTTCCATAATTTTTTGTATTGCAGAACCAGTATTTTACTATTTTGGTTCAGCAAGAAATCATTTTCATTTTTTTTTATGGTTGTATGGGATAAAATACCCTTTTTTGTTTTAATCGGGAAAGTCTATGATGGGCAATGTGGGATCAGATTTGGCCCAAAGGCCCAACAGCGATGGGAGCCCACCAGGAAGGAAAAACATACTAAGGGCCCAACTCTACAGAATCCAAAATATATATTAAACCCGTCGCCACCTTTATCGGGATTTTAAGCAGATACGAAATATCAACAAACTCAGAAAGATATATCATGCAGATACGCAATCACGATGATTACGGAAGGCGTTACAAGGGACATGTATCGCCCTAGAGGCTTATAAATAGACCAGGTAAATCTCAACTATGGACATGAAGAATTTTTCCCGTAAATACGTGATCACTAACTTGAGCGTCGGAGTTATCTCGGGTGGAAAGCCACCATCTTCCCTTAATTCTTCTTGCAGGTAACGGAAGCAGGAGGCCGGCGAGACACATCCTCAACATTGGCGCCGTCTGTGGGATTTCTACTGGTAAAACTTCTTCAAGTGCTCTGCGTTCCATGGTCGAGGTAGCTCTTTCCCTTGACTGTCCTTCAGTCGATACGATCCTCCTATACTGTTTGTTACCACTATATAAGGCCCTTCCCATTGAGGTTCCAATTTTCCAGAACTTTGGGTGGTCACCCCGCATTTCCTTAGAACCAGGTCTCCGACCTTGAAGGTCCGGGGCTTGACTCTTTTATTGAAATATCGCTCGGTCTTGGCCTTTTCTTGCAACAGTCTGGCTTCTGCCTTTTCCCTTTCTTCCTCCACTAAATCCAAATTTTCTTCAAGCTTGCTGTTGTTTTGGTTAACCGAAAAGTGACTTGTTCTGTGACTGGGCAGCCCTACCTCCACCGGCGGTATGGCCTCTGTTCCGTACGCTAGGGTGAATGGGGATTCCCTGGTAGGTGTTTTGACTGACGTCCTGTACGCCCAAAGTACTCCCGGAAGCTCGTCTACCCAATCCCCTTTCTTCTCTGTGACTTTCTTTTTTAGGATGGAGAGTAGAGCCTTGTTGGTTGATTCGGCTTGTCCATTAGCTTGGGGGTGGCCTGGTGAGGAATACTTGGGTCTGATTCGTAGCTCGGCACACCATTCTCGGTATTGGTCGGAGTCGAACTGCCGCCCGTTGTCTGTTATTATACTATGGGGAATTCCGAATCGGCAAATCACGTTCTTCCATAGAAACCGTGTTACCGCTTTGCTGGTAATTGTCGCCAGGGATTCGGCTTCCGCCCACTTGGTGAAGTAGTCTACGGCTACTATCATGAACTTGACGCCGCCTTTGCCTGGTGGGAAAGGTCCCACTATGTCCACGCCCCACTGGGCAAAAGGCCAGGGTGCCGTGATGGAGGTCAATTCCTCTGGCGAGGCGTGAGGTATAGGTGCATACTCCTGGCACTTGAGGCATTTTCTTGAAAATTCCTGCGCATCCTTTATTGCATTGGGTCAGTAATAGCCCGCTCTGATTGCCTTCCTGGCCAGGGCTCTCTCCCCTGAATGGTTCCCACAGATTTCTTCATGTATCTCGGCAAGGACATACTGCGCTTCCTGTGGCGAGACGCATCGCAGCAGAGGGGCAGAGAGTCCTCTCTTGTAAAGGATCCCTTCGATAAGCACAAATCTCGTCGCTTTCCTTCTTACTTTCCTTGCTTCATCTCGTTCCTCCAGAAGTTTGCCCGACGTCAGATATTCCACTATTGTGTTTGCCTATTCGGGAAATCTACGGTCTATTGTTGCTACTTCTGCACCCACGGCGGGTATCTTAATGACTCTTCTTTCTACTTGCCAGGGAAGGGGTGCCATTTCCATTCCCAAAGCCGTCCTGGCCAGCTTATCCACCACTTCATTGTCAGTTCGCGGGACCTGAATTATGGTAAAATATGAGAAAAGGTCTCGTACTTCCCACACCCGATCCAAATACTTCTTCAGCTTTACACTCTTGGTGGCGTACAGTCCCAAGACTTGGTTGACAACGACTTGTGAATCTGATCTGGCTTCAACTTCTGTCACTCCAATCTGGGCGGCTATTGAGAGACCGGTGATCAGTGCTTCATATTCCGCTTCATTATTCATCACTCTGAATGCAAGCGTAGCCATGTAGTGTCTTTCTTCGCCGCTGGGGCTTATGAGGTGTATTCCCAGGCCACCATTGGTCTTGCAGGATGACCCATCTATGTGCATTACCCATGGTGCTCTTGCTTGCGCCGTGGCGGCGTTTTGAGCTTCTTGGGGGAAACCTGTGAACTCGGCTACGAAGTCTGCCAGTGCTTGTGCCTTCACTGCCTTCCTGGGTTCGTACTTTAGGTCAAATTCGCTCAATTCGATTGACCATCCTATCAGTCTTCCCGTGTAGTCCGGTTTCCTTAGGGTTTTTGCCAGTGGTGCTTCTGTCAGTACCCTTATTGTGTGGGCTTGGAAATACAGACGTAACTTCCTGGCCGCCATTACCAAAGCAAAGGCTAGCATTTCAATCTTAGGATACCTACTTCTGCTCCTCTGAGGGCTCGGCTTACGTAATATATGGGATGTTGTTCGGCTCTGTCTTCTTTTATCAGGACGGCGGACACCGCGTGCGGGGAGGCGGCTAGATAAGCGCAGAGCACGTCACCCCTCTCGGGCTGCTTCAGGAGCGGTGGGTTGGCCAGGTATTGCTTCAAGTTTCTGAATGCTTCGTCACACGCCTCATTCCAAGGGTATGATTTACGCAATACGTGGAAGAAAGGCATACACTTATCGGTTGACCTGGCTATGAACCTTCCCAGGACGGCCACTTTCCCTACTAATCGTTGGGTCTCGTGCAGGTTCTTTGGCAGCTTCATATTGATTATAGCCTCTATCTTCTCGGGGGAAGTCTCGATTCCTCTCTCTGATACAATGAATCCTAGAAATTTCCCTGACTCGACGCCAAAGGCGCATTTGGCTGGGTTCAGCTTCATCTTATACTGACGCAACACTTCGAATGCTTCTCTTAGGTCAACGATGTGTTGGGAAGGCTCCTTGCTTTTTACTAAGAGGTCATCTATGTAGACTTCCATGGTCTACCCCATTTGCTTTGCGAACATTCGGTTGACTAATCTTTGGTAAGTTGCTCCTGCGTTCTTTAATCTGAATGGCATTACTTGATAGCAATACAACCCCCGGTCGGTTATAAACGCCGTCTTTTCCCTGTCTGCCGAGTGCATTTGTATCTGATTGTATCCTGAGTATGTGTCCATGAAGTTGAGCATTCGGTGTCCCGCTGTTGCATCCACGACGAGGTCGATGCGTGGCAGGGAGAAACTATCTTTTGGGCAAGCTTTGTTGAGGGCGGTAAAATCTACGCACATCCTCCACTTCCCGTTGGTTTTCTTCACCATGACGACGTTAGATAACCATTCCGGGTAGTGGACCTCCTTGATAAAACCGGCGGCAAGCAGCTTCTCGACCTCCAAGCCGATGGCGGCGTATTTTTCCGCGCTGAAAGACCTCTTTTTTTGGCACATAGGTTTATGCGCTGGGTCCACGCCCAGTCTGTGTTCAATGATGGTGCGGTCTATCCCTGGCATTTCTTCGTGGCTCCAGGCAAAAATGTCTATGTGCTCTACCAGCAGCTATTTCAGACTCTCTCTATCCGCAGGGGAAGAGTTTGTTCCTACGCGCATGGTTGTCCCTGGGCGGTTTGTGATCATGTGCTCCAACTCGCCTGTTCCCATTAGGTCGGCAACCCTCTTTTTCATGGTTGTACAATCTTCGGTCCAATGGGACGTTGTCTGGTGGTACTTGCAATACCGATCTGCTGTCTGATGTGGGCGCCCTTCGGCCTTGCCATCCTCTTCCTCTCTGACACTTAGGTTATTATGCATTAACCCGGTGTGTCGATCCGTTTACCTTTCTCGCCTTCTTTCCTGCCGACTTGTTCCCGCTTTCTTGTCATCGCACCCACTTCGCCGTTCGCCCCTCCAGTTTTCTTTGCGGGGGTTTACCAACGCTTGTAGCGTGTCTTCGGCGTTGACAAAGTTGTCCGCTTGATCCATGAATTCCCTCAGGGTGGAGGGAGTCTTCTTTGCCAGATCGACCATGAAGGGGCTCTGAGGCCAGATCCCTCCCAGGAGGGCGGCCAGAGTGATCTTTTAGTCCTGGTCATCCGTTGTTAGGCGTTCCTTGTTGAACCGTGTGAGGTAGGTCTTGAGGTCCTCGTCCTCCTTTTGCTTGACTGTTAGCATGTAGGCGGCTGGTCGCCGGCGCCTTCTACTCGGCATAAACTGAGTTGTGAAAAGCTTAGCTAACTCCTTGAAGCTGTCTATCGACCTTGGCCGGAGGGTCTCGAACCAGCCCTTCGTTGTCCCCTTCAGGGTTAAAGAGAAAGCCCGGCAGGCGATCTCGCCTGGGAAGCTGTGGAGCGTGATGTGAGCTTTAAAGTTTTCTAAGTGGTCCACGGGGTCTCTGGACCCATCGTACAGTTCAATTTGGGGAAGTTTGAATTTTGGTGGCAAAGGGAATCCCATGATGCGCTCGCTGTATGGCAGGTCAGTTTGGCTTAGTAAGCTGTCAACCGAAGAATGTCCCCCCACTTTTTTGGCTATTTCCTCATATTTGCCTGCAAGATCCTTCAACTCGTCGTACAGCTTCTATTTTTCCACGCGTTCAAGCTCGACCCCCGCGTTACTATCCGCCTCTTGCTCTCCTTGCCCGTCGACAGGAGGTACGGCTGTGTTGCTAGATTCAACGTTCCTTTGTCGCAGAGTCTCATTCTCTTTTTGAAGCGCTTCCAAGGCTTCCAGTGTTGTTCTCAGTCTTTCCTCCGCCATTGCTTACCATGCTTCCATTGATGCTCCTGTCATTCGACTTGCTACGGAACGTGTCACAGTTGGCATGCGAGAACCACGTTAATCGTCTGTAAAGTCGGAGAAAGCCAGAGAAGACTTCTCCCGCCAGGTCCTGCAGTCGGAGAGGGACCTGGCGATGATGCAGCTCGAGCTCCCCCTGGAGAGCATCCACGACGCCTTCTGCTTGGGCGACCCGTGACTCAAGCTCCCTATTTTTTTCGATCAGGGCCTCCATCTCGGCCCTGTCCGCTCGCCAACTCTCAGTGATTCTTTCTTCCCAAACAAGGAAGTCAGTTGCGAGCTATGCCGCCAAGCCTTCAACCCCCTACAGAGAAAGAAAAGGTAATCCAAGTAAATGGCAGGCAACAAAGGCAAGCAAAACCAAAAGATAGCAAGAGATAATGTTAATCCGAATAATACCGTGGAGAACCACTCCCTCAGCTGGTTGGCCATGTTGCCAGTAGCTTCCTCCTGGGCAAATACAGGAAGAGGGGAAGCCTCCGGGTGAGCCACGCCCACTGCTGGATCCGGCACATGCTCAGATACGGGCAATAGTGCCGGATGAGCTGACCCGACCCATGCGGGGTGGGAGTCGTCACGGAGCATCTGGTCCAGCTCCTCATCAGTGAGGGACTCCCGGCCCCCGTCGAATGAAGGGGCGTGCAGAGGCGGCGGAGAAAAATGCTCCCCGCTCCCAACCAGGGATGGAGTTTTACCTCCAGACACGGTCGTTGGGGGGGTCTCCGAGCTGGGCGGCCCAGCCATTGAAAGGCCGCGGGCGCCTTCAGAAGGTGGGGATAAAACACCTCCTTCTCCTTCACGGCTCGCCTCCTTTACCCCCGCAGGAGGAACGCCCGCCTCCTCAAATCCTTCCAAGTGAAGGGCGGCAGCAACACAGGGAGGGAGCTCGCCGCCCCGCACTGGACCTTCAACGGTTGGCGCCAGAAAAACTGGGGCCGACGCCTGGGCGTTCAACTGGGAGGGGGCGGGAGCCTGAAAAGCAGCGGCCAGCTCAAAGAGAGCTATGTTGGCCAGCATCTCTCTGTCCCCCAAGCCAGCGGACTGCGGTTTCGCGGAGGAAGTGCCTGCAGAGGAAATGGGCGCCATAGTCTGGTCACCCGAGGACTTAGACCCCTCAGGCGGAGTTGGCGTCGCGTCCTCACCGCCCCCTGGAGAAACCACGTCTCGGGGTGTTGGCTCAGGGGCGCTCACTTTGGGCGTCGAGCCCCCCTCCAAAATTTGAGCCGCCCGTGTCAAATTCTGGTCGCCAATTGAGGGCGCCCTGCTCTTCTTGGGCGGGGGGTTCACGGAAGAGCCCTCGGGGCGGTCTCTTTTCTTATGACCCTCATCGTTCTTCTTTTTGGACCTTTTTTCCTTTTTGCCCTCCGCCGCGACAGTCTCTGGCCGTTTAGCTTCCCTAGGCTTGCTCTCAGCATCCCGCACGAAAAGGGCACCCCTTGCCGTCTTCTCCGAGGGTGCCGACAGAGGGGCGGGGATGACATCAGTGATCATGAAATCACACCCCTGAACAAAAGAACGGTTCGAAGACGTCAAGAACCGATCAATATGCGCAGGCGTCAACAGCTTGTCAATCCAGAGATTTTCCGGATGATCTGCGGCCCAAGCATTGACAGCATCAATCCGGTCAAGTTCTCGGCGGGATAAGGGGGGCATGGTTGACCACAAGCGCTTACCATCCAGGATTGGGCGCCAGATAGCCCTAACGGGGAAATCCCTGAAGACCTCCTCCTGACTAGGGAACTCCCATCCTTGGCCACTGATAAAAAAGAACTTGGTGGTCCACGCCTTAGCATTAGAATATCTTCCTTCGAACCTTGCCAAGGACTGGCCTTTTTCCTTCTTGCGAAAACCTGCCACGCATCCCTTAGTGGCCACCCTCACATCGTAGAAGGCCAAAAACTCACGAGCAGTGAGATCGGGGTAAGGATCGCGAAGGGGCTCTAGCACCATCCGAAAAACGATGCAAGCACACAAGAACACCCTCAGAGCAAAAGGGTGAAGTTGAATAGGAGCGAACTGTAGAAGGTCCAGAATGTCTCGAAGGGGGCGGCAGAAGGGGAGTTTCAAGCCATGCGATAATAGGGCGACGGAAATGGCCACCCAACCCGAAAACCCCTCATCATCACAGCAGCTCGAATCAGGGGCTTTCATTACAACTGAACTGGGAATCTTGAACTCTTCCCTGATCCCAGCCAAGTGTTTCTCACGAACACTGGAGCGCCAAGCATAACCTTCAAAGGTTGTGCCCTCAGGAATATCAAAAGGCTGGACCTTGGTCTGCCATGGGAAGTAATGAAGAAGAAGAAGAATGCAAGAAGCAAGAAGCAAGAAGCAAGAAGGAACAAAAAGGCAGAGACGGAAAGAGTCTAATAACGAGAGAATGCAGAAAAGCAAAATGAAGAGTAGGGCTGAGCAAAAATCCGAAAATCCGACTCCGACTCCGACTCCGCCCCGACTCCGCCCCGACTCCGCTCCGACTCCGACAAATCGGAGTCGGAGTCGGAGAAAAAACACCGACTTTAATCGGAGTCGGAGACGGATTCGGTAAAGAAGTCCTGCCGACTCCGACTCCGACTCGACTCCGACTCCGACATACCGACTCCGATTTGTAACCCGACTCCGACTCCGACTACGATTCCGACTCCGATTCCGATTATATATCCGACTCCGACTCCGACATTTTGCATATAATTTGTAAAAAAATATATATATCTATTTTTCATATATAACTATTATAAATAGATTATTAAATTAATTATTGTTTTCAAATAATTTACTCATAATAAGTCATATTAATTATTGTTTCTAAATAATTTACTCATAATATAATAGACATATATAATTATAAATACTAATATATTAAGAATTACTAATGTAATAATTTGTAATATTAATATATACAAAATTAAAGACTAACATATAAGTAGTGATCTATTATAAACTAATAAATAGTAAAATATCATAATGTTGATAATTACTATTATATAATTTTAAATCCTAGACTATTACAACCATAGATTGATAATTAAATGAAATAATAGTATGTTGGATAATGTATAAATATCAATGTATGAGCCAATGTACATTAATAGTAATATTAATGTATTAATACCAATGTGTTTTTAAAGACTAACATATAAGTAGTGATATATTATAAGTTAATAAATAATAAAATATCATAATGTTGATAAATGATAATTACTATTCTATAATTTTATAAGCACAAGCTTATTCAAAATAATTTCTTAATAATATAATAGACATTTATTAAGACCAAAGTTCAAATCTTAAATTCTAAACCCTTAATCTTAAATCCTAGACTATTACAACCATAGATTGATAATTAAATGAAATAATAGTATGTTGGATGATGTATAAATATCAATGTATGAGCCAATGTACATTAATAGTAATATTAATGTATTAATACCAATGTGTTTTTAAAGACTAACATATAAGTAGTGATGTATTATAAGTTAATAAATAATAAAATATCATAATGTTGATAAATGATAATTACTATTCTATAATTTTATAAGCACAAGCTTATTCAAAATAATTTCTTAATAATATAATAGCAATATTAATGTATAAACACTAATATGTTTTTAAAGACTAACATATAAGTAGTGATATTATATATATTATAAGTTAATCATTAATACTATTGCACAAATTAATACTATTGCATAAAATATCATAATGTATCATAATACTATTGCATAAAATTTAAGGAATTTGTTTTATTTAGAAAACTTATAATTATTTAAAATTATTTTTAAATTCCATTCACTAACATAATTTGTTTCTTTAAAAATATTTAATAAACTTTCTTATTTAATTTTATAATAAAATAATATTAGTTCTGGTATTTATTTTGAATTAATTATATTATATTTTTACTTTTAATTATCTGTTTTTATTTAATTTATTTATAATTTATTTATAAATTTAATATATACCGTTAGATCTAGGTTTAACCTAGATCTAACGGTATACATTATACACATATATATATATATGATCGACGGATCCTATCATCCTATGCACCCCAATGCCCGTTGCCCCCGCGCCCCTCCCCTGCTTCGCTTCTCTGCTTCTCAATGTCTCATGCGACCCCGAGCAGGCTAGCAGCGAGCTGCTTCTCTGCTTCTCACTCGAGCTGCTTCTCTGCTTCTCACTCGAGCTGCATCTTCATTTCAACGGACCCCGAGCTGCTTCTCTGCTTCTCACTCGAGCTGCATCTTCATTTCAACGGACCCCGAGCTCCCCTGCGCACCTCAAATCCTCAACGTCGATAGCCCATTCCCCGGGTCTTTATAGTGTAAGCAGTTTTAACCATAGCAAATTAAACATGAGTTTTGTTTTTGTTTTCTTTTGGCCGTAGCTTATATAATTTATTAATTAGGGTCTTTATAACCAATGGAGTCATTTGCCAGCAATCGAAAGATTATGAAGTAAATAAGAGACAAAGTATATAAGTTGGCATAACATAAAATGTGTGTACACTTTTTAATCAAACTGCGATCTGATATTCCCAATTTTCAGAGAAAAAACAAAAATGTTTCATCATTATATAGTTATCTAAAGAGGGAAAAAAAAATATTATTTTATGCTTTATGTACCGGCCTGAATTACTAACACTTGCATGCATAAACTGCATCTATTAGTTACTACAAAAATAGCCGTGTAAAGGATTGTAAAAATAATTTGGTGTCTATCATGATTTTTCTTATTTAAGCTGGTCAAAAATAAGTGTATGGTACTGTATCGTGACTTTGATTTTTAATGGAAGGTATAATTAGTTGAATGTTAGCGGTAGTTGAATGGTGAAACTTGACAGTTGTTTTAATAATCTATTAATTTTAGATTGAAAATCATCATGTTTGTTAACTCATAAAAAATACATCATGCTTTAGGGCTGAGTTTAGGTCATACTGATAAAAAGAGAGGGTTTAATTCATGAGTGGCTGATCAAAACATAAACATTGGAAGTCATCAAATGTAATGATTTGGTGGGATCCATAAATGGAGATATATCCATATGCCATATAGATATATAAAATATAATGTAAGAGCCATTTGTGATTTATTTAGGTCAAAACAGAATGATTGCATACCTATCCATATTTGTTTATTTATTTATTTATTTATTTAATTATCACGACAATCAATAATTTTCAAGTTTGATCTCCAGCAAATAAATTATATTTTTATTTCATTTTTGAATTATGAAATGGAATGAGCACCTTGCTCAGAGTGATACTTGTATCTTAAAAAGGGATAGCAATAGCGTTATTGATGACGACACGGACATATACACGGATCTTCATAAAAACAAGAGTTCAAGTATGTTGGATACTAGGTCGGAGTTAGAACGGTATTTGTTGGAAGCTGTTGAGATCCCCTCTCAGAGTTTTGATATTTTAATTTGGTGGAGGGTCAACTCTACCAAATATCCAATTCTTTCAATGATGGCGAGAGAAATCTTGGCCATTCCAATTACCACTGTTGCTTCGGAGTCTGCATTTAGCACGGGAGGTCGTATTTTGGATCCATTCCGAAGTTCTTTGGCTCCAAAAACTGTGGAGGCCCTTGTGTGTACGCAAAACTGGTTGAAGTCTACTCACATATGCTTGAGTCAAGATCATTTCGCTTTAATTGATGATGCAGAGAGTTATAAATTAGACTCAGGTAACATATTTCAAATTTAATTAAATATGTTAAATCACTTGATTTGTCTTTTTTTTTTAAATACTAATAGCTTATATTTTAATATGTTAATGTAGAATTGGTTACTAATATGACGAACTTACTACATGAAGAATGAAGATGATTGAGGTTTGAGGTGCTTTGTTGTTGTTGAATTTGTGTACTTTTTTATTTGTTTAATTTTATTATCTTATTGTAGAAATTTATGTGGTATCTTATTTCCTTACTAATTTTTTTTTTTCTTCAGGCACAGCCGCACAAGTGGGAAATTTGAAATGATATGTAATTTATAATTTGTATTAGTTATTTTGTTGAAATATGGAAACTATTGTTTGTTTGTTTTCTATTATTTATCTTTTGTTGTTGGA
This sequence comes from Platycarya longipes, assembly GCA_036559045.1. Lineage (NCBI taxonomy): Eukaryota > Viridiplantae > Streptophyta > Magnoliopsida > Fagales > Juglandaceae > Platycarya > Platycarya longipes. The sequence continues at coordinate 19,385,606 of CM071797.1, forward strand.
TGATAATTTGAAATTTGGAAAGATAAATTGTGGAATGTGGATGATTGTGGAATGTGGATGAATCATCTATATGATGTGATAGATGACAGAATATAGATTTAATGATGGTACGTGATGGGTGTTGTTTGCATATCCAGGATGATGAAATATGGGTTCAATGATTAACTATGATAGATGATAGAATGGGTATTGTTTGCTTTTATTTTTTCTTGAAATGAAAAAATAGTATGGTTACTACCATTAAGTTATGTATTTAGTTGATTTGTAATAATATTTTTATTTTGTAATTTCTAATATTTGGTTTTGATTATGTATATTGTATTGTTAATTTGTAAGAATGATTTTATTTTATTATTGACATTTGACTTTGGTTTTGTAATTTTAATTGGTTGGAATTTGTAATTTTGGACTTTTGGCTTTGTATTTCATTATGTAATGATATTGAAGTCCAACTTCGATTTATTATAGTTTGAAATTGTAAAATTGAAATGTCAAATGGGTTAAAAAAAATTCCAACACAAAAGTCCAAAAAAAAGTCCAATTCCGACTCCGCTCCGACAAAGTCGGAGTCGGAGTCGGATTGGAGTGTATAGAAGTCGGAGTCGGAGTCGGAGGTCGGATTTCATTTCCGACAAAGTCGGAGTCGGAGTCGGAGGATTCCATTTCCGACTCCGACTTAGTCGGTGCTCAGCCCTAATGAAGAGAGAAAGAGAAGAGGTATTTAAAGAAAACAAATGCGGCATACCAACAGGCGAAGATATGATGACCTGACATGAAGACAGAGGTGTAACCGTCAGATGAGAAGACGGGAGGACAGCACGTGCCCGATGATCCAGGGAAAGGAGCGAATTCCCAAGTTTGCCTTCGCGGGAAATTAAAAAAAAAAATAAATAATTTTTAATTTCCTACGCCTCAAGGCGAAGAAAATTTGCGGGGTAATTGTGGGATCAGATTTGGCCCAAAGGCCCAACAGCGATGGGAGCCCACCAAGAAGGAAAAGCATACTAAGGGCCCAACTCTGCAGAATCCAAAATATATATTAAACCCGTCGCCACCTTTATCGGGATTTTAAGCAGATACGAAATATCAACAAACTCAGAAAGATATATCATGCAGATACGCAATTACGATAATTACGGAATGCGTTACAAGGGACATGTATCGCCCTAGAGGCTTATAAATAGACCAGGTAAATCTCAACTATGGACATGAAGAATTTTTCTCGTAAATACGTGATCACTAACTTGAGCGTCAGAGTTATTTCGGGTGGAAAGCCACCATCTTCCCTTAATTCTTCTTGCAGGTAACGGGAACAGGAGGCCGGCAAGACACGTCCTCAACAGGCAAGATATGAAATCATCTCTACACATTATCTATTGATTTTTTTTTTTTTAATTTGTCTTTGACTAAATATTTAGTAAATAAATAATGAATAAAAAATCTAATTATTTCGATATGAATGTTTAAAAAAATATATATAATATATAGTGTATAAAGATAATAAACATACTCATAATCTAAAAACTTCTTCTTCGTCACTCCACAAATTCACGTGGCAGCCATTGCAATAACATTACATCAATCATGACATAAACATTGGCATAAAAAATTGTGAATTTAAAATATTTAATTTAGGCTATGTTTGTATTCAAATTTATCTCAATTTATTTTATTTTTTCTCAAATTCATTATTACATTTATTTTAAATTTCTACATAAAATATAATAAATAATTTAACTTTTTTAAATCTCAATTTTATTTTTTCAACTCTCAAAATAATAATAATATTAAAAATAATATTCTAATAATATTTTATTCAATTTTCAATACTCATCTCATCTCATCTCATCTCTAAATTAAAAAATGACCCTAAAATTTATCAATTAATTAACATTCTTATAAATTATATAAAATATTAAAATATTTAGTATTAAATTTTAATCATACTGGTAGACAACAGTAAATATCACGAGATTTACAAATTATTTCTCTCCTTCATCTGCTAATGCATTTTGGCCTTGTTTGTTTTCCCAAACTATCTCATCTCATCCCAAACTTATCATTATACTTTTTCAAATTCCCATACAAAATAAAAATAATAATTCAACTTTCAAATTTTAAAACAATTTTTTCAAATTCCAAAACAAAGCTAATATTAAAAAATATATATATAATAATATATTATTCTTTTTTTAACTTTTATTTCTTGGTATTTCATTTAATCTCTGAAAACAAACAACGCCATATAAAACATCAAAGAGTCCAAATCTTTGTACTAGAATCATTACTATTATTCATTTCCATTAATTTTCTCTCCTGTCCAGTGGAAGTAAAATCGAAAAGAAGACAGAGATCAAAATAAGGAAAGTGTAGCGTTTTTCCTTCTAGAGAGAGACTCTCCTTCTCTCTAACTTTCTTCCATTTCAATAAGTGTTGCTGTCGGAGAGGAGCTCTCACCCTCCTCTCATTCCCCTTTACATTTTTGCAATGTATATACATTTTTAAAGTAGTGTTTTTCTTCTCCCTTCACCGGTTCAAAAATGCTTCTCTAGCCACCTTATGCTTATACGCGCCCCACTAGCCCATCTTACTACTGCCAATCTGCTAGAATGGAGCGGTCCCGCTCCAAAAAGACCAGCATGTGGCCCTCACGCCGACTTATTGCAGCATGTGTTCCTCACGCATGGTTGCGCATGGGCACCGCAGATGGCTATACGCATCGTACCAGCAACTTTGTCTCATTGAGATCTTTCAGATTCGGGCTACCCTTCGTCCTTCCTGCTGGCGCGTGGCGGCCACGCACTTTCACAGGTGTGTGGGGACGGTTATGCTCTGTAACAGCCTAGTCCACCCGATACAGTGTTTTTTCGCTATGTTATCACTTTTCCTGATCGGTGATATTGCAGATGAGACTGCGGATCTCTCCAAAAATATCACATGACAACAAATAACAGTACACCCGCCTCTTTCTCTGCTTTATACAGAGCTTCCACCGCCTCCAACGGAGGACCTATCATTTGCAATTTTTTTCGAACATTTTATTCTTGTTTTTAAGACAGTGTCATCTTTGTGAGATTTGGGTGAAGATCAAGAAATTGGTCACTATCACTCGCTTTTTTTTCTTTGTTTCAACCCACTGGCATTGTTGTTATTGTTTTAGGGCGATTATTAGGGAACCACACCCCCTCCTCATATATCATCTTTTTTATGTTTAACAAAATCTACCCGCTTGCTTAGAAAAAAAAAAACATCGAAAAGATCTCGGCGAAAAAGATGGGAGGTTTTATCTTTCATCCACATTTTCAATCCTCTTATTAGGCCCTGTTTGGATTAGAAAGTGAATTGAGTTCATCTCAACTCATCTCTATTTTATTATTATATTTTTTTAATTTTTCATACAAAATACAAATTTCAATACACATTTTTTAAATTCCAATACACTTTTTTTTAATTTCAATTCAGTTTTTTTTAATTTCAAAATAATATTAATATTAAAAAATAAACTTAACTCATTTCAACTCATCTTATCTCCTAATTCAAACTGACCTAATTTATTTTCCAACCAATTTCACCTGTTTCATGACACGACTTTAACGGATTTAATTGAAGACACGACATTTTGACAGCTATTTGTATTAGTTTTTATTTTATAATTTTTAGTAAAGTACCTTTTACTTTAGTTTAAGGGAATTAATTTTTTTTACCTAATTGAAAAGAATTAGGTTTTTCTTTTCCTTTCTCGACAAGTTAATCTATTTTTATAGATAAATTAAAATCCTGTTTGTATTTAAAATCTATCCCAACTTATTTTATTTTATTTTATTTTAAATTTATTATTATAATTTTTAAAATTCTCACACAAAATATAATAAACAATTATATTTTTTCAATTTCAATTCAAGTTTTTCAAATTTTAAAATAATATTAATATTAATAGATAATATTCCAATAATATTTTATTCAACTTTCAAAATTCATATCAATTCATTTCATTTCATCTCTGAATTCAAACGAAACCTAAGTAATTACAACGACACAAGATTTAACAGGTTAGGAATCTCTAACAGTTATCCCAAAACAAACAAAAGCAATACTAAAAATAAAAATAAAAAGTGAACTATCTCGCAAAAAAATTGGCTCCAACCCAATTTCCACTAGGAGAAATCGCTTAAAAGCAGTTTTGACATAGCCTGAAAAATATATTATACACCTACAACCAAAAGTCGCACTTGAGAAAAATGTGTTGTATTTGGTTGATCTGATCCAACTGTAGGAGACTATCACAATTATGTCGTCTTGATCGTTAGTTAGGAACAACAAGAACATATGAGAATAGAATTTGAGAGTGATCCGATATACTGATAAAGAACCACAACCAGTAGTGGTGGCGCGTGTAAGATACGTGTCACACTGAGCAATAAACAAGCGCATAGATCTTGAAAATCCGAAGTCGCTGGCCCTATATCTGCCGCGCATGGCGACTAAAAACTCACAATGGCTCGGTAGCACTTGCGTCAATGCGTCACTCTTCTGGACAAATATCTTCTACCGCTCAGATCTTGAAAATCCAAAGTCGCTGGCCCTGTATCTACTACGCGTGGCGGCTGAAAACTCCCAATGACTCGACAGCACTTGCGTCACACGCACTACTCTTTTAGACAAATATCTTCCATCGCTTGACAGATTGGCAAGTAGGAAGTCCATTGGTACAAAATATTTCGGTACCATTACTGTTTCGTGTACCGTTTCAGGATAATATTTCGGTACCGATACCGTTTCGATAACGATACTGTTTCGAAATAGTTTACACCTGGATAAATTATATATATATACAAATATTAACTATATTCCAAAATAACAACAAAATAAATCATAGAGCTCAATAGTCAATATTTCTCAATACAAGTCTTAAGTTTTAAGTTACAACAAATATCATATTAAAAAAAAAATTACAATAAACATAAAACTAAATAAGTTCTTAATCCAACCATTAAATTAAAATCACTCATCCTCATCAAAAAGATAATAAGGATCAAGATTTGACATGCTAATCAAAATATTTTCATCAATGTCACCACCATCATCAACATCAACACCAACGTTATCATCATCTTCCTCATTTAGCGTCGCTAATGGCTCCTCAATACTAGCCAAATCCAAATCTAAGTCCTACATAATCATTCATAACTCAACATTAATTAACTATTAATGTACCAAAAATTAACACTTAAAACTTAAAAGTCCAAAGTAAAGTAAACAAAACTAAAACAAAATAAATAAATAAATAAGAAACTAGAACACATTTGCTATAAAATATTTCCCCATTCTCTCATATTTTTTTGGTATATTTCATTACTATAAGTATTCAGAAAGCAAGCAAAAACCAGTAAATAAAAGCAAAAATAAAGAAAAATGATAGTGTGGTTTTATGATAATAATGTCTTGGTTCCTTTATGGATTTGGAAAATATGTTCATGTTGTCTTTCACTTTTTTGCCGTGTCTATGGTGGTGATGATCATGATCACTGATAAAAGGTTGGTGATGGGCATGCATGCTGAAGTATTTTGTTTAACTCTTTAACTATTTGTTTTTTTTTTTCTTATAATATATAGAAAGAAATTAAGAAAAATTTACAAGATAGATGAATTGGTGATTAAACGAATACATTACTCAACTAAACACATAGGAATTATAATAAACAGAAATGAGAAGAAAAATCAAAATATTTTTACACATCGAATTCTACAGGAGAATTGAAGTATTTTATTTATCAAAAGCCCAAACAAATCGTAGTATATTCTAGCCTGAAAAATATAACTTAAGAAATATTATCACTAAGAGTAGATGGCTGGCTATTCATTCATAGTGACTACTTTATAGGTTTATAATTTATTATCAGTTTTCGGCCTAAACAAACACAAAAAGAAGTAAAGGTTTGAATGATGAATCTCAGATTCAGGGCCACGCTACGAGAATTTAAAAACTAAAATAAAACCCAGTTGATGACAACGGAAGAGAAGGATTCAAGGAGACCCATTCGTGATTTTGGATACGTACCACCGATAGATATGCAACGAAATGCTGGGCAGAGGAGCTGTGGGCTGGCGGAGCTTGGGAGAACTGAAAATGGCGTTGGCGAAGGAGATGACTGAAGGAGAAAGTGGAATATGAGATGGCGTCGGCGCTAGGGATTCTAATTGTTTTCGTGTGATAGTGATGAAATTGTCCTTGCATTTTATATAAATAACAAAAATGCCATCCAACAAAGTCTGATTAAAGTGTACCGGACGGTATACATATTCCGGACGAAATCATCAATACCGGCCTGTACCAGCCGGTACAACCAGTATTTTTCCCAAAACGAAATATCACTATAATGAATACCAGCTATTTGACTGGTACGATATATTTCAATTCGATCCGACTGGTTCTATCCCGTTAAAAAAGCTAAATAAAAAACTAGGAAATATCTTAACAATGGGCCTGGACGAGCGGAGAGGGTACCGGGTACCGGGTACCGGGGCTGTAGGAGCGGAGAAAATCTTGGGCAAAAAAAAACGAGGGACTTTCGTAACGTTTAGTTATATAGTTGAGACAAATTAATATAAAATATGTTATTAAAAATTAAATAAATTATTATTTAAAAATTTTGAATTATTATTATATATATATAAAAATTTAAAAATTATATTAAATAAGTTGAGATGAGATAATTTAATTTTATATAATCAAATCAATCCTTAATGTCATGCTTATTACTTCTTTCAAATTTAGTGTGGAGAGACATTTTTTACTTCTTGAAATAAGTTAAGATGAGATATTTTTTAATTTTAAAAAATTAAAAATAAAATTAATTGACGTGGCTGGTATGTCAAAATATAGATTTACAATTAGAATTCTTTGTAATATTATTTTTAAATTAATGTGACGATTACATCATTAATTAAATTAACCAGACTACCGGTGGCTGGACACTTCCCACTAGGGCTGTACAGCCGACCCGATAGCACCAGTTCCGACTCGACCCGCTTCCAGACTGTACCGATAGCCGATAGCCCGATACCGACCGATAATGTACACTGCTATTGTTTTTCCAGAAAATAAAAGGTTCTATTGAACTCGAAGCAGAAAAATGGAGGTTTCTCTCACGTAATGTTGACGGAGAGAGAGAGAATCACAGGATTGAAGTGTTTCTCTCACGTAACTGGTAAACAAGAAAGACCCGTCCAATCGTCTTGCATCAAAGATGGCGCCTCGTCCAGGGAGTCTCTTCGGTGGCCGGATGTTATCGGATACGAAGTGGTCTGAGTTGAGAAACTCTCTATCTCAAACAGGTCGGAGCTGGCATCGCTTGCGACTTCATCATCAATATTCACTACTCTTGACTTGGGACTCGTCGGGAACGTAAAACTCTGATTAGCCTTGAATGAATTATTAGTATTAACGGAGATAGTTTCATGCGACGGACGGAACACTTCTACTCAGGCGACATCGCTGGGACATTCCTTAGCTCTATCGGTGCCAGCACCTCTAGCCCGAACGAGAATTGGTAATCGACGGATTACCTGTGTCTCCAAGCCCATACGAACAAATCCGCTACGACGCTGCTTGTATTCTTGCTTTAACTTGAAAATCGAAATGGGGAAAAAACTTTAAAGCGGGTATCGGCTAATACCCGTTACCCGTTTAGCCAAAAACGAGTCGAAAAAAGCGGGTCGATATCAATCGGAATAACGGGTCGGGTCGGGGCTCGAGTTTTTTGTGCAGCCCTACTTCCCACCCACCTCCGGTTGCTACATAGGCCGTAGAAGCACTTGGACTTGGTTGTGCACTATTCGCTTCAACGGGCTTAGACGGCGCTAAGAGATGCCAGGTGTGTTATTTATATCATCTTTGAGGCAATAAAACAAGAAAAATAATATACACAATACTTTATACAATATTTTACACAATATTTTATGAAAGTAAGAATATTTTTTATAAAATAATAATTATTTTATAAGATAGTTTACAAAAATACATTTTATGTTTATAAAATATTGTATAAAATATTGTGTATAGCATTACGTGTATTACACTTCTCATAAAACAAACACATACAAGACATAGCAGACAATTCCACTCCACCGATTGAAAGAGCCAAGCACAGCGCCAATCTCGTGGGTTTTCCTTTACTTCCTGCTGGCTTCCATGTATTTGTTTCTTTGTTGTTCCAGAGTCTAGCATCCATATCTCAATGATACTCCGTATGGTTAATGTGATTCGTTTGGTTTCTTAATTTGTTTCGATTTTCGAATATGGCCGCTGATGGTTTCTATCCACTCTATTATTCTTTATTTTGACTTTCTCAACAATGAGCATATTAAAAATTCAACTATTGATTCAGAAGTTATTGGATTGTTGGATTATTAATTTGTTTAAATTTTTACTTCTCAAAATCATGACATTACACAATGCTTCCAAATCTAACATCTAGGGCAGCCTTTTCTATCGACGAGCCATACAAGCGTAAGATTTTGGGGCTAAGGATAAATTGTTTGCACACCAGCTTATGGTGGCGACTGATTCTAATTGTCGAATGTTGTTTCAAAACTTTTTTGGAATTGTCCTCCGCGCGCAAACTAAGAGGGTTAGTATTGAATTAGTCAAAATTTTTCTTTAAGAAGTATAAATTTGTATCCATATAAAAAAAAAATTGGTCATATTTAATCAAATATGAGAAGATAAAAGTAGAAAAAGAGAATAAAAATAGAAATTATTTTTAGAAGTGAATAGTAAAATTTGAAAATTTTTTAAATTTGAAGAGCTATTATTTACTTTTAAAAATAAAATATACTTTTATTCTCTTCTCTCACTTTTTTTTCTTTATATTTGATCAAATATGATTAAAGTTTTTTTAATATATATACAAATTTATATTTTTTAAAAAAAGAAAAAGGCTAATCCATTACCAATGTTCTAACTAAGTAGAGCCTACAGTAAGACAGCTTTAACCCAATGACTTGACCACAATATTTCCGAGAAAAAAAGCACTCCACTATTGCTATAGTTGCAATAGTGCAAAGATGATGTAGGAGTGTGTTGCAAAACACTCGTAACATAATCAATAAATTTAGGCCCGTCAAGTGTTTCAAAACACTTTTTTAATACAAAATTGTTAACTTTGATATTAAATATTTTCTTGCACAAAATTGATCCCGGGATAGATACCCATTTGATGTTAACGGAAGGGTGTTTGTATTATTTTTATTATTATTTCTAGTAAAGGTACCTCTTATTTTAGTATAGAAAATTATTTTTTCTACATAATACATCACATATAAAGGGACGTCTCTTAGTTATAAAGAAGTCAAAAGACTCAAAACTCTATTTATTAACTAACATGACAATGTGATATGCTTTATATCCTTCACGTTATTAGTGTGTTTTGGTTTTGCAAACGTGTGTTTTTTTATTTGGAAATATGGATTTAAAATTATAATTTTTATTTAAGGTCGACAGATAATATTGTTTTAAAATAACGTTAACGATATTAAGCAGACTAGAGGTGACAGGACACTTAAGTCCGTTTTCTACATGGGCCGTATACGCACTTGGTTCTGCGTTGTTCACTGTTCACCTCCATGGACTTGGACGATGCAAAGAATAGCCAGTTGTGTTTGTTTGTTTCGTCTTCTTTAAAGCAGTAAAACACGCATAATGTAATGACTCGGCCCATTGGGCCTTGGCCCAAGTCCATTGAAAACCCTATTTTGTTTTTTTTTTTATGTTTTTTTTTTCCTCGTCTCCTACATCCCCCTCCCCCGGCGATAAAACGCTGCCCTCCGCATAACGACCGCAGAGTCCATCCCCCGTTGTCTTTCACGTTGCCATCTGACTGCCGCCATTCTCAACTTCCACAGTAAATCCTCTCCGTTTGTTTGTCTCTCTCTGTTCGTTTCCCTCTCTGCGTCTCTCTCTCTCTCTCTCTCACTTCTCTCTATTTTCGTTTCCGTGACACGGCACCGTCTTCCGAGCCCGATATCCACGCCGGTAATTACTCCGTCTCCGTTCGTATTTCTTCCCCTCTTCGGTATCTCCCTTTCTCAGTCGTTCCCTCTCTCCGTAGAAATTCCTTTGCCGCTGCCGTCCGACACATCGTCCGTCTCGCCTCGCCGGCCTGTAAGTCTGCTAGTTCCAACAGTCCCTTCGTTTTTTTAGTGATAATTAGAAGAGGAGCAAAGCCGCTTAAGTTGAAAGTTCCGGATAGAAAACTAATTCTATTGAACTTCCTGGATCTGCTATTGAAGAGAGCATACAAAAGCTGTATAATTAAATGGGAAGTTTCCGTTACTGATTCCAAATAGTTTTTCCACGTCATGCATTTTATTGATTAGCAGTATGTATTTTTTTAGTTTGCAAATTCCAAGCTTTCGGACATGGAAATTTCAATTACTTGTTTTGCATTCATTTTTTACCAAGTAGTTTCCTGGAAGTTTCCGTGGTGTCATAAGATACTTGTTGTGGCCCGAATCACCAACAGGCATGCAATGCTTAAAAAGTACTAGAAGTTAATATTATTCCCTAGGTTCTTGGAATTTTCCACTTCTGGTAAGACGTATTGTATTTTGTGATGGATCAAGTAGTTTTCACGTGCTAGACCTTGCTTGCCACATATGAGTGTAGGCTACATCTTTAGGTGGAGTTGAGCATTTGGGCCAAAATGTTGCAGTTTGTATAAGTCCGAGCTAAGTCAATTTTGTCATATTGTAAACATCATTTACTTGCATAATATGAGTATTGTAGATGTACATATAAAGAGTAAAATGAGCGTTTGAGATGTTGAGAACCTTCCTAACTGGTTCAAACTTCTGAGTTACTTTCTTCATTCTCCTCTTGTTATTAACTAGTTTCTGTTTAGAGATACCAATATCCTTTTTATAATTATATTTTTTTCTGCTTTCTCAGTTCTTCCGAAAATGCAAAGTTTAAGAGATTCCATCTTGAGGCATGTGAGGGTGGGAGTATCAGCTGAAAGGTGGTTATTAGCTGACAATTGGAATGTGCTCATGCAATTGAGCCGAAAGATGTGCTCATCAACAACAACCAGCCCTGATCAAGTAATGGACCGAGTTCTTGAACTGGTTAAGAAATTTGATAAAATTGATGCCTCTAAGGTAATTGATAGTTGTCTTCCAAAGTTATTATAGATTGTGTTATGTGTCCCTCTTTAACTTTTTGCGGAAACAACAAATAATAAATGATGCTGTATATGCTATTATCTTTTGCATGTTGAACAATCCTGCTTGTTGGATAATGGTCTATCTTGAAATATATGTTTTCACAAAATATAGTCCATGATCAAAGAAAATTAATGTTTGTGTTTCACATAAACACTTAATAGGTTACCGATACTGCTGATTTTCAAAAAGATTTGAGCCTGGACAGCTTGGACAGGGTAGAGCTTGTTATGGCTTTTGAGCAAGAATTCTCCATTGAGATCCCAGATGAGAATGCAGATAAGCTTACTTGCTGTGCTGATGTTGCAAAGTACATAGTTTCTGGAGTTGAGCAAAAAGTTGTGGAGAATTCCTGATTTGGTTTTTAATTTTATTGTCCCTTCAAGGTTTTACTCAATCATTCGTCTTCTATGGTTTCTTGACATTAGTTAGTGGGTGCAAAAATTATGTGGGGTCAATCTCTCTGTTCTTTTGTAATTTTATATTGAAACTGCAATTCAATAATTCCAATTTCTTCTGCTGAAGAAATCTCATTTAGGTATTTATAACTATTGAACACACCATTTTACTTACATACATACTGTGTATGCCATCATTCTCCTTTTTACAAATGCATCTCTTACAACTTATGGATGTAGTAGTTTGGAAGCCATGGTTCAATGCTGTGACTGAAGCATCATCCGAATGAGCCATGGCGCTCTATATTTACTTACCTGCTTACCAATTAAATGTTCACCATAACTTCCCTTTGTGACCACTTCCCTTCACGCATGCTTGCAGTGGTCTAGAAGTCAAATGCAGGAACCTAATGGTTCCTGCACTGTAAGAACGGATGCTGTTCCCAACTGATGATAGTATTATTCTCTTTTGTTTCCTGACAAAAGCTGGTCTGCAGGGCGAGTTCTTTGGTATTCTAAGTACTTTAATTGAACATGTTTTTTCCAAGTTGGGAATTGAATGAAGGTGGGAAGGAAGATCAATAATGAAATCTCCAAATTCATCGGTGACACTGTGTGCCCATCCCGATCTGCACTTCCGGCCGTGGTTATGGCAATTGACGGCCACCGTAGCACCTGCAGGTTTTGATATACAGCAGATGGTGGTTGTGATTATGAAGACATGATGATAATAGGCATTTAACCATTGTCTACCATTTAATTTTGAAATGATTGGGAATTCTCTGATCATGATGTACCACCCAATACGAAAATGATTCAAAGCCTAGAATTGAATATGCACCCATGTATATATACAAACACAGCTCTGAGGCAAAATTAAGTGTTGGGATTCTTTCATATAAATCTCTTTCATTGGGCACGATATATTCATATTGGGACCTATCATATATCTTCAACTTCAATTCTACGATTATCTTGCTTGAAATTCAACACATACATCCTTTTCAACTCTTGCAAACTAAATGGTTCTTTCATCATTTTTATATTAATGACAAAATATTCTTTAATGCAAATGTGTTTGTTTCTGCTTAATTTTCATTTAGGTTAATATATCATTTTCAACTCTTGGAAACTAATGGATGTTTCAACATAATTATACGAATAACTTTACTTATTGATGCAAATGATGTTAATTTCTGCTTCCATTTAGGTCGACATTAACATTTATTCTCATGACTCACAGTTGTTTTTAATTACTCTCTCTCTCTCGAGAGAGAGAGAGAGAGAGAGAGAGATTCAAGCAAAAATTCAAGTGGATTTTCTTCTTTATATAATTATTTTTCAGCATCATTACCTCCATGACAAAAAATCACAACTACAAAACAGTTTCCTTGTTTTTTAAATAAATATTCTTTATTTGTCAGTACATACCGAGAGAAGATACCGTGATCTCCAATCTCCATTTTTTTTTGTGGTTTACGAACTTGGGACCCAAAAAATCTCCTATCTTTTGAATATGAAGAGGATGGATCATTAATCTTTCGTACGGATCAAAAGGAGACTTTGCCAAATCAGCAGAAATAAACATATTATATAGTCGTGTAAATATATAAGTGAAGGAAGTTAGCTTTAAAGAAGAATTTTCTACTCGTTAACACAAAAGGAACCAAGCGATCGAAGCAATTTACTTGGGCAGAGAAGCGTTTTCCTATTCAGTACTTCTGCACCCTTAAAAGATTAGAAACTAGTTTGCTAATAAGCTAAGTCATGTGACCTTATTAAAGTCATGAAATCAAGCAAGTAATTAAAACATATTTATTGGGCTTCGCGAATCTGGCCAGGAGCTAGCGTTCTGTAACTTCTGTTCTATTGAATCATTGATCTGCTTCAACTTAATTATGACTTTCCGACTTCTGCCGCCAAAACAAGTACTCCTAGGCCTAGCATAATGGTTGAGGACTAAAGCATGCCTTATACTATTCTCTCAATGGAGTCCCTCGAATAGGCAGTCTAGAGACTGGACATCAAGATGTTTCATCATCAGAAAACACAAAATCAATCGCACTCTTTTATTCTGCTAAATCGAGTATTATACTTTAGTTTAAGAATCACAATCATGAATCAAAGGAACAAGTGGAGGAGACTTGAGAGGATGAATTCAAAACACAGGACTTTACATTAATCCCAGGCCAACCCCCAATTAACCATATTTATATTTCACAAGGAAAATATTATAAGAAGAAACCAAAGTAAAAAGAAAAAAAAAATGGTGATCGAATGTTCAAGCCTAGCTAATATCATAGCCCAGACATGGTTACAACGTGGTCTTAAAATTTGCTAGATAAAGACGGTACGTACGAGGCAAATATAATAACGATCATCAACAATATTCAGTTACAAATTACCTGATATTGGCCAAGCACGAATATGAGGATCAGCATGCAGGCATGCCTCACAGAGAATGGAGCCGGTGACTAGCACGGTGGAGAGCCTCTCCTCTCCATATCCAGCTATTTGCACCAACTCGTCTCGGCTGGACAGTTCGAATAATGGGTTTTCCTGGGTGGAGACTGACCTTGGGGTACTGAAGAAGATGAACAAAATGAACATCCCCAGATTGTGGAAGCCGCAAAAGTTGCCCATCCTCTTTCTGTTTTTGAAATCCAAGACTACTGTGTCTTTAATTAATTCACGTACGTTGGCCGGATATGGAGCAGCAATGGACGAGCCTCCCTACCTATCTATTTATAAGGTTTTTTGTTATGATTATGCCCCTGTGAGGGTCATATATTACAACCTTAGCCCTCTTTTACGTCTATACAACTTGGATGGAAGGTCAAAATATTTACGCCAGCTTTTTGATCGGTTTATAAGACCAATATTAACCAGAACCGTCTGACGTTGAGTTGAAATAAATTAGATTCTTTACAAATAATATTGAGATGAAATAATATAGTGAATTTAGTAGAATCCATCTAAATGTGTTTGGATGTTTTGAGTTGAAATAGATATTTTTATTGAAGGGAGAGCTCGGGTGCGGTCGAGCTGCACTCCAGCGTCTTTGCAGCCCGCTCTTTCCCCATCCCTAAACTCATATAATTATTATAAAAACACAATAAAAATATTTAAAAATATAATAAAAAATATAAAAAATACAATAAAATTTAAAAAATACAATAAAAAATATAATAAAAACTTAATAAAAAACACAATAAAAAATAAAATAATGATGAATTTTTAATAGAGATTCGGTCTTACCCAGCTCGTAGGACCCATTTTCAGGTTTAAGACCGTCGGGAGCATACTGGAAGTTGTCGGGCCTCGCCGTCGCAGGGGTGGGGTCATTGGCTCCCTCCGGTCCCGATGTCACCAGCTCCCTCTGGTCCCGATGGGGTGGGTGGTGTCGCACACTGCCGACGGCAGCAGAGGGGCCTACAAAGGGGCGGGGTTCAGTTCGACTGAACCCTAGGTATTCTCTTTATTGAAAGTTCAAAAAAGTTGTGGACGCCGAATATCAATAGATCTTGAGTTAAAAAAAATTTATAAATCTTACATATAAAAAGGTTTTGTATGAAATGAATTTAATAATTTAAAAGTTCGGTATTTAGATAAATTAGATTGAATTAAGTTAATCTCAAATGAGATGAAATGAGATGAGATAAAAGTAAAAAGAAAGAATAAAATATTGTTGTAATGTATTTTTTTAATATTAATTTTGTTTTAAAATTTGAAAAAGTGGTTTTAAAATTTTTTTAAAAAAAATTAAATTTTTTATTATATTTTGTACGAAGATTTGAAAAAATATAATAATAAATTTGAAATAAGTTTAAAATTTTAATTTTGCCTCCCAAAACATACCAGCCCTAAAGTTTCAAACGGGGCCTCTTGACATTTTTATATTCCGCTCTGTAATATGCTTAGGTACTTGCAATTGATCATATATCTTTTTTTCTTCATCCACTTGTAATTATGATCTATGTTTAGTAATATCTGTCAGTTACAGAACTGCAGTTTTTATAATGGATTTAAAAGACACACACAAAGATCATGAGTAATTTTCTTATAAAATAATGATACATTGATAGCTTGCAATTTCGAAATTAAAATGAGAAACAGGGGCAAATTGTTATTTTGTATTCACTTGGTCCAGATTTTGGAAGACAAGTTTGGAAGATGCCAAAAGGGAAGTTAGAATAAGGTTGGTAGCCTACTCTTAATTGCCTACGTACGTACGTACTCTTTATCTATCTTTTTTTAAATGGAAGTCCTAATGGGCAAATACAATTCGTTTACCAAAGCTTTAAACACACAGACACGTCTTGTAGCCTTGGCAGGAGAAGAACAAGTTTGTTGTCTCTTAGATCTGCATTTTCAAGCCTGCCCCAACTATCCACATCTGCATACTACCTTTTCCTCCTAAAAATCCTCTACAAACTTGGGCTGATTCATGGAGTTTTTATTTTCTTTGTTTCTTTTGGTGGCCAAGCTTTGCAATTTACCTCCATTTAAATCTCATTGGCACTTTTTTTTTCCTTTTTTGACATAAATTGGTAAGTGAGGCAAAGCAGAGTTAGGAAACCTTACCTATCAGTGACCATATTTAGTGCATATCTACCAATTGGAAAGCTTGTTAACAGGAGTAAGATAGAAAGTTGATATAAAATCTTAAACTATGGCACAGAGAGAGAGAGAGAGAGAGAGAGAAAAGATCATCAAGTTATGGAAAATAGTTTATGAAAACATGCAAGAACACTTATGCCTTTTTTATTTTAAAATTCAGTGGTCTTTGGATTATGCAAGGTCGCCCCTAAATAGAGAATTCTGAACTTTGTCTTAATGGAACTGACTGCTGAGAATGAAATTAAAATTCCACTTGAAATATGGTTTTTCGAAATTTCATTTTGTAGATTTTTAATTTCCGGAGCTCAACAATTTCAGGTTCTTTCTAATTCATAGTGAAGGCAGAAAACAATATTAAAATTCTTGAAAAATGGGGTTCTTTTTCTACGAATTAACTCGAAATAAATTCCAAAAACTTCATATCAAATTGCTTCTCTGGGGCATCTTCATTTCCTGAAACGAAAACCAGAATTTGTTTCTAAATAAATATCAATATTAGAATTAAGTGATCATTCACCATTAGAGCGATAAAAAATTGCAGAGATCAAGCAAATCACCTAATTAAAAATTTAAAATGGTGACAACGAAGCTGGACCTAATGCATTAATACAAAATCGCCTTGTGATTAGTAAACAAACACTTTTATTTAGACAGAATAGTATCTGGCACCACGATGGCTTAATTTTACTAGGTTAATAGCTATATTTTAGCACTGATAGTTGGACATGGACATTATGGTGCCTAGTCGTTTTATGCCAAAATCACACTTAATTTTGATGGGACCTTATAGGTGATCATCATCATTAAGGCAAGAATTAGCATTAATGTATAAGAATGGAAACCATCTTACAGTAGATTGTACTTGATCTTTTGAGTTTTGACTCTTTGAGTAGGAGAAATTTGCGGCAGAATAGAAAAATGTTGCGCTTAATTTCCCTACCTATCAATCGTCAATTGCACAATATTACAATACTATATTTTAAAATATCACCTCAAATGTTTAGAACTCCTATTCCATCCTTTCTTCTTGCCAAATTTTGACGCTAAGATAGATGAAAAGTAGGTAAGGCGACTCTTACATGCCATTTTTTTTGTTTTTTTTTTAATTTAGATCATTTGCTTCAATCATTTGATCAAGATATAAAATGTCATTTTTCTTATCCAATTGACACTCAAATGAGATGTACTGAATGCTAGTACTACAACCCGATGGTTTGGATGTCTCATGGTAGAAAGGATGGTAGCTTGGAGGTATCAGTATAAATTTCCCAACATCGAATTGAGGTGGTAACATCGAAACTGAGGGTTAAGAGATGTTGATGCATTTTTTGGCCTCAATAGTATAGTCGGATAGCTCTCTATCTCCGGTCGTGGTTCTTGATGGTGGTACATTTGGAGTGTTCACTCATGATCTGTTTAATGATATGTGATTGAAAATAAAGAAGACAAATATTTATGAAAGTTGTCACTAAGGCCTACGGTTTTGAGTTTAAAACTCGTTATAAATATAATTGAATACAAGCTCTCAATTCTCACTAAGCTATCTACAATCACTCACTTCTCACTTCTCAGAAAGAAAACTTGAAACTCTTTGGTTCCCCCTTTTTGTCCAGCAATCCCTCCAAACCTCAAAGGAAGCAAATCCATCTCTAATACTCTAATGCCTCCCCTCCTCCAACCCCCCCCCCCCACCCCCCCTTTTTTTTTTTAGAAAAACCATTTGGTTTCATTGCTCATGATAATGACTTACAAGCTCTCACTCATTACAGTGGAGTGGATACACTCTCGATAATCCTCCAGATAATACAAGTCGTTATCTAGATTAACAATCATATATTCATAATCCTACTGCTTAACAAAATCAAACCATAGCAAGAGTTAATATGACTGTTTCAAACTTATAATATCTAAAACAAATAGAGAATTGAATCCTTGAATTTTAATCAATAAAGCTTAATCTATGAATTAAAATAAAGTCAATGGAGAACTTACCTTCGGCGACAGAGTCACAGATGGTGTGGAAGTGTGCAAGGAACTTCACGCGATGGATGCAGCGTGCGACGAACTTCATGGTCACGGACTACAAGAGAGAGAGAGAGAGAGAGAGAGAGAGAGGGTTGTCGGAGGGGCAGGGCTAGGTAAGTTTTAGAAAAATGCAAAATGGCACTATTTTGTCCCGCTTTCAAATTCTTTATATTTTTTTAAATGGACTATGTGTCAGAAATTTTATTTTCTCAGATTTTATTTATTTATTTATTTAAATCTATCATTTTAGTTAGAAAAAATCTAAGAGTACTCTTAATATTAAGAGTAGTTAGAATTTTTCTTTAAAATTATTTTTTTTGCATAATTTTTAAAAAAATTATATCATATTTAAAGAAAAATTTAATTTTATTATTCAATTTTAAAAATAAAGTGTATTTTATAAATTTTTAAAAAATTTTTTTTTATAGTTATTGACTAAATATAATATAAATTTTTAAGAAATTATACAAAAAAATTTAATTTTAAAAAAAATTTAATTACTCCATTAAAAATGTTCTAAGCAGTGGTTGGAAGGCTGCAACAGCCTCTAAATGAAATTACTGTTTATATAAACAGTAATTTCACTGTTTATTTAGTTTTTTTCTTCTTTTTTTTTCACAGCAGTTTGACTGCTGCCCAGCCCCCCTCTTTTAGTTATTCCTTAAATTCTTGAATTTTTTTTTTTTTATTTGCCAAGATGGAGAGTTATTAAACTGATTTTAAAGATCCGAGCTCAATTTTTGCGCCATGCACGTCTTCGCAATTATTTTTGGGCTTCACTTTCCTTTGTAGTTTCAAACAGATTTTCACCTTATATGTCTCTCCATCTCTCGTATCTCTAGGGTTTGTTTTTGTTTCTCGTTGCCTATATATTCACAAGTTAGCCTTAGAGTCACATACAAACATCATGCTCGTACTGACTGTTAAATATTTTAACATGACATTAATAAATGGATCTTCGATTTCTTATGATCTACAATAGTAATAATAATTATATTGAGAAACGTATCTTTCTCTATCTGACTGATAAAGAATTATACTGACTATAAGAGAATGATCGCCCTAACAACGTTTGCCTCATAAGTGTCTCCCGATAGCTAGAGGCACTCTAATATTGTAAGTGAGAACCCTTAAACCTTCCAGAGCTATTTATAGACCTCCGACCATTAAAAAATCTATGAGTTTATGTCTAACTATAATTAGAGATATAGAGTTTAATCTTATCTCTTAGGAGTAATTCTTATCCCTTTATATCTCAAATATTATCTAATAAGATTTTGAACTATTTCAAACTGATAAGATGGGTGTGTGAGACACAGAGTTTAAATAAAACTCTTACATTCTCCCACTTGACCCATACGCCCATAAAATAATACTTTTCGTTCAAGGGTTTATCACAGGAAATTAACCATACTGTGCAAATTTATTTCCTAAACCTTTCATAGCTCAAAACACATTTCATGAGTTCCATAATATCAATGTCAACCTAACTACCAATGCGAGTCATGGCGGTCCTCTATTATATAATCAATAAACTCCCTTCCATGTACCACAACACTAGTAACCAATTTAACACACGATCTTTAATAGTGATAATTAAGGCTAATACTATAATGCTTTTGGGTTCCAATTCATGTCTATTGTAGACATTAACTTGTCATCATTCATCCACGCCTTTCAATGTATAGATTAAGTAGAAAACAAGAAAACAGAAATAACTATAATAGATATTCTTTAATGTCCAATAACAAAATACTTAATGTATCAATTATCACTTCATCATATTCACATTATGGGTATAAACATACAACCCATCTTTTCAACATGTCATTTTAAAGTGTAATCAATAACATACGATTGTTATGGATATATTTGTTTCTGGACTTTCTTCTTAATACTTAGGTATTTAAAATTTTATTAAATACTTATCATTCAGAGAAAAATACTCTAAGGACATGCATTCTTAGCAGCTTGGCTATAAGTCGACAATTCCAAGTCTTAAGATAAATTTCCTCAGCCATAAATCATACAATGTAGCCTTAAAGCACGCCACAAACTCAGAGTCTGAGTATCCAGTTACCTTCAAACTATCAGTTCTTCTGAAGGCAAGCTGATAATCCTTAGTTCCTTGCAGGTACTTGAATATGCTCTTTAAGACTTTCTAGCAATGAACAACTTTTCATGCCAAATTTCTCAAGAAATCTTTCTATGTAACTTTTCTGAGACAATTCTGACAATCATTGTTTTCGATCCCGGAGGATTTCTATTCCGATCACAAAGAATGCCTCATACATATCTTTTATTTCAAAGTTCTTAAAGAGAAAACCCTTAGTTTCATAAAGTAAGCTAAGATCACTACTAGCCAACAAGATATCATCAACATACAGGATTAAAATTATAAACTTACTCCCACTGATCTTTAGGTATATACATCGATCAACGATGTTCTCTTTAAAACTAAAGGCAGTAATGGTATCGTTGAACTTTAAGTATCATTGTCGGGAAGCTTGCTCAAGCCTGTATATTGATTTCTTAAGCCTACATAGTAGGTGATCTTTGCCCCTTTTTGAGAAGCCCTCTGGCTGCTCCATGTAGACCACTTCATCCAAACTTCTATATAATAAAGTTGTTTTCATATCCATCTTGTAATAGCCCAAATTTTTCTAAGGTAAATTATTTTATGGATATTATTTTAAAGAGACTTATATGATGCATTTATTTATTAGGAAATTAGAATGGGAGATTTAGTTGAGGAATGTGAGATTACACTTAGTATTGGAAATTATGCATTTTCGGATTAATCTGTCGAGTTTTAGAAAAACGGGCATAAGTTATTCATATGGGGTCCAAATGAGGTGATTCGAATTGTTATAGAACCCTAAGATATAGATCTAAAACTTTTATGTTTAAAGTTTCCTGAGATTCGGAAGGAATCAATAACTTATTTAGAAATCAAGTAGGCAGCTTTGGAATGGGCTTAACTGGAACCCGAATTGGATAATTGAACTAGATTGGGGCATGTAACTAATTAGGCAACTGATTTTAGGATTCTATGGGATTAGGACATGTGTAGGGATAGTTAGGAATGGATGGAAAGTTGATTTGGAAGTCAATTGAATAGTTAGTGTGATGGGAACTCAAGGGGAGCCAAAATCTGGTTGATTGGTGACTAAGTGGATCAAATTTGGCTCTACCTTAACTAAACTAAGAAGTGACCTTCTAGAACTTGTCGAGGGGAGACCTAAGGGAGTTGGGAAGGAACCAAATGGGTAGGAAAATCTGGAGATGGGCGTGTGACACAAGGGGAGAGCTGGAGATGAGAGATGCATGCATGGTTAGGTGAAATGCCACCTCACCTCTTATCCCTTTAGCTTACTTCTCAGCCATGGATCAAAATGGGCAGCCAAACCATCTCAAATGTGAGCCCTTGGATGACTAATTTAGCTGCAAAGCCTAGGATTTGGGAGGCTTAATCCTCATCATTAGATTTACTTAGATGGACACCTCATCACATGCAAATCTGGCAACTAGTGCACCTTAGGTGCATTTCCTTTTCTCTCCCTCATGTTGGTCGACCACCACCCTATAAATAGAGCCTTGAGAGCTTCCTAAGCTCCTTTAGAAGGAGAGAACACTTGCCCTTTTGAAGCCATACCAGAAAACCCTCCCTAAACCCTCAAAGTGATCACTTGTGAGCTAAGTGAGTGAGTGTAGGAGAAAAGTTGCAAGAAGTTGGTTGGATCAATTCTCTTAAGCTAGGAAGAATTTGTAAGTCCATATTCTAGCTTAATTTAAGCATGGAACTGGTTTATTGGCATGATTGAGCTATGTTTACTAGTAGTGAACACTTGAGAACATGATTAAGTGGAAATGGACACATGAGTAGGGTTGATTGTAATTTGTCTTACAATTATGTTCATTAAAATTGTAGAAACTTAGATTTAAGTTTTTAAGAAGATAAATAGGGTGTATGGAAGAGATTAGCATGTTTTGAGTAGAAAAACTCTTAGAGCCGTAAGTTCGCTCGACCCTCGCTCGACATGTGAGTCGAGCGAAGGCAAAGTATGAACCCTTGCTAGAGTTTCGCTCGACACCCGCTCGAGCGAGTCCCAACCCGAGACTTCGCTCGATACTCGCTCGACAAGCCGCTCGAGCGAGATGCCCTGTTTTGCTTAGACTTAGGGTTTTCTTAGAATAGAAGTGGTGTTTCAAATGGGAAGGGTTATAAGTGAAATAACTCATGTGAACAAAAGAAGAATAAAAAGAAAAAAAATAATATTTATAAGATTAAGTTAGTCACGTCGTGACGGGGACGGCGATACGTAACGCCCGGATGACTGACGTGCCGACAGGGACGGCGATACGTAACGCCTGTCGTGATATAAGAAATATGTGATCTCCACGGGGACGGCGAGACGTAACGCCCGTGTGATTGATCCTCACGGGGACGGCGAGACGTAACGCCCGTGAAATTGATCTGAATAGCGGGGACGGCGAGACGTAACGCCCGCAGTAATATGTGTATATGTTTTGTGTCATAACGGGGACGGCGAGACGTAACGCCCGGATGATTGACACCAGACTCATCATAACGGGGACGGCGAGACGTAACGCCCGGATGATTGATGAGTGTATGTGATGGAGACGGCGAGACGTAACGCCCATCAGTGATAAGAAAGAATAAAAATCTTAAGGGAAACGGTGTAATTCAATATAAGATTATGGGTGAGTTAAGAAAAGTGTCAGTTAGACAGTGGTCTTATGAGGGGTATATTAGGGTAATTTCCCGTGTCATTTGTGGTAATGACTTTATGGTTGTTTTCCCTGTTTCCTTTAAGCTGTTTATGTACTTACTGAGATTTCATTCGAAATCTCACTCCTTTGTGGCTCCATATATTTTGTGCATATTATTTTATACAGGATTTGATGACCAGCAAGGGGACAGCCCCGATGAGGCAGGAGACTTCGGAGAGTCCTGAGGGACTTTCCGATTATAGTCCTTATATGGACATTTCTTTTGTTTCCTTCGGACCTCCTATCAGTAATCGACCCACCGGAGCTTGGAGTCTTGACGCATCCACTTTTGTTGAGGAGAGGCGACGTACGGGATGCTGCATAACCTTAGGAGTAGACGGCTCATTGTCCATGTGTGGAGTTTGTGTGACTCCACGGGGACAACAGCTCCAGCGAGACTTTAGTATTAGTATGGATAGGTTTCGCTATGGGAGAGAATACCCTGAGGTTAAGAGGGAAAAAGAGTGAGGTGAAGGAAAGTTCTTTTGGGATGAATGTAAAATATTTTGCTACAATTTGGGTCTTGTATATGTAAAAAGTACAATGTTAAGTTTTAATGAATATATATATATTTCCGTGTGATCTTTAGAAAGTTTTATATCAAAGACCTGACCGCTGCGAATTAAATGATTTATGCTTTTTAGTCTTGTTAAGTACGAGGGTGAGTAGCCAAGTGTTGCTCATCCAGACACCTTAATTTACGTTAAATCCCAGACGTAAGTTGGGGGCGTCACACATCTGATGTAACTCTAAATCATAATGAGCCACCAATGTCATAATGATTCTAAATGAGTCCTTTTTAGATACTGGAAAAAAAGTTTCTTTGTAATCAATGCCTTCTTTCTGAGTAAAACCCTTAGCAACAAGTCTGGCCTTATGTCTTTCGATGTTGCCTTTTGGTCGCATTTGGTCTTAAAGACCCATTTACTCCCGACTCTTTTACTTACTTCAAGCAACTCAACGAGATCTCAGACTTGATTTTGATCCATGATCCATGGATTTCAACTCTTCTTTCATGGCATCGATTCATTTACTAGAATCACTTCTCTCTATGGCTTGTGAAAACGTTAGTGGATCTTTACTTGTCCTAATGTCAAATTCATATTTCTAGAGATACACCATATAATCTGTCGAAATGGCAGGTCTCCGATCTTTCTGAGATCTGCGCAAAACAATCTATTCTGGTGATTCCGAACTTGGTTCATCAATGGTATTATCATTTTGAAATGGATGATCATTTAATTATTCTATGGTATCATTGTGATGATCAATTAGAGGAACAATTATCTTTTCTGAGGATGTAGGTATAGGGACATCTACCTATACTTTCTCAATGATCACATCTCTGGGTTCTATTCTCTCACTTATCTTGCCAAGTTCAATGAATTTGGCATTTCCTGTTTCCACCATTCTCGAACTATGATTAGGACAATAAAACTTATACCCTTTGGATCTCTCTGGATAACCGATGAAGTACCCGCTTACTGTTCTAGGATCCAATTTCATTTCATGTGGGTTTTAAAGTCTCGCTTCGGCTGGGCAACCCCAAACATGCACATGTCTCAAGCTTGGTTTCCTGCCAGTCCATAGCTCGAAAGGAGTTTTTGGAACTGCTTTACTAGGAACTCGGTTTAAGATATACATTGTCGTCTTAATGGCTTCACCCCACAATGATTTGGGTAAGGTAGAATTACTTACTATACTTCTGACCATATCCAATAAGGTCCGATTATGCCTTTTAGCAACTCCATTCTGCTATGGCGTTCCGGGCATCGTATACTGTGTAATAATGCCACGCTGTTCAAGAAGTTTAGCGAATGGGCCCGGATTACGGCCCAATTCATCATACTTTCCATAGTATTCTCCACCTCTATCCGACCTAATGATTTTCACTTTTCTATCTAACTGTCTTTCCACCTCCAGGAGAAATACCTCAAGTACCGATACAGTTTGAGATTTCTCATGTAACAGATAGATATATCCAAAACGTGAAAAATCATCTATAAAGGTGATGAAATATTTTTCTCCACCAAAACATTTTATGAAGAATGGTCCATATATATCTGTGCGAATTATTTCAAGAAATTTTTTACTTCTTGTGGCGCCTTTCTTAATATGTTTGGTTTGCTTTCCTTTTATGCAACCTACACACACTTCAAGATTTGTAAAATCAAGATGCGGAAGAGTCCATTCTTTTACTAATCTATATAACATTTCTTTGGAGATGTACCCCAATCTTTTGTGCCACAAGTCATCAAATTTCTTTTAGTTCCAAAAAAAGGTTTCATGGTACTGGGAGTAAGTATTTTTAATAAATATACTATTGAAACAGAGAAAAAACCCAGAACCAATAAAAAAAAATTAGTTTAAAACGAACTTACATTACTATCATGAAACGAAAATGAATAACACCAATTCTAATTTGGATAGAGAAAACAAACCATGCCTCACTGAAAACACATTTATAAATGTCTAAGATTGACCGATACTCAAAACTAAATGAAAATCTCCAATGGCTAAAACTTCAACCTTATTTTCATTTTTTATAAAGATAAATGCTCATTGGAGTTTAGTGTTTGGCTTGTAAGGTATCTTTCATGGTTATGAAAACATAAACGTTAGCACCTGAATCTAGCCCCCAAAAATTAGTGGGAACATTTACAAGGTTTGATTCAAGCATACAAAGGTAAGTAACTTACACTTCTTTTCAAATCAAGCCTTTCATTTCCGACACTCAGCCTTCATGTGTACATGTTCCCTACAAAATTAGCATTTGCTACTATTGTTCTGAACCTGATTACCTTTCATAGGTTTCTTTCCTTTCGGTGGTCCAATTCATTTCTTTTTACCAAAATGATGCATTTTCTTTTCAGTTTCTTTATTCACACAAGTAACAGAGTAATGTTTTTGTTGTTTCAACTTAACCTTCCATGAACTACATTACTTGCCAACTCATTCACATTCCATAAATCTTTAATAGCATTGTGATACATCTGGAATGGACCATACTAAGGTGGCAACGAGTTCAGAATAAATTGAACAACGAAAGACGTCTCTACTTTCATTTCCAGGGTTTGTAATCTAGTAATAATATTTATCATATAATGCTTTGAGTTAGACACTTATGTACTGTTATCAGAATTTAAACAATTATGGATGAACTAGTAGTGTTATCAAAACTCTTCTTTGGGAGTAGATCTTAATACACTAAATGTTCCCTCCAGTATTAAATTCTGTAGATGAACTAACTGTATCATCAGAATTCTCCTTTGGGAGTAAACTCTGACATACAAAGTGTTCCCTCCAACCGTACTTTTATGGATGAACGTGTAGTGTCATCAAGATCCTCCTTTGGGAGTAGATCTTGACATACAAGGTGTTCCCTCCAACCTGACTTTTAATGGATAAACTAGTAGTATCATCAAAATCCTCATTTGAGAGTAAGTCTTGACACACAAGGTGTTTCATCCATCATATCTACCTTACTATGGGTTTAATGATTTGTCACCAAAATTAAGAAAATTTTGTACCTTTGGGCAACCAATATTTTCTTAGTTTTGATGTAAATCATTTGTCCCATTTTGGATAAATAATATGATAATAAGAGCCAAAATAAACAACTCATACATGTTTAACAATAATCACATGTATAAAATTTTCATACATGTAGATGACAATAATGATATGTATATAATTTAATGAAATCTTCATACATGTAGGTTACAATAATAACATGTATATAATTTAATAAAATTTCCATACATTTGAATAATAATAAAGCATGCATAGAAAATGAACTTTAATTAATACCTTTCAATGCCTTGATGAATTTTACTGCATATATGAATAATACTGTTAAGTAAGTTCTCAAGAAAGATTAATCTTTCCTAGACAGAACTTCAAGGTTCCCAGGAAAGATTGGAGGGCCACAACGGACACACTTAGAATTTCCAATCTCCTAGACAGAACAACCTTAGTTTGTACAAATCCATACTCCCACAGCAAAAGTCCATAAAATTTTTCATTTTAAACTAAATTTTGGTTTTACAAGAAAATCACAATAATAACATATATAAAAAAATTTAATAAACTTTTCATACATGCAAGTAACAATAATAACATGTATATAACATTTAATAAACTGTTCATATATACATGTACATAACTTTAATAAAATGTATATAACTTTAATAAAATTCTATACATGTTCATAACAATAAAATATGCATGGAAAATAAACTTTAATACATGTTTAGACTAATAATAACATGTATAGAAAATTAAATAAACATTTCATACATACATGTAGATAACCGTAATAACATGTATATAATTTAAATGCATGTATATAACATTAAAGTATGCATATAGTAAAACTTTAATTATTATTATTTTTTGAAATAATATTATAATAATAAAATAATATTATTTAATTTGGGTTAGGTCGGAAACGGATCGGGTCAGGAAACCGGGTCAAGACCCATATCATAAATGGTCAACCTTAGTTGACCTAGGTGGGGCCTTAAGTCAAGCCCGATTGTCCTTTTTTTTTTTTTTGTTATAGGGCTGAGCTACAATTTTGCCATAAGCTCGTTTTACTTTTCAAATAAACCTAATTGGGCCATAGCCCGTGACCCGGCCCACGTCATAAACAAAACCTAATTAATTGTCTTCTACCTTCAGCAGCAACAGGCATATAGCCGCCGACTACTTCAGGGTTCAAATGCCGCAGCCTTCAATTGTGGCCACGGACGTCACTGGCGATGAGGAGATGCCGATCTCCTTCCACCAGTGACCATCAGGCCTTTTTTTTTTTTGTTCACTGTTTTTGGCATTAATAGCCGCGGCCAGGAGGCTGGAGAGCCCCTGCCGCTGTTATAGAGACGCCAGAAAGAAGGTTTTCACTTTCAGCCTCCTCGCGCCTCCGACCTCCCTAATATCAACAAGAAGCCTGAACAGGCAGGGGTGGCGCCCATTTGGAACCTCACATCCCCACTGCGTCGCCCTTTAATGCCATTTACTTTACCGGCCACCATACACGGTGCCCAACCATCGGCTACAATATACAGGGCTACCCAACGCACAACGGCTCATGGCAACTTTCTCTACAAAGTACAAACATCTCAACTTCCTTTCTTTCTTTGAAACAGACACCCTCAACTTTCTCCTTACACAATCGCAAGCGTTAAAACACAGTACATAGCACAATATTAGAGAATACCCAATAAATATCCTTGAATTAATAAATGTATGCGTGCCATAAGATTTTTCTCTGCGCAACAATATACAACAGAGAAAGGAAAATATGAAATAACATAGAAGTTGATGCACAGTACGGCAAAGGGTAAAATAGTTACACTAGAAACCGGATACCTTAATGAATGCAGTGCATCATTCTTTCATAAAATACGGAATCGACTTTTACATCATTAATTTAGCCGTCGGATTCAAAAACAAATAATCTTTTCAATCTTTTACGACATGCTAAAAGCATATATACATGAAATCATATATAAAATCAAATGATTATTTATTCATTGTATATTTATCGAGATCATAAAAAATTTATAACCTAAAGCTCTGATACCACTTGTTAAATATTTTAACATGACATTAATAAATGGATCTTCGATTTCTTATGATCTACAATAGTAATAGTAATTATATTGAGAAACGTACATTTCTTTATCTGATTGATAAAGAATTATATTGACTATGAGAGAAGGATCGCCCTAACAACGTTTGCTTCATAAGTGTCTCTCGATGGCTAGAGGCACTCTAATGTTGTAGGTGAGAACCCTTGAATCTCCCAGTGCTATTTATAGACTTCCGACCATCAAGAAATCTATGAGTTTGTGTCTGACTATAATAAGAGATATAGAGTTTAATTTTATCTCTTAGGAGTAATTCTTATCCCTTTATATCTCAAATATTATCTAATAGGATTTTGAATTATTTCAAACTGATAAGATGGGTGTGTGGGACACAGAGTTTAAATAAAACTCTTACACTGGCTTTTTATGCCTTAGGGTTACAACAGCCCTGCTTTGACTCCACCAAGCTGCAGCCTCCATGGAACCTCATGCGAGGAAACTCAGCCAGCCCCTCCACCACCATTGCATGTGTGCACCCTACCGTAGCACCATAGCCACAGCTCAAACCCTCACCACCCTCATTCACTGCATTGCGGCCAACCACCTTGACCTAAGTCGTGTTCAAGTCTCCTTCCACGGTTACGGTCAACCAGTCAGCCTCCAAAAAAGCCAGCAAACCACCTTTCCCCTACCACATACAAGCCATCGATGGCAAGCCGCAGCATCGCTGCACCGTGAACCACAAAAGCACCCTTGTTTTACCAACCTAAAACAGAGCATCCTTTTCCTCCTAACTCGTGTTTTCGTTAGGCGCCACCAGCCACGACGCAAAACCCCTTGACCCCGGCAGTCCTCCACATTGCCTCCACCGTCCCAGAAGGTGCTGCCGAGCACCTCACCTCATTCAGTGATCTTTCCTCTCGGTGAACCTCCACACACGTTTACTTGTTGTCCATTTATATCTCTTGCATGTAGTGATTTCTTGTTTTCACCTTTACGCAAAACTGAAGGTATTTTGTTAGTAAATTTATATTTTTGCCCTCCTATTATAAAGCCGCAAATTGTTTTGTAGCTTATCATTGAGTCCCTTTTGACAAATTTTGACTTCCAAAATACAATCAGTTTCACGTAGCCTATTTTATTTGTTTTTATTAAATAAACCCTCGTGGTATAGGCTTGGTTTTAAGTACATGTTTTCGTAATGAACATAAATGAGTTTTAAATTATAATATTTTCGAAACTCTAATAGTTGATTACAATAAGTTTTTAAAAGGTTTGAAATTGTGTTATTGGTTATAAACATAATAGGATTTTTGAATGTTTATTTCATGTGGGTTTTGAAGTTCACTTTGGGCTTTGCTTCTAGGTTGGGCCTTGCTTTAATTGAAGTTGAGTCTTGAAATAGTATTATATTAAGTCGATAGGGATGGATTCGGAAGATTTATGACATCTTAAGATTTCGAGGAAAATTAAGAGTTTTAAGAAGAAAATGTTTATTTTAGTATTTTAGGCTTAAATATCCAAATACTTGGATGATTGAATATTTATGGAAGTATTAATTTTATAAGTGACGATTGATCTTGGTTCAACTTTATTGAGGATATTTTTGAAAAGCTAATAAATACAGGTAAGCAGAGTTATAGTAGATTTGTATTAAAAGGAAAATGAATTGAGGTTGGTTTTATAAAATGTGCATGAATTATTATTTTTTTAAATGTGAAAATAACCTTAGTATGTGTTCTGCATTCACTCATGAAAATTTATATAAAAGAGAAAAAAAATACTTTTTGATATGAAATGTGCAGATATGAGCAATATTTGACATATTTATTAAATGTGCATAAGAGCGAATAAGAAAAATTGAGATTTTTATACATGTGCTATAAAATGTTTTGGATTTGTTATTGATTGTCTAAAAATGATATGAAAGCGAATAGCACATGACTTGATATGATATGAATATAAAAACCTTGTCCACCTCCTTCCATAGCTGCCCATCTACATTTTCATGGGCCCTATTCCAATCTCTTGGGCCAAACCACTACACTTTAAACAAGATAAAAAGATCCAAATCCACCAATACTTAGGATTTTCTTCAAAAAAGATTTCTCTATTGTCATCTCTCTCTTACACGTCTAGCATGCCTTTGATTCTCACAAAATCTAACTTTTGGTATTCCCCATGTAATAAACTTCCTTGGAATGGTATAAGACTTGTGTCTTACTTTGCCAATTGTCCGAAGGAATCCCAAGGGTCCTTAGGCGCCACCTCTTTGCATAGCTGGCCATCTACATTTTTGTGGGCCTTTGAGCCTTATTCCAATCTCTTGAACCAACCACTACACTTTAAACAAGATAAAATGATCCAAATCCACCAATACTTAGGGTTTTATTCAAAAAGGCTTTCTCTCTTCTCATCTCTCTCTCTCTCTCTCTCTCTCTCTCTCTCTCTTTTAATGCACTAAATACCTCAAAACAAATAAAAGAATACTCATCTAATCCTATCATAGATAATTGGTTTTATCATAAAAGTCCAGGATGTCATAAATGGGAACCTTGGGAATATCAAAATAGAGTTTATATTTTATTGTCACAATTATTTAAAGAAGAATAATGTGAAATTGGCAGTAATTGAGTTAACTGATTATGCAATTATTTGATGGGATCAATTAGTACTCAATAGGAAGAAGAATCGTGAGAAACCTGTAGAAACATGGAGACCTCTACCAAAAACTACAAAATCTTACACGAGGATTTAGGAGTGTAAAGGATTACCATAAGGAGATGGAGGTGGCTATGTAGAGGAGGATCGAGAGGTCACAATGGCTACAATTTTAAGTGGTTTAATTAGGGACAGAGCCAATGTAGTTGAGTTGCAGTATTATGCGGAGGCAGAAAACATGGTGCACATGGCTATAAAAGTGGAAAAGCAGTTGAAGAGAAATGGGGCAACAAGGTATACTTCGATTTCTAACACTCCTTGGAAACCAAAGTGGGAGAAATGATCGAGCTATGGTAAAGGAGGGCCGAACCACCTAAGGGGAAAGATGAGGGAACTAGCAAAAACAAACACAAAGTAGATTTCCAACCTTCAAAGAATAAAGATATTAAATGTTTCAGATATTTGGGTTTAGGGCATATTGCGTCTTAATGTCCAAACAAATGGATGATGTTTATGCATGACAATGGAAAGGTGATGACTAAGAGTGAGGATGATAGTGATGAGATGCCCGAGTTGGTCGATACTAGTGATAATGATAGAGTAGAGTACCTAGTAGATGGGGGGAAGTTGCATCAATGTAGTTAATACCACCATAAAATTGTGTTCGGTACTAATATGAAGGTGATTTTGATGTTCTGTTTTGTTTTTTATATGGCCCAACCACAAGTATGAATAATTGATACAGTTCAATCACATGTAAGAATAGTGGATATCTGGCCTAATCACGGGTTATAAATATGGCACAACCATACCACGGGGGTTAAACATGGTATCTTGTTTTAGTGAGATGTTTCAGACTTTATATGCCAAATGATTTTTGAATAAGAATGATTTTTGAAAGTTTCGCTTTGCTTTGACGTTTTGTAAAAAATTTGTTTCTGCATTCTGAAAGTAGAAGTTTGGTTAAGTAATAGTTTGGTTTCCATACTTTGGAAGTAAATGTTTTTGTTCAGTATGGTCTAGTTATAAATGCTCATGTTTACATACTAGTATATGCTCATTACTTACTGAGTTGATAGCTCACCTCTTATCTTCATAACATTTTTCAAATGAGTTGGATGGTTCAACTTAGGGATCAGATTATAAGGCTTTGCGTGAGATGTTCTAAAAATGATGGATTAAGCATAGAGCATTTTGTGTGAGTATTGGTAAAGTTTATTAAGGAAATGTTACTGTATTCTAGTGACTTAACATTTTTGGAATTGATGATATTAAGGAAAGTTATTTTGAAACCAACTTTCATGTGATAATGGAGAATTTGGACTCTTTAATTATATAGTCTAAATGTGAGACTTGTGATAAGAAGTAACTCTCCGACCCCTGCGAGACCAGGGCATTACAACAATAAACTCCTTCACGCCACAATCATGCACCCACAAATGAGAGAGACACCATTGTAAGCCAACCAACTCATAGGCCACCAACCTGTTGCTCCTCTCCCCTCCCTCCACCGAGCACAAAGCTGCTTTTGCATCACCACGCCACACCAGCGTCCATCGCGCTTCACTCACAACCCGTTTGCAGTCACTGTCACCCCTACACCATGCAGTCATATCAAACTTTCGAGAAACACCCCCAGACCAAAACCAGCCATTGCCAACTTCTCAGTCCTCCCAAGTCGCCACCACCACAACATGAACAATCAAGCCCAGCCACCCCACCTTAAGCCTAGCCCTCATCTTCCTCCATTTGTTGGTTTAACGTGGAGGATATCCTTTGTTTTTGGTGGACAACAACAGAGCATCCTTGTCTCCTAACTCTCGATTCTGTTAGGAGCTAGATGCATCGCCTCCACCTGCTCAGATGGTGTCGCCGAGCACCTTGCATCCCCCTGTTGGTTTTCTTCCCTCTCAGTATGCCTCAGCCATACCACCCCTACATGTGTTCATAGTTTTTAAATAAAAGAAAAACAATTTATGTTGCTTGGTGTGGCTTATTTGAAGTTTGAGTCTCTTGTTAAGGTTACTTTTCCCTCAGATTGTTTTAAATATGCAGTTTTAAGGTTATTTCATAGTGGGTTATATTTTTACTTTGGTCTAAATGGGTTTGTCTCCTGATGGGTTTCCTATTTATTTTTATTTTCATTTAATAGTATGTCGAGTTATATTATGTTTGAAGTTAAACGTTTTTTTTTTTGTTGCGGTTCTATATTATTTTTTCGGTTCTAAATTTATTTTGGGTCAGGTATTATTTTTATTTAAGTGACTATTCACTTTTAAGTGGGTGGAAATTTTATTTTTGAAAAAGACTTAGTTTGAGTTGGAAAATGGGTTAGGCGATTATTAAGTGAAAATCGAGATATTGAAGAACTTATAATATTATGGGATATTGAAGGAATTTGGTAAAACTCAAAGCATCTTAAGGAAAGTTGTTCTTCAGGGTTTCGAGAATTGTTAAGCGGGATTCTTATGCTAGATTTGCATTAAAAGGAAAAAGAATTAAGGTTGGATTTGTAAAACGTGCATGATATGTTTTAAAAGAAAATGTGAAAATAACCTCAGAATATGTGTTTTGCATCCACTCATGAAAATTTATATGAAAAATAAAAAATACTTTTTGACATGAAAGGTGTAGACATAAGCAATATTTGACATATTTCTTATATGTGCGAAAGAGTGAACATGAAAATTGAGATTTTTATACATGTGATAAGAAATGTTTTGGATATGCTATTGATCATCTAAAAATGATATGAAAGCAAACAGTACGTGGTTTGATATGCTATTGGATATGCTATTGAATATGAAAATCTTTAGCATTCTTATCTGTTTGCTTCTGATTCTGAATATGGTTCCAATATGATGATATGATTTCACGTTATATGGTTGGTACTACCATGATATGATATCATAAGAGTGCAACCACTTTAGAAACAAAGTGATCCTTTATGTGTTCTTTTCTATGTGCACATTCAGAACTCTGAGATGGAATAAGGGGAAGTTTCACAATATAATACTGTCTGGTTTAACCATCGAGGATAATACAACCCTACCACGGGAGTTAAACATGATATATGATATGATATGAGACACTATATAATATGAAAGATGAAAATGTTCAGTTATGCATGCCAAAATATTTTTGAATATGATGAGTTGATTTTTTTTTATGAATATGAAAAAATTGAAATGCCGCTTCATTTTTCTTGAATATATGTTTTGATATTTGCATATGGAAATAAAATGCTTTTGATTCCTACATATGAAATGAAAAGGCTCATGTTTACATACTAGTATAAGTCTTCTGCTTACTAAGTTGTTGATAACTCACCCCTTATCTCCAAGCATTTTTCAGATAAAGTGAATGTTTTAGCTAAGGATCAAGAATAGAAAGAGGTTACAAGATTTGCTAAGTGTAGGGTTATAGCATTGAGATTATTGTAAGGCTATTATTTTTGGAGTTCATCAATTATATTAAGTCTTGAGTTGTCATATTTATGGTTATGGAGTCTTTGAAAATAGACGAGGATGTGTTTTGGTGTATTTGGAATAATTATTTGTATTGTAAAGGATGATTTTGAAAGTTAGATAGTAACTCTCCGATCCCTTCAGGATCAGGGCGTTTCATGTTTAGGAAAATATACAGCTTTGTAAAGGATGAAAAAATAATCAAGCTTGTTCCTTTAACCTCAAAATAGGTCTATGAGGACCAACTAAAGCTGAAAAGTGAGATTGAGCAAAAAAGAAAGAGTATCTCTTTCTAGTTTGGTTGTTTCTTTGTTGCAAGAGTTCGAGGATGTATTTCCAGAAGAGATGCTGAGTGGGTTGATGGTTCAAAAGTGTCATTCGGAGGAAACAAATGAGCTTCAAAGGCAAGTTGAAGATTTGATGACCAAAGAGTAAGTGAGAGAGAGCATGAGCCCATGTGATGTACTAGTGCTACTAGTGCCAAAGAAGGATGAGACTTGGAAATTTTGTATTGATTGCAGAGCGGTCAACAATATTATGGTAAAGAATCGTCATCCGATTGCAGAGTGGTCAACCTATAGAACTTTATGCTCTTGTTCGCACTCTAAAGACATGGTAGCACTATTTTTGGCCTAAGGAGTTTGTGATCCATACCGATTATGAACCATTGAAGCATCTCAAGGGTCAAGGTAAATTAAATAAAAGACATGTTAGATGAAAGGAATACATCGAGACTTTTTCTTATATCATCTACTACAAGCAAGTAGGGGTGTGCTCCGACTCTGACGGAGTCGAATTTTAGAGTTTCTGACTCCGACTCCGAAAAGAGTTGGAGTTCAAAACTTCGAACTCCGATCGGAAGTCAGAACTTCAACTTCCAATCTGAACTCCAAATTGGAATGGGCCAAATTAGGCCCATTCTGAAACCAATTGGGCCCATTAGGCCATTCCGATTCTAAATGGGCCCAATTGAGCCCATTTTAGGATGTAAGCTCCCACAACTTTTATCACAACTAAATTTTATTGCTAATTAGTCTTAAATAGTTAAACATGTAATACAAATTACAATACTAATTGCTAAGCCTAACAGCCCAATACAAAAAGTAGTACAAATTAAACCATTCACTAGAACCCGAGGTTACTAAAAAAAAAATCCACCGCAACAAAGCAACAAAGTAGTTTGTACGTTCATACATTGTAACTTTGTCGTTAGTCATACCTAAGATGAAGATAAAATTAAAATGTATTATATTATCAATAAAAATTAAAACGAACCAAATAAGTAACCGTAAATTAGAGAAAAAATATATGTAACCATCAATTGCTTCATCAGTCATTGGCAACTATGTTGGGATTGATAACTAGATCTATGAAATCATAGACAGTATAAATTAAATAGATTGAAGAAATCATAAAATAAATCATTGAAATAACTAAATAATTATATAAAATTTGTTACTTTAATCATGAAAAAAAAAAGTAAACAAATTAATTTAATTTTACCTGACTCAAGCTTATAGCTCTCAGCATCGATGCCAATGCTCTCTAGTCCAGAAAGTATATCATTGATCCAGCTTTGTGTGCAAATGAGGGTCTCGACGGTTGACGGTGACAATGAACTACAGTAGACATCCAACACTCGACTTCTAGTGCTAAACGTCGACTCAGATATAACCGTAGTGATAGGAACGACTACCATATCAAGAGCAATACGAGAGAGAATCGGGTATTTGATGAAATTAGCCCTCCACTAAATCAAAATCTGAAACTCATCACTAGGCTCTTCGACCTCTCCCAGTAAATACCACTCAACCTCATTCATACACTGTAGTGAATTTTTCATCGATCATGCATGAAACGGCATCATAACGTTGAAGTCTCGGGATTGACTGCTCGCACTTCCTCACTTGGGTGGTTTAAAAAAGGAAATAAACTAAAATGAGTCGATGAATTAGTAAGAAATCCACCATAACATAAAATAATACTATAGAAAATTCTCATAAAATTTTCATGTTGAGATTTGAAATATGACTGTTCATACTGATGCTTGTGCTATGCATGATTTAAACTATCTAATTTAATTGCCTAACTAACTCAAGTGACTAGTCTGAACTAGCTGACTGATCTAACTAGACTTACTAATTGATTTAATTGATCTGACTTAACTAAACTGATCTAACTAAACTAATTGACCAACATACTTAACCATGTATGCAAGGTTAGGCACCAGTCCCCTATCCTGCTGCAGCAAGGCAAGGTGAGCCGCTGATAGTACTCTAGCGTACTATAGTGGGCCACACTTAAGTCTATGGCTTGCACATCTACTTTGATCTAATATGCATTGGTACCATGCATTTGAATAGCCATCTGAATTAACTAATTTACTGAACTGATTAATTGAATAATTGATTAATTATTCTCTGATCTAACCTAATCTTATACTTGAACTTAATTTAACTTATGCGACTTATGCGACATGAGATGTATAATTTACATATTAATATAAATAACTATAATTCGTTGAATCTAAACATGATACTGAATGACATGATCGTGTGTTGTGCTGTATTTAATGGTATGCTTGCATGACATTAGGGGTATATGGAAATGGCTATCAAAGAATTGGCTCTACTAATAATATAATCTAACTGTGAGAATCCTAATTCTGTAATCAAATTCACTAACATTTCTAGAATAACTTGCTGAAACATTCTACTGAATTAATGCATATTATGCTTCATACAAAAGACATTAAATACTAATAAATACTAATAACATATTTCACTTTATAAATATACTTTAGTAAAATAATCAAAGCTATATTTAACATGTCGTAAAAATCTATATTCTTAAAATAGATTTATTTTCTTGTAATTAAATAATTATTTAGTTTTGAAATAAATATAATAAAAGCTAAAATCATTTGAATATTCTTAACACGTTCTATTTAATTTAAAAGTAAAAATTTAATAGCATAAATACATCAAAATAATAACATTAAATAAAAGGTTTAACACTTAATAGTTATATTGAAATCTAATTGTGAAATGATTAACAAATAATATAGTTTAATTTTCGTACTATTTTCTACAATGTTTCTATGAAATAGATAGTCAAGATTAACATAATTATTCAATATTATAGGAAATTTAATAAATACAAATATTGTATAATAAAATCCTTAACATATTTTCATATATATAGTTATGATTGTAATATAATAATTTCATCAAATCTGACACAATGACCATAAAATCTATTTATAGCATAGTTTATATCCTTAAAGAGTAAAACTAAGTCAGATTTATAATATTAAGCCAAACTTAAGTTAAAATAGTATAAAAGTGTAGGTAATAAACTAGACCAAACCTATAAACTT
This sequence comes from Platycarya longipes, assembly GCA_036559045.1. NCBI lineage: Eukaryota > Viridiplantae > Streptophyta > Magnoliopsida > Fagales > Juglandaceae > Platycarya > Platycarya longipes. The sequence goes on from CM071797.1 coordinate 19,423,764, forward strand.
TTCCAATGTAAAACATCATCAAGTACAACAAAAAACATGTTACGCCTGCCATAGCTTCGTATTTATAAGGGTAGAAAGTAATTTAACCCAAAAAGGGCAGCCATGCATTGGTTTCACTGAAGAATAAAGAAGAAAGGGTTGCAGCTAGTCCTTATCGAAAGTGGTCCTTATCAAAAGCAAACTAGGATCTACAATCTCATGTGGAAGAAGAAGGCATGGCACGATTGAGACAGTGGCCACAGCCAGAACCACGACGGTGTTATGATAGATTTGCTGAGGTACATGGTGACGACGAACTGGGGTGGCAACATGGCTCAAGGTGGGAACTATTTCGGTGTGGTGCAAATAGAGCACTCACCTTCCATGTTTGATTTCGGTGGCTAGTAGGGTGGTAATGTTGGCTAGGCAAGAAATGGGCTGGCTGTTTGTTGCTCTGTTTTCGATCATAAAGAGGTGTCGTTGTGGAGATGCGACGGTGGTTCTTGATGGAGATTTACGTCCGTGGTTACTCTGTTTTTGGGTCATTAATACATAGGAGTTGCCATGGCATCTTTAGGGCTGGTTCGCGTGGCTGAGCAACGTGAGAAGGGGTGATTTGTGCTTCACATGGGCAAGGCAGCATGGGTTGCACAGGGACTAAGCAAGGGATGGGTACCGTGGCTAGGGAAGGCTTCTTCACAACAGCGACGTGCATGAGAGGTTCAAGGCTACTGCTACGTGCGATGGAAGCTGCTGCTCCGTGCGATGTGCAAGTTTGCTCATTTTTCTCTGGTTTTCCATGAAGCATGGTTTCCAAAATTTGAAAGGGTTGTTGAGTGTGAATTTAAAACCTCACGGATATGTATGTATATATAGATGAAGAGAAAGCCTTAAAATAAGAGACGGAAAGAAGTGATTTGTATAATTGCATAGGAGACAAGGCGGGTTCTATAGCATGATATACTTTTGAATTTGAAGTGTTGTCGGTAACCCTATAGGACCAACGTGCATGCGAAGGAAATGGTCATGCATACCATGGACGTGGGGGAAGGCAACTCATAATGTGCATATCCATGATTTATGAAGAGGAAGAACGCAAAGCGGTTTTGGGGAGGATTTTTAGGAAAGTAGAAGAGTTTGAAAAGAAATTCAAAAATACTCAGTGATTCCGTCAGTTATAAAACTCATTAACAATTTTATTCTAAGACGATAAAAAGAAAATTAATATAACGAAAAGATACGTACAAAATAATAGAATTTTGGCACTTAAAATACATTTATTCAATAATAATAATTATTGAATGTTTGAGAGGATAAAGACGTGAAAGGTGATTGAAGCTCTTAAAAGTATTTAAGCGTAATTAGGAATAATATTATTAAAATAATTTAAAATAATTACTATAATGAAAATTCATATTTAAATATATGAACTCATTAATGCCATAGCATCTGATAAAACGGATAATGCTAATAATTTTAAAATTAAATTTGAAAAAAAAATCAAATTATTCGCATTTAAACCCTAATATTTAGGTTGGGATGTTAAAACTAGCCTGACGAGTAGAGGCATCTGAAGGAGGTCCTGAGCTCGAGCTCGAGTGTGAGGTACCTACGGCTGCTGAGGATGAAGGCTGGCTACTGGTGCTGTAGTGGGTGTATAAGTTGTTCAGATCTGCCTTAAGCGCTGTGATAAATGTTGCACCCTTCACTATTTTGAGAACCTCAGTTGCCCACCATTTTATCATCGTTAACTTTATTCAGGGGTCGATGATCGGCGCTATGACCAATAATCTATTTATCTTCTCAACCTGCCCTCAATATTTATCATATTTTGACTGCATCTGTAATGTCATACCAGATAACAGTCCGCTTGGGTTAACACAACCTTCTTTCAAGTGGTGGTATAGTATTGAGACCTCGCTGAACCACATATTTGCCGTCACATATGCAGATCCAAATACCTGCTTAATAAGGTCACGGAAGATCTATAAAAAACTGACAAACTCCTCCACATGTTGCTAGTTGGTATTGTCTAGCAGACTAAGCCCCATTTCATTAGGCTCCAACAGAGCATACCTTAGACCTCCCATCCTCGATCTCCAACCGCTTGAATACCTTTTGGTACTTCTGTGACATATCCAACATCAGATGTGTAGAGTTCTATCGAGTGGAAACATCTAGGCACAACATTTTTGAACAGTCCACCCCTACATGTGCTACTATTGTCATGAACTTCCGCAACCTTTGGGAAGAAGCCATTGCGTACCGCAGAATGTTGAAGACTTTGTTGAGGGAATCGTGCACATATTTCAATCTCTCACCTGTTTGATAATTGAAAAATACCCAATTATCATAACAATATAAAAAATATCCTAATTTTTGAAGATTTTAATCATAAAAATATTAAAATATAAAATACAAAATCAAAACCAAAGGCTCACCGACAATAAGGTTGATTATGTGAGCAGTGCATCGAACGTGGATATACTGGTGGTTTTTTAATCACATCATCATTCGTCCTCGTATTCTGTATAAACCATTCGATAGCGGTCTCATTGGCAGCGACATTGTCAACTGTAATGCATAACATTTCTTGAATGCTCCAATCCATCTGACAATCATCCATCTCCGCCCTTATCGATGCACTCTTATGATCAAATATTTCTTTAAACCCAATAATCCTCTTTTTAAGGTTCCATTATTCATCAATATAGTGTGTTGTGATATACATGTACGACGTATTCTGTATGGACATTCATGTGTCGGTTGTAAATGACACTCTCTGGCTAGTGGTCGTAAATATCTTCTTCATCTCTGCCTTCTCCCTCAAATGCCTCTTCATACAATCGCACATCACTATATAACGGGATGGCGGTGAAAATCTTGGCTTGAGAACTTCACAAACTTTCAGAACCCTCTCTTGTTAATTGCGTTAAAAAGCAGCTCATCCTCTATAACCATCTCTGCAAGCACCTCACAGTACACATTCTCACTGTATTGGAGGACCACCAAGTTACTCATCTGTGTTCTTGTCCCAACAGTGGCTATAGAAGTCTGATAATTAAGATTTGTCTGAAACTGACTTGGGGTTGCGTTTAGTAATTTATTATCAACATTAATCTTAAATGGAAATTAAATAGAATTAAATGAACAAATCAAGTAGCATACATATGGGATTAGTCTGACACTAACCTCTTGATGCCATCCCCTTCGCTATTTAGTACCGCTAGCAACCGTTCAGATGTGATAACAGACAAGCAATGTCTTGCTTGAAGCAAAGTAAGGCGAACATTGTTGCTGATACTTTATTCTAAAGGTATATAATTTTTACTTCTTTGATTGCTAGAATATTTGGCTTTGAATATGTGAAAGACGTGTATGCTAATGATGTTGATTTTCTGATGTGTATATGACATGTGACAGAGCGGCATTTGGTAAGTTTTACAAGCATGATAGATATTTGTTTAAAGAAAGCAAGTTATGTGACAAATTGTTCAATGTGTGAATTATAGGTGCATGAGGCACATGGTGGGGGATTAATGGGACACTTTGGTATCAGAAAAATATTAAAAATTTTACATAAACATTTCTTTTGGCCTAGGATGAGAAGAGACATCATTCAAATATGTGGTAGGTGCATTACATGTAGAAAGGTCAAATCTAATATTTTACCTCATGGGTTGTATACACCCTTACGCAATCCTAGTGAGCCATGGGTAGAGATATTTATGGACTTTATTTATGGCTGCTGACTCATTCTAAAAAGTATTTTAGAAATGACTCACAAGTATAAGAATTGTCAAGTAATATTAGGAAAATTTCTAAGTCATTTCCTCGAGGAACGCTTAATTTAATATGCAAATTTATCCACTACCAAAAATAAAATGAAGTTATTACCTAAGACTATCTACAATGGTATTTACAATGGGAATATATTTTTTTTTTTCTCCGACATTATAAAATGCCATGTTTCTTTTGAGTGAGATAGAAGATGATCACTAAAAATTATGCATGAAAAGCAAAGCAAATAATGTATCAAACATGAATTTGGAATCGAAAATATTTGGCTAACATCTAAGAATTTTTTCTAATGCGCCTTGACGCTACTCAAATCATTCCCATGCATTGAGTGAGTTGTGAATGTGCGTTAAATAAACTATAGTTATCCTCGCTTGAAAAGTTAAACCACATTCAATAACTTCATCTAATCCACGTTTCTAAACAACCAATGGAAAATTATGAAGTCTACGTTCTAAGGAACATTTTTTCAAACACCATATATGCGAGACATAAACCAAAATTTTTCATTCCATAGAGTTTCAAACTAACCCAAAAATTACGATACTCAAAATCAAATAACAAAAATAAAAACAACCGAATAGTTAAAGAAATAAAAAAAAATATTGGAAACAGACTACTGGACAGAAATTATAAACTACTAAACGGCATGTGAACAACTACAGAAACATAAGCTATGAAACAAAATATAGAAGTAAACTACCAAAAATGTAAACTGCTGGAAGGAGATAGAAAACCACCAAATGCACCATAAGCTACCCACACAAATGAAAACATAAGTTACAACAAACAAGAGCCATTGAATGAACTATTGAAATGAAGCTACCAAAAATGGAGTAAGCTGCTATTCTAAATCCAACACAATCACTACAGAAAATGAACTACTAAAATAAAGAAAAAGAATTCCAATAAGAAATACTTAAAATTAAGTGCAATGAAATAAGAAACTCCAATCCAGCCCTAAAGGTCTATGGATTCAAGAAAACTATAAAAGACTGAAAATTGAAACAAATGAAAATCTGAGCAAAGCTAGAAGGTGGGTTCGACCAGGCCTCTGATCTACGAAGTCCTCCCAGCAAAAACCGATGAATGAATGGTCTCCTCCCCCTTTTTCTCCTCTTAACCGCAAATTCACCCTTATGCTATTTTCATGTGGCCTACATAGTTTCTTTTGCTGCCAGCAGAATTGGCATGTCCGAAACAGGTAGCGAGTGTTGTGAGTGTCTGAAGGGTAAAGACCTTCATGTTCTTTTTTTACTTTCCATCTTTTTTTCTTTTGCTATCCAACACTCAAAGAACCATTGGATGTGTGGTTCTATCTGGTGCAAAACGTGATGCAATTGGTGCATTATTTTGCATTCAATGCAAAGCTTTGGATGAAGCGGTAAGCAACTGACTTCAATTTGCTACTTGTTTGCCACGTTTTAGATTGAACTTGGAGTGCTGCGTTTTGGCTGTAGCTGTGAGATGAGTTATGCATGCAATTTTCGCAAGTTGTCGCTTGATGCAGGTGTATTGAGGTACTTCATTTTGGTGAGTTGGTGTAGTGAATTCAAGTGCAGAGCTGGGCTTTCATTCGGTGAAGAGATGCAAGGGCATTATCCTGAGTCGGCACAAGCAATTTGGGCTGGAATGAGAGGGTGCCACATTTTGAGTTGTGCATGGCTTGGATGAATTGGTGAGATGTTTTTTTATGATATTTGGTCTGAAACCGTGAGATGCAAATGGGTGCTATAAGTTGAGTCCTGTAAGATATACCAAGAATTTAAAATTATGACCCCTTCTCAATTGCATGTAATAAATTGGAGATTAAAAATCGTAAAACTAGGCTTTAATCAATTAAATTAGAATGGATTTATTAAGCCTAATTCACTTAATTACTAATAGGAAAAATGTGATTGACATCGAATTAAAGTGCAAAATAGTTACAATATTATGGTTCAATCAACTATCTAGGACAAAAAGGGGTAGAGATTATACTTTTGTGGTAGTGGATAGATTTAGTAAAATGGCACATGTTATTCTATGCGATAAAACAAATGATGCCACAAACATAGTATTGTTTCTGATATGAATGTTGAATTCCTTAGATACTTTTGAAAGGTTTTGTGGAGAAAATTAGGTACCAAACTTTTATTTTCCACCACTTGTCATCCACAAACTGACGGACAGGCTGAAATAGTTAACAGGACTTTCACTAAACTTTTATGTTCTATTATTCAAAAGAATTTGATGATTTGGGAGGATTGTTTGCCATTTATAGAATTTGCATATAATAGGAGTATGCATACTTCTACTTCTTATTCTCCCTTTGAAATTGTTTATTTTAATCCACTTACTTATTTAGATTTGATGCCTTTACCTGTTGTTGAAATGAGTAGCTTGGATGGACAAAGAAAGGCCGAATTGGTGAAGTCAACTCATGAGAGGGTATGGCTTCAAATTGCACAAAAGAATGAAAAGTTTGCTTCCCAAACCAATAAGGGGTGAAAGCGTGTAATCTTCGAACCAGGAGATTGAGTTTAGGTTAATGCTTATAAAGTGTATCCTCGAGGAGACGAGCCTTTCCAAATAGTTGAGAAAATTAATGATAATGCTTATAAAGTGAATCTTCCAGGTGAGTATAATATCTCTGCTACTTTCAATATTTCTGATCTTTCTCCCTTTAATGCAGGCGACCATTTGAGTTCGAAACCTTTTGAGGATAAGGAGAATGATGGGCACCATGGTAAGCCAAGTCTTAAAGATCCCTTACAAGTCTAGATGGGCCAATCACAATTTCAAGAGCTAAGAAGATGAAGGAAGCAATACAAGGACTGGTGCAATCCACTTGGCCAAATTTACAAATTCATCGAGTAAGACCCCAACATTCAAGATAGACTTGAAAGAAGAATCAACTTTAAACCATATGATACAAGCTATAGAGAAGGACGGCATAGCCTACTGGTTAGTGAGACTTTTATTTCAATCAGTATAGGCGTGTGGGCTTCTTTTTATGTTTCTATAGTTGTAGATATTTGGTCCTATTTAATTCATTAATTAGACCTCTTTTATTAGTTATAAGAGTGTGGTTTAGGCCGTAGGGTTTCATTAGGGGCTATAAAAATACATGCTTCTTTATTTTACAGAATTATGAGCGTGAATAGTATTTTTTTCAGAGAGAATTCTTGTATTCTGTACTTATTCTTGAATGAACTAAAAACTTATCAAAAGCAAACCCTTTGCAGCGTTCTCTTCTCAATCTAGGTTCTTGAAACAAGTTTTTAATGGATTTAGATCATCTGGACTTGATTCTTGGCTCTTTTGGGTGGATTTCAATTTGTTCGTGGGTTTAAGAGATTTTTAATCCCACGAGTTCACATCAATTCCTAACCAATATGAAATTACATTTATAGGCTAGATTTATTGACCTTAACTGACACCATATCTGTCCTGGTGTCATCCCAGCTTCAATTTCCCCTCTTGATTTTCTCCTTTTTCATCCTCCTAGGTTTCAAGTTCAAGTCCAGTAGCATGACCCCTATCACCATTTACGGAACTTCCACTTAGGCAAGTTTGTGCTTGAAGAATACTTGAAGGCGAACTTGGGGTAGAGACCCACCCCTTGTGGATGTCAAAAGCCCTCTCATTTTCACCTGTAAGCACCCAACCCTCATCAACTAGGAACCCTTCACTACCTACCTCAACAACCTCAAAGGAAGAACTTGTTTCTATATTAACTTTGGGTGATGAAGCAATGATCGTGGACTCTCTAAGGGCAACTTTCAAGAAAGCCCATAGCAATGCAGAAAGAGCATTCCCTCAACCCACGTAAGGGTGTTGACTACCATTACATTGCCCTATAGGACGAAAGAAACCTTAGGCATCTGAAGAGCAGCATGAGCCTTTAGGGCGCACCAATAGCACCTATCTTGCTCGGCAGGTTGGAAGCGGCACAGTCGTGGAAGCAGAAGATGGTGGGATGGGGGCAGTAGCGTTTGATATGAACACAAAAGGTCTCAGATGATTGAAAAAGATGGTGGTGAAATTCTGCCCAATAGGGGCAATGAAGATAGTTAGGGCTACTTTGCCCCAGCTCCTCAAACCTAGGCTTCTTTGCTTTCCTTTCCAGTTGCAAGCTCAAAGGTCGCATGTTGTCCTGATGCGTGGCAGATTGCATAGGGATACACCAAGGTGCCAAGTATCAGTGCCAAGTATCACCTCCTCTGGAGTTGCCTTCGGTCTATTGTCTTTGTCTGAAGGCATGACCCATATATGTCTTGCTGAGGGTACTCCTGCCTATCGTTTGCCCTATGGGGAACTCCCACTCGTTGCTAGGTAGGAAAATAAACTGATGATTCTAGTCTATAACCCAGTTGTACTGTGGCTCTAAACAAGCCACTACACATTACACAAAGCAACGTGGAAGAGGAATCGTTAGTTGTTTAGCCCAAGTAAGTAGATTCAAACACGCGCAACCAAAAGCATTTCAATCTACTAGAAGTGTGCCACCAAAATAGCCTAAAAACAAAGAAATTCCCACTACACTATTTCGTGAGGTCCGTTTCAACCCAAGCCTTAGACTCCTGTGGTCTAAGAATCGCCAAAAGGGCCCAATCCTCCGATTGTCTCGAGTGAAGAAGAGTGCATCCCACTACACCTATTCAGTGGGACACACTGACTCTAAAGTCCCCTATGACATCGAGCATTAAAGGAGGATGTGAGCTCAGCAACTGTTGGGATGCACCTGGAAGCCACGTCACATTAAAAGTGTTGGAACACTACAACCCCAAGACTAAAGCAGCTACGAGAGGGATGACGAAACCTTGACATTAGGTACAAAATGTCCCCCTTGAAACCTCATATAAAAGCTACAGCTTAGGTACAAATAACTCTCTCGAAACTTAATGATTCATTAGCCATTACCCTTGACACGAGAAACTGGCTTAACCTTTAGCTGAACATTCCTCGGGCCACCATGAGCCCCCCTTCGTGCTTGTGTTTGCAAGTGAAGATAGTGGTCTGAATTGTTAGAACCTTATACAGACGTACAAAACATGATGTTAATGTACTCAATTCTTGGCTATAAAGTTGCTTGATTGAGGAAAATTGTTCAAGTTTTACTCGGTCAATCCATTTTATTTTTCATGTTGACAAATAAAGGAAATATTATTTCTATAAAATTGCAAAATTCCAATACCATTTATATTTTTGTGAGATCTAGATTGTTCTTAGAAAAAGGCAAAAAAAGTTTACCAATTTTTTTATTCACGCGTTGCTTGATTGAGGAAAATTGTTCAAGTTTTAATCGGTCAATCCATTTTATTTTTCATGTTGACAAATAAAGGAAATGTCATTTTGATAAAAAGGCAAAAAAAAAAATGTACCAATTTTTTATTCACACGAAATATTAAATGAAAACACTAAACCATTATGACCAAATTCAAATTATTGTTTTCCTCCTAAAAAAATTTATTGTTTTCCTGGGAGGGTAAGGCCCATAAAGTTAAAAAGCCCGGTGCATCTACCTTGCAGTATACGTCCTGTTGCGTGCACTTGGTCCAAAAATTCATGGTTGCGAACCCATTAATTTCCACGTGAGATAAAAAGTATGTGGGTTTATTCCAGAAAGTATCTTTTGAACACAATGTATTATTAATTTCAACAAATATCTTTAAATTATTATTTTTTAATCATACGAAAGCTGATATCTACGTATAATTATTTGTAAGATAAAACTGGACATTGAGGAAAATAAATTAAAAAATGTATGTATAAGAATTGAGTTACAATATAAGTTCCAAGTTTCCAACTAATGCAAACACCAAACAAATAATTAATAATGCGATAATACTTAAATGAAAAAACCAATCAAATGATGATGTTATAATATCTTTGCAATGGACCCGTAACTTAAATGAAAAACCAATCAAATAATTAATATCTATGTTATAATATCTATGTAATGCCAATCTCCAGAAGTGATGGAAGAGAGATTAAAAGAGATAAAGAGAACGGTTTTCCTTTCTGTCGTTCATATTCAATAATGGCAATTGTGACATCTCGAACTTTCGTGATAAACTAATTATCCATAATAGGATTAGATGAGTATTTTTTTTATTTGTTTTGAGGTATTTAGTGCCTTAAAGAAGAAAAAAAAAGATGAGAAGAGAGAAAACATTTTTGAAGAAAACCCTAAGTATTGGTGGATTTGGATCCTTTTATCTATTTAAAGTGTAGTGGTTTGGCCCAAGAGATTGGAATAAGGCCCAAAGACCCACGAAAATATAGATGGCCAGCTATGCAAGGAGGTGGTGCCTAAGGACCCTAGGGATTCCTTGAACAAGTGGCAAAGTAAGACATAAGTCTTTCGCCCTTCCAAGGAAGCTTCTTACATGGGGAAGACCAAAAATTAGATTTTGTGGGGATCAAGGGCATGCTAGGCATGTAAGAGAGAGAGAGAGAGAGAGTGGAGTGGGGAAGTGGAAATGTCACCTGGAAAATGACAAGTCACCCTCACCCATTTCATGCCAAATGGCAAGCAAGAAGATAAGTTTTTGTGAGATACCCAAAGAACCCTTCCTAGGCTTTTGTCTTAGGTAAGGATTGAAGGCTAAAATAGGAAATTTGGGAGGGAGAGAATTTCGGCTAAGAGGAGAGAGAGAAATCAAATCCCATATCTTTTTGGTTTCCCAAGCAAATCTCATCATTTTGGAAGGAATAAGAAGAAATTTGCCAAATGTTATACATGCATTGGGAGCATGTTTTGAAAAGAAAGAGAGTATAAAATGGGAGAGCCAAAATTGAGGAGACTTTTCCCATTTCCATTTTTGCCTATTCATCTCCGATAGGTTTCAACCAAGAGGTTTTCTCCATGTTCTTAATCTTTCTTCCATTTTCTCACTAGCCAAATACCTTCATTTGTGATCATTTCATTTGATTTTCGTCGCGAATCTTTTAGAAACATCATCTATTACAGGTAAGCAACCTATGATCTTATTTTTAGAACACCATGCACGTTTTTTAGAGGGTTTCTTTTTCCTAGAGTTTCGACTTTGAAAATCATACACACGTTTTCACGTAAAAACTAGGATTGTAATCATCTCTGCAATGGAACCCTAGATTTTCTTGAGTTCTTAAACAAGGAAAAATCAAGTTTTATAGATTAAATTACGTTTTTTAAAAAGAAAACAACATCTAGAATTTGTCTCTTGGAAGAGATACTGCCCTAGATTATTTTGAAGAAAAGTAGTGTTTTTCTTATAAAAGAAACACCATTTATTTTCTAAGTTCCAAATATAGATTTTCTTGAGTTTAAATCTTGACTTTCTCTTTGATTTGTTTTCAGATTCTTGCTTATAATTTCTTGGATACTTTTGTAAGTATACTTTTAACCTAGTTTTGGTATTATTTGTATATGATGTGTGAACTTGTTTGCTTTTCGTTATCTATTTGTTTTTTTGTTTGTTTGCTATATTTCTCAAGGATATTCTAAGGTTTAACTTAAGGATATTTGAAGGTATTAATGTTGGTTATTTGAAAAGCTATTAAGTGGTATGATTTATAGAGAATTCGGCCTATGTGATTTTGGTGGAAAAATGAATGATTTTTTGATAAAAAGGAGGATCTATTTGGGACTTATAGGTTCGGCCTTGGCTAATTCTCGAGGTAAAAGTTATGCTTTTGATTCATGAATGGAGATGTGATCATTTTACTAAATTACTTGGGTGATTCATGGACTTTAGTTCATTGTTTGCCTTAGAATATGATTCGGGTATATGCATGTTTAAATGGGTTGAGGATAAATCATGATGATTGATGAAGGAAACCATGTTATGAGTTACATAGGGTTTCAGCTTAGGCTTCTATTGTAGCCTAAGGATGTGTTTTGATGAATGCTGAAAGGATGCATGAGTTGATATGTTTCCATGAACTTAATTATATTTGCATGTTCTAATATTCTCAAGCTAATCCAAGGTGCATTTAGAAAAACCGGCCTTTTAGTTCTAGAAATTCCTCGTTCTCTCTAAAACAAAGCCCTACCTGAAAACCATTGTTGAGGGGGGTGGGAGCTTTGGCTCCCCCCTTTTTCATCCATCCGTCCTTTCCCCTATGGTTTCCTTTCCTTTAGTTTTCTTCGGTTTGCTAGTCTCCCTCTTGCTGCCCTTTTCCTTCCCTTTGCTGTGTTTCTCTTAGTTTCGTTTGCCTTTTCCCTTTGTTTTTGTTTTCATTTTTCTGGTTTTCGTGTTGCAGGTAGGGGAGTGGCTCGCGTCTTTTTTCGATGGCCTACGTCCACCATGTATCCCGCCAGGTGGCCCTAGGACCAAAGCGTGGCGCATGCCCATCACGTGCCACCACCATCGTCCTTGTAGCTTTGGTGTGCCAGTAGTTTTTTTCAATTTTTGATGGTTTTAGTTAATGTAGCTTCTTCTTTTTTTGTATTAATAAAATCAAAAGTTCTTTCCCTGCTGTCCCACTCCTCTTTAGAGGTGTTGGGTTTGGTCCCTCTCCTCCTTTAGAGGGAAGAGGGTTTGCTTCGGTGGGTGGGGTTTAGGTTACATTTGGTCATCTTTGTCCAATCAAAGTGCCTCAATCTTCGACAAACTGAGATTAAACCCCTTATGGTTTGTCACATGAGAGTATTTAGAAGTTAAGACAATATCCGTCACAATTTTTATTTGTGTGCATGTAGTCCATGTCATATGTTTTCATGTCTTTTGGTCAATGACTTCAAAAGAAAATAGTCAAGTATTTTATAAGAACTCCAAAGGCTAGGACGGGAAAATACTTTAGTGGAACTCCCTATTCACTCAGGAGTGATTAAAGTCGAGTGAAATCCTTGGGTCAATAAAGAACAGTCGAGGGACCTCGATGGTTTCTATAGAATGATTCTGGAGCGAAGTTGCACCTAAATCTAGTGGGCGCTAAGGACGGTGAGGGCGAAATAAGCGAGTTGCCGTATAAGTATATGAATATGACGTAGTCATCTTGACTAATGGAGTTATAGATTGATGTGGTAACTAGCGGGGAACACACGGTGCATAAGGGAGCCGTGAGATATCCACACAAGTATACAAAAGTCATGACAAGAAAGGCTATGAGCCTATGAATGATACGAATGATACGAATGATATGAATGTTAAAAAAAGTTAAGAATGACATGAACGTCATGAAATATATGAAATATTACAGATACGTGTTAAAGAAAAGTTAAAGAAGAATGAAGGTCTTTTACATGAAAAGTGCATGATGCATAAGTCAAGTCATAAGTCCCATTGTTCATGATTCATGCTTTTGTTTACATTTGTTTGCATTTACCTTTATATTCTTATGATACATGTACTATGGTATTTATGTACTTATTGAGATTTCTCAAAATCTCACTTTGGTAGTTTCAACTACCATTTCTTTCCCGATATGGTAGAAGTGATTATAGGACTAGATGGGGAAGCGCAAAAGCCGCCTCCCAAGAAGACTCAGGAGACCCCAAAGAGCCCTGAGGGGCCCTTGGTGTGCTTTACGCACGATAGGCTGGCAGAGGTGGATGAGTTTTTTAGTTCAAATTATGAAGCTTTTTGAGAAGCTTAGGAGGCTCATGCATGAAGGACGGGCTAAGCAGGACTAGCCCAGTGGGACCCCTAGCTTAGAGTGATAGACCTTACATGGGTTTAAGTTCATTTTTATAAAAGGCAATGTTATTTTATCTTTAAATGTTTGAGATTTATGGTTCCCCGTGTTTTGGGAACTTGAACATTGATATTTTGAGGTGCAATTGCTTATTAAAGCTTTTGGGATAGTTGCATTAGTGATTAACATGTGATTGATGACATTATCTAGTTATTTTACCTATCTGGCTAGAACTAATTTTTGCACTACGATAATTATTGCATACTGCTAGTAAGTTAAGTGCATGCATTTTATATTGTCGTGAACGAGGAGGTATGTAGCCTTGTGTTACATGTCCTCAACATTTCAAGTTTACTTTAAATCTCAAACTTAGGTTGGGGGCGCTGACAACAATTCTGCCATTCGAGACTTCCACAATAGCTCGTCACATACTTCCCTCTCTCAAAGCACCTTACCCACAAGGTGAGGAAATTTATTTTTGAGCTTCCAGTATGGTTCTCATGTGGCTTCCTCTATGCAGCTCCCAACCACTGAACCAAGACTTCCACAATAGCTCAGTTATTAACCTTTCGACTCTTTCTCTAGAAAATCTATTGTGGCTTTGGTTCAAGCTTTCCATATGCATCAATTAGTGGTAAAGTTCACAATGGAGAAATAGCTGGCCAAGCTTCTTCTTCAAAGAAGACACGTGGAAGACAGGATGCAAACGAGGCTGTGGATGCAAATGTAAGCAGCATTTCCAATTCAACTAACAATCTGAAAAGGTCCAAAAAACTTAGATGCTTGCTTCATATTTCTTCTTAGTGCCTAAGGCATCTGTCTATAAGGCTGAAGCCTTAAATAGACCCAATCACCAACTACAAATTCCCTCTCAGTATGCCTCTTATCAAAGAAAAGTTTCATTCTTTCTTGTGCCAAAATTTTCTCTCTTGTTCTCAATAACTCTTCAACAACTTGATTTTGAGAAAGGCCTGGTATGTACTCTTGCAATCTCGTCAGAGGGACCCTATAAGCTACTTCATATGGAGTCATTTTTGTTGAAGTATGGCAACTGTACCACCATTTTGCCAATGATAGTCAATTAAACCATCCTTTCGATTTGTCTCCTGAAATGCTCCTAAGAAAGTGTTCCACACATTTGTTTACTGCCTCAATTTGACCATCGGTATGTGGATGGTAAGCTGAGGAGTAGGAAAAATTAACTCCCTACAAATTGAAAAATTCCTTCCAAATGAGCTTGTAAAGGTAGCCCCTCGATCAGACACAATACTGCTGGACATCCCATGCAATTTAAAAACATTGTGAAGGAACAAAGCAGAAACTGTGGCTGCTGTAAAAGGGTGTTTTAGTGGTAAAGTTCACAATGGAGAAATAGCTGGCCAAGCTTCTTCTTCAAAGAAGACACGTGGAAGACAGGGTGCAAACGAGGCTGTGGATGCAAATGTAAGCAGCATTTCCAATTCAACTAACAATCTGAAAAGGTCCAAAAAACTTAGATGCTTGCTTCATATTTCTTCTTAGTGCCTAAGGCATCTGTCTATAAGGCTGAAGCCTTAAATAGACCCAATCACCAACTACAAATTCCCTCTCAGTATGCCTCTTATCAAAGAAAAGTTTCATTCTTTCTTGTGCCAAAATTTTCTCTCTTGTTCTCAATAACTCTTCAACAACTTGATTTTGAGAAAGGCCTGGTATGTACTCTTGCAATCTCGTCAGAGGGACCCTATAAGCTACTTCATATGGAGTCATTTTTGTTGAAGTATGGCAACTGTACCACCATTTTGCCAATGATAGTCAATTAAACCATCCTTTCGATTTGTCTCCTGAAATGCTCCTAAGAAAGTGTTCCACACATTTGTTTACTGCCTCAATTTGACCATCGGTATGTGGATGGTAAGCTGAGGAGTAGGAAAAATTAACTCCCTACAAATTGAAAAATTCCTTCCAAATGAGCTTGTAAAGGTAGCCCCTCGATCAGACACAATACTGCTGGACATCCCATGCAATTTAAAAACATTGTGAAGGAACAAAGCAGAAACTGTGGCTGCTGTAAAAGGGTGTTTTAAGGCTAGGAATTCAATAGCCTATCAACCATTACCATAATCACATAAAATCCTTTTGACAAGGGCAAGGATTCAATGAAATCTATGGACACAATAATCCATACTCTCTGAGGAATAGTTAAGGGTTGCAGAAACCTTACAAGCACAATATTCACTCTTTTATTTCTTTGGCAAAGTTCACATTCCCTTATAAACATCTTGATGGGCACCATGGTGGGCCAAGTCTTAAAAATCCTTTGCAAGTTCTAGATTGGTCAATCACAAAGTCAAGAGTTAAGAAGATCAAGGAAGCAATGCAAAAACTGGTACAATCTACTTGGGCCGAGTTTACAAATTCATGGAGCAAGACCCCAACATTTAAGATAAACTTGAAAGAAGAATCAACTTTAATCCATGTGATACAAGCTACGGATAAGCGGTGGCAAAACCTAGTAGTTTAGTAAAGATTTTTATTTCAACAAGCATAGGCATATTAGCCGATTTTATGTTTCTATGGTTGTAGATATTTAGACCTATTTAATTCATTCAGTGGACTTCTTTTATTAGGTATAGGAGTGTAGTTTAGGAGTTTAGGTATTCAGCTCATGTCTTTAAGTGATGTAGGCCTTGTTAGGCCCTAAGGTTTCAATGGAGGCTATAAAAACACATGCTTCTTCATTTTATATAATTATGAGCATGAATAGTATTTTATTCAGAGAGAATTCTTGTTTTCTCTTCTTATTCTTGAATGAACTAAGAAATTATCAAAGGCAAACCATTTGTGGCATTCTCTCCACAATTTAGGTTCTTGAAAAAAGTTTTCAACATGTTTAAATCATCTTGACTTGATTCTTGGCTTTCTTAGGTGGATTTTAATTTATTCGTGGGTTTAAGGGATTTTTAATCTCACAGGTTCACATCACTTCTTCACCTCGAGCTTCAAACTAGGCCAATAAAAGTCTACCCTTGCTCCATACAAGGATTTGTGAAATCCTGAGTGTCCAACTAATGGGCTAGCATGAACAAAGTATAAGAGCTTCATTTTTAATTTCGGGAAGGGGACTGCCCAAGTGGGATACAGAAATAGGGTTAAGGGACACGGGATCATCAACTTCATCTCTCCTGGACAAAGCATCTGCTACTTTGTTATCAATTTCCTTCTTATATTCAATTGTGAACTCATAGCCTAAAAGCTTAGAAAGCCACTTCTGCTGGGCAGCTATTCCTATTTTTTGATATTTCAAACTATGGTGATCAGTCCTCCCCACAAAAGAACTTTCAAGAAGGTAAGGTCTCCATTTCTTGAGAGCAAGCGTCAATGCCAAAAACTCTTTCTCGTATGTGGATAGCAACAAGTTTTTGCCTTTCAAGGCTTGGCTTAAAAATGCCAAGAGACTTTGATCTTGCATCAATACAGATCCAATGCCATTTGTACAGGCATCAGATCCAATAATAAACCCCTTTGTAAAATATGGCAGTGCTAGCACAAGTGGATTGGTCACAGCTACCTTCAGATCTTCAAATGCTTTGTTCGTTTCCAAAGTCCACACAAAATCATCTTTTTTAAGTAATGATATCAAGGGGACAATTACAAGTTCAGAAGATCTAACGAACCTTCCGTAGTAACTCGTGAGGCCAAGAAATCCCCTCAATCCTTTCACATTATTTGGCATAGGCCAGTTGAGTATTGCCTCCAATTTCTTGGGATCTGCTTTCACCCCAACTTTTAAAATCAAATGGCCAAGGTACTTGATCTCTTCACAAGCAAAGTGGAACTTAGGACAGTAAGCTACATGTGAACAATGGGACTCTATATCCTTACCATACATAAGGATATCATAATAAAAAAACAATTGCAAACTTTCCCAAAAAAGATCTAAATACATCATTCATAAGACCTTGAAATGTTGAGGGTACAATTGTGAGACCAATGGGCATTATAAGGAACTCATAATGCTCTTCATATGTTCTAAATGTTTTCTTAGTAATATCATCCTCCCTCATTCTAATTTGGTGGTAACCGATTGAAGATTAAGTTTAAAAAATATTGTTGCCCCAAACAATTCATTAATTAACTCATCTATAACAAGCATGGGGTACTTATCTTTTATTGCAGTCTCATTTAAAGCACTGTAGTCAATGCACATTCTCCATGATCCATCACCTTTCTTTACTAGTAGCACAAGACTTGAAAAAAGGAATTGGCTGGGTCTGGTGACACCAGATTACAGTTGCTCCTTTACAATCTTCTCAATCTTGGATTTTTGGTATTGTGGATACTTGTAAGGCCTCACACTTACAGGTATAGAACCTTGTTTCAAGTTTATCTAATGATCATGTGATCTCTGAGTTGGTAAACAAAATGGTTCCTCAAAGACAATGCTGATGGTCTTCAACAATTCAGTAATTTCCTCAGGATCCTTCATAGTAACTTCCTGAGGTTGCATAGAAGTCATGTGCAAGGAGAAGATAAACCTTGTAAAGTAACAGATTGTCCTTCAAACTCAAAGCTCACCTGTAGCTTTTTAAAATCCCACTATATAGGTTTTTTAAGTGAATAAGGCCATTGAATTCCTAAGAGAACATCACAGCCTCCTAACTTCAGAGTTCAAAAATCTAAAAGAAATGTTGTGCTTTGCATCTAAACCTTCACAATAGCACATACACCTTGACTGCTAATTGAATTACCATTAGCAATTTGAACTTGAGATTTGACTTTTGGAAACATAACCCAAAATTGATAGCCAGTATATCAACAAAATTATGGGTGCTCCACATCAAAATTAACACCCACTTGGTGTCCCCATCATTGCTTGTACCAAAATATTAGCAACTTGAGTACGCTCATTGTCTTGATCTTGATCAGCTTGTATCCACTGATCTTGTTCCAAGTCCATATAGCCACTGTCATCGTTAGCAAAATCCATCCCTTCTAAAAGATAAATCTTTGGCTTTGTCCATTTGTGGCCTTGATGCCACTTGTCATCACAAAAGAAACGAAGACCTTTCTTTTTCCTTTCTTGCATTTCTCATCAGAGATTCTTGATATGGCACTCGAGAAATAGGTGCTGTTTTAGAAGCACCCAACATGGAATTTGGTAAAATAGAGATATTGAAATTATTACTCAAGGAGGATGGATTGTTCTCATAAGAATTACCTCTCCATACTTTCTTGGCACTCCAAGCATACTATTCTTGTATCCTTGCTAGTCCAAATGCTTCATTCAAGTTTGCTGGTTTCAACATTCTTAGTGGGGATTATATCTCATGCTTGAGTCGACTAAGGAACAGACTCAACTTATTCTTGTTAGAGACACCCTTTACTGTGTTGGGGAGCAATTCAAATTCACTTTTATAGGCTATAATTGTGCTGAGTTGCTTCAATCTTAATAAAGCTTGAGTGAACTTATCACAAAAGTGGGACACACTTGCTTCACTCACATCATGGTACCACACTAGGGCCTCATCATCCAAGTGGCACTTGATGATAGAGAAAATACTGATTTACTCTATAAACCAAAACCGAAGGGTTATGGCCAGAAAATCTTGAAAAATCAATCTTTATCCCTCTAGGCAAAATTCATTCCTTGGTATCTTGATTCTAGGATTCATCAACATCTTCCCCATTTGTATTTTCGTTAGTATTTAAACCATTATTCATGCCAATTCCATTCTCATTCAAAACACTATTTGCCATCGAGTGACCCACTAAAATTCTGGAAATCTACTGCAAAACTTCCGTGAATCTCTTTTCTTGATTCTTGCAATCAATTCTGGCAGTTTCTTCCTACTACACTAAACTGGAAATTGTGTCCTCAATTTGTTTGTGTTGTCGTTCTTGTCGTTATCACAGGTGAAGGATAGTTTCTTTCAACTGAGCAAAAGAACGAGTTCCTTTTGTCATGAATGACTCGTGATACCAATTATAATGGGCCTATAACTTTGACTATTTCAAGATGTTAATCTCCAGAAGTGATGGAAGAGAGATGTGAAGAGATAGAGAGAATTCAAAGGAACAAGAAGAGGATTTGTTTGAACTTTCATGAATGATTCATTTCATCGTAGCATCTATTTTTATAGTTGAAGGAAGTAACAAAAAGTTGGTGTATCTAGTCAGCCCATTTTAACACAAAACGATGCTGCTAGGGCTGTAAAAAAACCGAACTGGACCGGTAGACCGGACCGGACCAGTTGTCCCGGACCGAACCCCACATATATATATTTATATATGTATATATAAAAATAGTATATAAATTATAATATTAATATTAATATAAATTAATATATTAATATATAATATATAATATATATACTCTTATAATATTAACATATTATAATTTATTGGTTGACTAATTGTAGTATAAAAATATAAATTATAATATATCTATATAGAATATTAGTAATAACTTATAAGTAATAAGTGTATTATTATTATTTAATATATTATTACTAATTTATCACTATTTACTAACATATAAATATATATATACTAATGTAATAGTGTTATTAGTTA
This sequence comes from Platycarya longipes, assembly GCA_036559045.1. Classification (NCBI taxonomy): domain Eukaryota; kingdom Viridiplantae; phylum Streptophyta; class Magnoliopsida; order Fagales; family Juglandaceae; genus Platycarya; species Platycarya longipes. The sequence goes on from CM071797.1 coordinate 19,443,702, forward strand.
TAATTTACTAACATACTTAATATATATTATATACTAACATATTAATATATAATATATACTCTTATAATATTAACATATTATAATTCATAGTAGTTAAATTTGGGCCAAAAAAATATTTGATCATTATAGAATTTTAGATTAAATTTAATCCATTAAATCATATGGGGCACCCCTAGACCGGACTGGACCGCCCCTGGACCGAATTGGACCGGACTGGTATAGACCGAACTCCTGTTCGGTCCGGTCCAGAGTGAGAGAATTCTTAGACCGAATGTAACCGATCCACAAATTTTCCGAACCGAACAGGACCGGACTGGACCATTTACACCCCTAGATGCCGCACCACTAAATGATCGCAATTACAATTACAACACAAAATGATGTTGTTCTACTTAAGTTCCTTTAAACAACAAGCTGCATACAAAATTAACTAACTAATGGTTTATCTTTCTGTCGTTCATCCTCAACAATGGCAATTCTGTCATTCGAGACTTCCACAATAGCTCGTCACAATCTAAGCAAAAGATTGGATATGTAAAATATCTTTTGCCTGTACAATTGAAAAAATATGTTGTATGGATGGCTCTATGGCCACTGCTAGGAGCTCCTGTTGTGGGCTCTCGCTAATGCATTTCATGTAATTTTTTTACCTTTTTTTACATGTGTGTTTTAACACTTTTAAATATTTTTAAAAAAAATCAAAACAATATTAAAGAAATATTTTCATCATTATTAAGTAAAAATATAATTGCATGCGTTTCCAAGATATAGGTCATGTACCGTGTGATCAACAAAATAATTGCAACTAAGTTCATGTAATTATATTTGAGACACAAACACTTTGAACATAGCTCATAAGATGAAGTTTTATTTCTTATTCAATTGATTAGAATGTATGCGACAATACATTTATTCCTTCAATTAATTATAATTTAGATGTATTTCTTACTCTATGTGTTGTCTTGTTGTGTCTTCTTCTAATTTTTTCCTTTTATCGTTATGCATTTATACGTCCCTCATTTCCATAAAGCTAGATTTTATTCAAGTGAGAGAGCAAGACAGGTGCATGCCTGTCGGCGCCCCCAGCTCCAGCTTAGGATTTGACGGTTACTAAACACGCCGAGAACACGTAACACATGGCCGCATATCCCCCATACATGACAATTAAGATGCAATGCACTTAACTTACTAGTAGTATGCAATAAAAATCGCAGCAAAAAAATTCTTTCTAATATTCTAAGGAAATGGTGATATAATATAATATCACATGGTACTGTAATAGTGTAAATATCCCAAAAATCTTAATAAAATAAATGAACCTCAAAATCTTAAGTGTCTAGCACCCCCGAAACAAGCAAGGACTATTTTTCAAAGATAAATGCTTTACCCGTAAAGAGATAACACAAAATAAATCTCACAAACTGGTGTAGGTTTATGTGGTTCATCAGATTATGAAGTTAGTTTTATTGTAAAGTAGATCTAACAGCTTATATAAAATCACGTCAGTTTGTGAAATTAATTTTGTGGGATCTCTTTATGGCTATAGCAGTCCTCTTTTACAAAATAACAACTTTCCAAAATAACTAAGTCATAATTCTTCAAGAGTGATGCTAATGGTCCTACTAGGCCTTGGCTCAAAATCCTTAGCTCTTCAAAAAGATTCATAATCTCAACCAGGAACTGATTGGCTGCCTGCAGCTTATCCAAAGTGGTCTTTTGCACTTTCCCATCACCATCTATAATAACTTCTACCATTCCAGGAGGAGAATAGTAGTAGAAACTACCACAATGAGATTTCGAGAAATCTCAATAAGTAAACAGGTAACATACCATAAATATCATAGGCATATTAAGGTAAATGCAAACAAATGCATGGACATATACATAAGATTTGAAACTCTAACTCATGCATCATGTACTTCCTTGTAAAAAGACATTTTTTCTTCTCTTAAATCTTAACACGAATTCATATAATTTAAACTCGGGTTCTTGTTCATATCATTTCATCGTATGCCAACTTATATCATTTCAAAGCATATCACATAGAGATCAAGTCTCGTCAATTCATTTAGAAATTCATATTTAAAACATATGGCATCATGGCATATCATTAATATCATTTTATAGAGCTTAAATGCCTTATTCTTATCATGTCATTCTATTAACATGTACGGATATCTTATAACTCTCCTAAGCATCGTATGTTCTCCGCTAGTTACCACATCAACCTATGACTTACTTAGTTGAGATGACTATGTCATACATCTTATAAACCCATATATGGAAATTCACATACTTTGCCTTCACCGTGAGATGCACCTACTAGCTTTAGGCAACTTTGCTCTAGTATCCTTCTATAGGAACCATTTGAAATTCGTTGACTGTAATTTGTCGACTCAGGGGTTCCACTCAACTTTAAATGCTCCAGAGTGAATAGGGAGTTCCACTACGGCATTTTCATGTCCTAGAATTTGGGGTTGTTATAAAACTTTTAATTATTTCTTTTCAAAACATAGACCCAAAAGTATGTAACGTATAACATAAACTCATATGCAAACATTGACTCATATATGCAAGGTATGAAATCGAACCATACCCTCTCATTCATAGCATACATTTCTAATCATAACTTAAAAAAACTAGAACATGTAAATACACTTCATTTCATAAAAAATTAACCATTTAAACTTAGAAGGATAAAATTCGAATTTCTACCAAACTCTAAGTGATATTGGCCGAATCACTTGAACCATTTAAAGTGGTCATTTTCACCCTTCTATCTTATAAACTTATGCATCTACTCAAGTATTTATCCAAACAAACATGCTAAGTTATCTCCCAAGGTATAGTCGAACCCTAAAGCTCCCTAAGATGTTCTTTTTCCATCAAAACATCACAATACTTCTTTGAACTACATTAATCCCTCGAGGCCGAATGTATATTCTCTAGTAATTGACAAGTCGACATCATTAACATGTAGAACTAGTGTAGACTGAACATGCATCCATTCATACACTGAGATCTTCACTAAAAACATAACACATACCCAAAGTTGAATCATATAAGTCCTTAAACCTCATGATTTTCATCCAATAATCAATCCAACACATCTCCAAACACTTAGGCCAAATCACATAGATCATAACATCTCCATCTCTATATTTCCATCAATTCTCAATATACATAGGCCGAAATCTTTACATATAACTTAAGATAATATTCGAATAATTAAGCAAATAAACAACAAACAAGATTCACACAATATATGCAAATAACATCCAAGATAAGTTAAGTGTTTACTTACAAAAATCAGTAATAAGTAAGAGAAAATCTAAAAATAATCAAGGAAACATATCAAGATTCGAGTACACAAATCCTAAATCTGAAATCTTCAAGTGAGGGTGAGTACTTGGTATTTTAAATGACCAAATCTTCTCTCCAAAAATCCTAAAGCTGAAGCTCTAAGAAATCAAACACTAAGTTTTCTTTCCTCTAGTGAAATCCGAAAGTCTTTTACTTAAAATCTCATTTTTCTACGTTCAAAACATCAAGAACATCTAGGGTTCCATATTTTTAAATAAGATAAAGCCTAGTGTGAAAGTAGGTGTTAGTGTAAGAAAATCTTTAGATCTGAAAATAATAAGGTTGTTTCTTCAATCAAATCGTGCATGGTATGTTAAAATAACTCAAAAATATGAAAATATAATAGTGTTTAGCTAGTGAGAAAATGAAGGAAAATGGTGACCTAGTGGAAAACTTGTCTTGGTCGAAACCCTAAAGTGGAGGGAAACAAAAAGGTATTTCAAAAAGCCCCCTCATTTTCGGCCATCGCTTTATATAGGATCCCCACATGCATTTTCCACGCAATGCGTGCTTACCACTTGTCTATTTCTTCCATATTTTTCCTCATGATAGATGTCATGGAAAAGACAGTATCAAGTGAGGATTTAGCTAAGCCTTCTCTCTTAAATCCAAAAATCCTACTTCTCCCTCTCTCACATTTCACCTCTCAACATGTGTCTAGGTTTAAAATATTAAAAGTGTCTCCAAGTGATTTTGCTCAAAACCCTAATCCTTCTCTCTTATATGGCATGTGTGGAGTATGTAAAGAGATCATGTATGACAATTAAAAGGTCTTTTTATCATTTCTAAGGCAATTTTTCACTTCCACACTCAACTTCTCTCCCCCATACGTCGACCACACTCTTCATCTTTACAAAATCCTTCTAGAAATCACATTTTCCTCTTCTCAAATAAGACACATTTTAAGAAAAGCAAAAGTTGCTTGTATCTTAGCTTAACATGTGTCTAAGTGGGATTCAAAATCCAAAGCGGCGCCTAACACCACTATGGCCGAATCTCTTGGGCCTTTTGGGCCTTTTTCAAATTTCTTCTTGAGATGTCCATATATTATATACCCTTCTCTATTGCCAAGTGATGCATCTTTATTCTTCCCAAGTTTATCTTGTGCTTTCAAGGTAATAGGCCTCATGAACTCACTCTTTTGGGCCTGATTCCTTTTATGCCTTATCAAAATAGAAAGCCTTGCACCAAAAAGGATACAAACCAAGCAAGCTTTAAGATTTACTTAAAACGCCCTCTCTTATGCCAATCCAAACGCCTCAATAATAAAATATTATTATTATTCATTTCAAGCATGAATAAGGTTATTCCTGAAAAAAATCCGAGATGTCACAATACTACTGTGCCACCTCCCTAGTATTAAATAGCGCTTACGATCTCTCCTTTTGTTGTCAAAATATATTAAAAGATCTATCTTTCAAATAATTAAAATGGAGATTACTATTTCCTAAATTGGACGTAGACGCTCCTAACCTAACCGGAGGGAAGCCTCTCCGTTTCTTTCACTTTTACCTTCACGAATGAACTCCAGGAAGCCATTATAAAAGGAGGCCGCCGCTCAAATGGGAATATAATGTATACTACTGTGAGACAGAGAAAAGGTAGAAGAATATACTTCATACATGTAAATCGTCTTTTCCACTAACTCATGTGCAATAATAGTATTTAGTAACTATTAGATATAATTAACTAAACTATTATTTATTAATATATTTTCCAGATCAACAATGTACCTTACTAACGCTAACACTAACAGACCAAATTTTAGGACAAAATCGTTTAAAACTTGCTAGAGTGAATCGATCCCACTTCGTTCTTCATCAAACAATGCTGCAAAGTACCTGCATTGTCCTGATCTATCTTACGTGCACATTTTCTCGGTTTGGTAGAGCAGAGCTCAACTTCACTCTTCCCGGCCAGCATCCTAACCCCGAAGCTGTTGTCCAAGACGTGCACAGGTACGTACATTTTCATATATTTCTCCGTCATGAGGCCCTTGCCTGTGTCTTCCAATTTTGGATACTATTCTGGATTGTTGTGCGTTTTTGGTTCTTCACGACCTATTTTGATCACCCTAATCCGGCTCATTTTGCGGCGTTTCTTTTTTGGGATGGTCTGTACGTACCTTAATTTATTTCTTTTCTTGCAGGAGGGTAAATGCTTCTGTAAATAGGCGCATGCTACAAGTATCCCAGCATGACCAGTCTTCATGCCTAACCGGAAACCCCATAGATGACTGCTGGAAATGTGACCCGGACTGGCCCAACAACCGACAGAGACTAGCAGATTGCGCCATTGGGTTCGGACAGTACTCCCTGGGGGGCAAAAATGGAGAATTCTATATTGTCACCGACTCCACAGACGATGATCCTGTCAATCCTAAGCCAGGGACTCTACGTTATGCTGTGATCCAAACTGAACCTTTGTGGATCGTGTTCCCCAGAACCATGCTCATAAAACTCTCCCAGGAGCTCATCTTTAATAGCTATAAAACTCTCGATGGACGTGGGGCCAATGTTCACATCGTGGGCGGAGGCTGCATCACTCTTCAGTTCATAAGCAATGTCATCATTCACAACATACATATCCACCATTGTCATCCCTCAGGTGAGAAAGAATATTCTGACTGCTTTTTGTTTATTGTTTGTTTTCACACTTCTATACACATTAGATTCGGCCAACTAAAATGTACCAAAGCAATACTTCGGGGAATATAGGTCAGATTTCACAACTTCTCTTCTTCTTTTTTCCTTCTTTTTTCGGGTAAGAAAAATAAAATGCTGATCTACATCCACATTTTGTATGATTCTGTTATAAGCGCTCACATAAAATATTATGTCCTTAATTAGTAGTATCAATGACTACCCAAGATATCCATTATCAATTGTTTTTCTAATTTCTATTCTAAATTAATTTAAATGTCAATTTATCCTTAAAATACTAAATATTAATCATTTCACCATTGCCTAAGATCTAGATGTTAATATTAGCAAAAAAGGATATGTGATACAATCTTCATAGTTATATCCTAACAAAAATTACTGTAAATTATCAATTTTTGATGGTTTTGGATTCAAATATTTCAATGTTACTGCAAATTAAGTTTGTGAAGTACTAAATTGTGGTATCCCTAAATTATAACTTTACGAAAATGGTGAATTGTAAGCCTAGGATAATGATCATAGGCTTGCAATTCTTTTACCGCCACTTTATCATTTATAGTCATGTATTTTTTTCTTTTTTTAAGTATGTTTTTAATATTCTTAATTATTAAAGAAAAAAAATTTTAAAATAATTTTATTAATAATTAATTCTTTAATTATTAAATAAAAAAATTTTAAAAATTAAAAATTAAAAATTAAAAATTAAAAATTAAAAAGAATGATAGAAAAGTAGTAAAATATTTATCATTATTCATGTATTATTTATGTATGAATTTTGTCAAAGAATACTATCAACAACAGTAATTTAATGATTGAGACACCCATTAAGGGTTTTTAAAAGTTTTAGGTTTGAGTGTGTGGAAACTGAAAGAGCCCGTAATCCGCGTGTATTGCCGGGGAAAAGAAAAAGGTTTTATTCGTATGTCATAATAACATCACCACGCTTGTGATGAGCAAGGGTCCCATTGGATTTGAAATTTAGAAGAAGTCTGATACCGGTGCCAAAGCAACTCCTCAATTCGTCAACAAAGTGATAAAGGATTGATTAGATGTTCTTGTCTTTAAATTTGATTTTTGGTATCAATATTAATTATTCAGAAAGCAGAATCCAAAGTTGAAATTTTGTTTCTCCAAAAATGTGCAGGTGAGACTAATGTGCGGTCGAGTCCATCCCACTACGGTTGGCGCACAAAATCGGACGGTGATGGGATATCGATATTTGGGTCGAAAGACATATGGATAGACCATTGCTCCCTGTCGCACTGCAAGGATGGCTTGATTGACGCTGTGGAGGGGTCCACTGGGATCACGATATCAAACAACTATTTCTCGCATCACGACGAGGTGATGCTGCTGGGCGCCAGCGACGACTACTTGCCTGACTCCGGAATGCAAGTGACTATTGCCTTCAATCATTTTGGTGAGAAGCTGGTGCAGAGGATGCCCAGGTGCCGGCGCGGCTATATCCATGTCGTCAACAACGATTTTACGCAGTGGGAGATGTATGCTATTGGTGGTAGCGGTAACCCCACCATCAATAGCCAAGGCAACCGCTACACTGCTCCTTCCAACCACAATGCCAAAGAGGTATAATTATTAAGCTTACTATATAACTAGAAACCAAATCATTTTCTCCAAACATAGGACTTGGCAAGTAATTATTGTTGTGCAGGTAACGAAGCGAGTTGATACAGCGGAAGGGGAATGGAGGGGATGGAATTGGAGGTCTGAAGGGGATATATTGATAAATGGAGCATTCTTTGTGGCGTCCGGTGAGGGTGTAGAGGTTAACTACGAGAAGGCCTATAGCGTTGAGCCCAAATCTGCTGTGCTCATTGACCAGCTCATCATGCACGCCGGTGTACTAGGCGTTGGTGGCAGGTTAATTTGTCAATTTTTTCCTTATCCTTTCCTTGATTTTTTTTTTTTCTCTTATTTATTTATCTATTTTATTTATTTTGTTATATTTCCTTTCTTATTCCCTCTCTTTTCTTTTTTGTCTCCGTTTTCCCGTTTCCTTTTTACTTTTAATCATTTTTTTAAAATTTTTGTGGGCTATCTTGACGTTTAAATTGTCAGATATGGCGGTCCCTGCTACAACTTTCTAAACTTTTAAGATCTAGACAGTCCACATTTGTATATGCGAATCACAATGCTATTTCCAAACTCAAGTTTTGGCTAGCCTGCGTACGTGTTTTTTTTTTATCACGCTGTTCAGAGTCTTGAACTTGGGTAGACCTAGTTGTGGTATGTGATAAATGCATACGATGCAGAATCTAATAAACGGTTTACACAAAGAAAAATTACACTCATCATCTTTACCATACACTACAGATAATTTTTTATATTTGTTTATTTTTTTCTCTTTCCAAATATGTGTACATGAACAGGGAGAACAACTTGGGAATGTGGAGCAAAGGAAGCGAGGGAAGTGGCAGCAGTTTTGGGTCAGGCCCAGATTATACAGATGATATTTCAGGGAGCAGCGTGCCATTATCAGCTTTTACCGCTATTCTCGTATCTCCTTTGGTTGCGTTTTCATGCTTGTTACTTTATAAAGTACCTTCGTCAGTTTTGTTATAATGAAAATTAAGCAGTGGTTTTGTTTTCTTGATATATATCCATTAGAAAAAGAAAAAGAAATAGGCCCTCGCACTAGACCTGAATAATATCCAACAACTCATGGTTTACAAAGAAAGAATAAAAAAGTAGTACTCATGGTGAATTCAAAAACATAATTAGTTAAAAAACAAAAATGGAAGATGCTCTTCATTGAAAACAAAAATTGAGTAAAAAGGAAGCAGCGGGCAGAAGTTTGAAAACCCAATGGCACAATATGACGCTAGTAATTGAGATGATACATCATGTTAATGCAAGTATGGCTGTAACGCCCGTCGCCGGAGGGTCAGAGAGTCTTGTTACTTAAAATAATCTCTCAACAGCAGAAGTTTCAAGACCCAATGGCACAATATGATGCTAATAATTGAGATTATTATACGTCATGCTAATACAAGTATGGCTGTAACGTCCTGTATTCGGAGGGTCAGAGAATTACTTGAAATACTTCCTATTACTTGAAATAATATCACAACAACATAATATATATATACCTAAAGTCCCTATAAAACATAAATATCAGTGGTTCAAAATTACTCCAATATAATTACTTTAAGACTCCACAGTCTCAAAATAAGCGTCAACTTTTCAAAATACCAAGTCAACAGAACAAAAACAAAACAAATCTATTGAATAAAACTCTACAATAATCAAAGTACCCTATTGGTAATCCAACATGCTCACATTAAAGATGAGCAAAAATCTATCTCCGAAATTCGACTCCACTTTTACTCCGCTCTGGCGTTGCTCCAACTCCAACTAAAGGGACTCAAGAGTTGGATTTATTTTTAATTTTTCAGTTAGAGTTGGAATCGATCGGAGGACTGACTCTGACTTCGATCTAAGTCGTCTTTGACTTTATGCTGTGACTCCAACTCTAATTCAAATTCTGAATTTGACTCCGATGTTGTACATATATTATAAAAATTTCTTTTTCTATATATATATTTATCATATATACTAGTATAGTTATATAGTTATATAACTAAAACTTATATAGTTAAATTCAACAATCTAGTATGAGTTAATTATTATAAAATAATATACCTATCCTATAATATAAATAGACTAGTATATGTAAACATCTAGTATTATTACGATACATAATCAAGTATAGACATAAATTAGACACTATTATTTAAATAAGTCTAGTATAATAAGTTAATAATACATATATTAATTTTCTAAAGTATAATAACATGTAATTAGATACTAGGAAGTTTGGAATAGAATTAAGTTTGAAATAAGTTAGACATTAGTTAATAACAAGTAATACTAATGTTGTGACCAACTACTCCTTTTTCTCTCGATTGATCACGAGTATACCATTTGCATTTTAAATTGCACCAAGTGTTTTAAAATATTTGAAATATGTTAGATGTAATCTAAAATTATTTCAATGAAGTAATATTGATTAGTATTATCGAACCAAGCCTAATTTTCAAGTAAGCTTTTTTCTATTTTGGAGTAGTCTTGAAAATAATATAGTTTTTGAAAATCATTTTGTTTAAATGATTCTAGTTAATTAAGACTATTATTCAATATTTGTAATTTTATTTTATATCAAAAAATCTGTTTATTTAGATGGATTTATTTCTATAAGAAATATTGTTGAAACTCATTGCTTTATTCTGTGATGAAAAAAATATTATTTTAGATCCATAAAGCAAAGTCTAATTTTAAAAATAGGCTCATTTCATTTTATTTGTATTTATCTAATTCTTTTTTTTAGTTATTTTAGTTATCTTTATGTGTTTTATTTCCACTGTTGGATTTGGGTCAGGGATCCCTAAATTGACTAGAATTAAATCCACAAGAAAACCCTAAACCCCATACTTTCTCCCTTCTCTCTCTCTCTCTCTCTCTCATTTTCCCTCTAGTCGATGCACACTCACCCTTTCTCTCCCGGCTCCTCCTCTCACAGCATACATTAGCTAGCTGTCGTCGCGAGCCGACTAGCCTCTCTTCCCTTGCTTCCCTTCAGCTTTACCTGTAGAGCTCGCTCTCAAGCTCTCTCTCCCTCCCCTGTGCATTGCTGCCAGCCACTGTGAATGGCAGTAGTGTGGCCTCATCATGAGCACAGGCACACCGGTCACCCCCAAGCATGGTAGTAGACCCTTCCTCTTCCCACGGTTTTCTCCTCTCTTAGCCAAGTACCACCCACCACACATGAGCTTAACCACCTCCAACCCCTGGCTGCTCCTCCCATGTCTCATGGCTGGCAACCTGAAATCAAGATCCACCCCATAACCCAACCCTTCTCTTGGTCAGTTCCACGGAAACCCAACTCAACCACTAAAGGAGCAAGCCCACGATCCATGCTTGAGCTCCATTTCTCAGCCACTTGGCTTTTGTAAATGTAATGGACCCTTATCACTATTACAGGGAAATGATGTAGTTCGAGGACATCACCCTCCAGAATTCTCCAAGAACTAGAGAGAGAGAGAGAGTGTAACAATCTGACCCAGTATTTTTCTCAAAGGTTTATGAATAATTGGATCTTTTGGATTTTCATATTATTATACAATTTTCTTATCATTATAATTAGTATTATCATTTTGATTGGATTACATGAGATTAATTAGTTGTTCATATTTTAAATACGTGTTTTTATTATAGTTATTATTTTAATGCTATTGTTAATATTTATATCTTATTAGTAATATTCTTTCATAATTAATTTAAATATTTTGAGACCTTCTGTATCATGTCTTTATCCTCTCAAACGCTCAAGATTATTTTTGAATAAACAAAATTTAAGTGCCAAAATGCTATTTTTATAAGTCTCTTTCCATCCTATTACTTCTCCTTTTATCTTTGAGAATAAATTTCTCTATCATTTTGTATTTTTGTAACGGTTTTAATCTTGGTTTGAATTCAAACAATTTTTTTAGGTAACCGACGTAATCATGCATCAAAACCTAACCTCTTTACTTACCCACGAAGCCATGCACGCACGTTACCAATTCCCTAGCCACTACATTCACAACAATAGATCTTATGAGGATCTTATAGTATCTCCTGTGTAGGTCTCTCCCTTCCCTCTACTAGGTTTTCCCAAACTTTACAAATCAAGAACCTCATTCAGAAACAGAGCTCATTCCACTACGTTCAAGATGATCCAGACGCCATGGACAAGCCACCATGAACTCTCGGACCAGTACTTGAAGTACCAAGTCGCAACTACATACTGTCGTGACGCAAGCTTTCTTCACCACTGCACCTACACGTGTAGACCGACAGGAAACCATCATTGTCGAGTCCCTCATGACGAGCTCATGACGCCTCCTCCACCCAATAGCCCGCAAAGCACAAGAACCACTACCCTTCAACACCATCGCTAGCCATCAAAAATCCACTAGGGTGTGCCTTGTTTATACACCGAAACAAGGGAGGTGCATCCCATCGTGAGCCACTGCAACCCACCACCACCAAGAGCACCACCACGTCAGGATCCCACAGACAGCGCCATCGACCCTTCAAAGCTGCCCCAAATCCGTCATATATCTTTCTTGCCGAAAGAAAACCTTGTTGTGTCGCCGTAGAGAGCCAACCAGAACTTCCCTCGTACGCACGATAATGTTGAGTTTTGAAGGAGAATTTAGGAAGCAGCAAAGCGAGATAAGTAATTTGATTAAAAATTAGGATTGTCACAGTTTAGCTTATAATTATTAGAACCAGTTCCTTGACAACCCGTTTTTACGTACCTCTCATGTTATATGCAAGAATATCACTCAAACCCATCTTGAAATAGTAGGAAGCATGTCATATCACTCATGTCATGTAAAAATAGGCCCACATGTCTATATTTATTAAAATAAAAATCTTCACTAAACCACTAGGCTATGTTGCCCTCCTCTATGGCTTGTATCACATGGATTAAAGCTGGTTCTTTTTCTTTCAAACCTCTCTTGAATGTTGGAGTCTTGTTTGATGAAGTTGCAAACTCAACCCAAGCTATAACATCCCAACCCTAAATTCATGATTTATATATTCTTTTATTTATTTGTTTGTTTGTTTATTTTATGTTATTGTATTATTAACATTACCATTATTTCTACATTTCTAAATGTAGAACCTAAGATTTCAAATTTCGTATCTACGTATAGATTTTGATGATAACAAATAAATTCAAGACTTAAGCTCAAGTTGTCTACACGTGAAGAGAGTTAAGCACATCAAGAAATCAAGCATGAGTGAAAAGATGAACAAGTCTATAAATGAAGCTCATAGAGTAATTTTGTACATTTCTTAAAATTTGAAATTGGATTAAGACTCAAAATTAATATTTTCTCATAAAGCATCAAATTGTATTTTTTACATTTGCATAACTTTATTAAAATATTTAATTTTGAAATTATTATTATTTTTCCACATATGCATAAAGATTTGAATTTGTAAGATGATTGATTGTCATCTTTAACATATGCATGTATTGTTTGAAAATTTTGAAGGGTGGTTGTGCACTTTTTTGACAAATACAAAAGATTGATGATTTTGTTTGAAAATCTTGAATGGTGGTTGTGTGTTTTTCTGACAAATGCAAAAGATAGATTATTTGTTTGAAAATCTTGAAAGGTGATTGTGTATTTTTTTGACATATACAAAAAGAAGATGATTTTGTTTGAAAATTAAATCATGCTCACTTTGTCTTGTATGAAAAGTAAAGATTAGGTTTGATTTCTTTGAAAAATGAATGGAGTTGTCTTTGACAAATATAAAAAGGAGATATTTTTATTTGAATCTTTTGAAAAGTAAATAATGTTCTTATTTGACATGTGAACCTTTTCAAATTTGAATATGAAGATTCATTTGCCTATAAATAGCTCACTTGAGTTTTGTAAAAATCACAACAAGAGCTTACACATCAATTGCTAAGTTTTGCATCATTTTCTCAAAGCCCTCATTCTCTTTTCTCTAAATTTTGTGCCTTAATTCTTATTCATTTTGAGAGAGATATAGGTTGTGCTGTATTGTTCTTATTTCACTCATTGAGGAGTGTACTCTGATAATCTACCCACTATCAGCTCTTTTATTTGTAAGAGGGTGCGTATAACCCTTGTGTGTGTAGAAGGTATTCTACACAGGGAATAGTTGAATCACCAAGTGTGAGGTGATTGCAAGTGTAGAGGGTGTTCTACACGGATTCTTTGTAGCGGTATTGCTCAAATGTGTAATAGGTTTCTATCTCCACCTGAAGGAGATTGAATAGTGAATTTGGGATCCTCAAGGGGTAGCTTGAGGCGAGGACGTAGGTAGTGAGGCTGAATCTCGTTAAAATACTGAGTTTGCTTCTTCTTACCCTTACTCTTTATATTTCCTGCTGCTTCATATTCTGTTTATAATTTATATTGTATATTTGGTTTATAAGTATTAATTTTTTAATATAACCCACTTTAACACCTCTCTTGTGTTAATCATCTGGGCAACACTAAATATTAGTAATTTATTTTTCGTTATTATTAGTAGTATTTTAAATATGCTATAAGATAGTAGATTATAAGTTTAAAATTTAGTAACCAATCAGATTTGGTAAAATCGAAGTGCTTCCCTCCCAGCATTTTCATATGTTTATCCCTCTCGAAATCCAATTGAATCACATCTCTACTCGAGATTAACTCTCCTTACTTCATTGATCAGGAAGTTAAAGCCAATCTTAATTCGAATCCCCCAACGATTTCATATCCTCACAAATTAGAAACACTCTTGGATTTAATTCATTCCCAACTCAAATTAGCCAATTATCTTATCCGTTCTCAACTTTCGGATGTACAAGCATATTTCAAACTCAAATTTCATACTAGTCCGATCAAAGTTTAAACTTTGATCTCCAGAATTTTCACATAATCTATTCCCTTTCATCTATAAATTACCCACGAAATCCCTAGATTAAAACACAAAAAAACACCTAAGAGAAATACCTTATTTTTAGCAAGCCTAAACATAGTGTAGCCAACCACCTTCGATTGTTGTAGGAGACGTCAGACCACCCCTTTCCAGCACAGACTGTGCCAATTAACCCTTTCACTTCAAACCCACAGTTTTCCAATAAGCCTACACTGGAATCTCCTTTTTTCTCTTGGCTTTTCGGCTTACAGTTTTCTCTCTATCTCTATCACTCTCTTCTGCATCGCAGCACCCTTCTTAGGGAAGCCCAATGCATCGCCTGCCACCATTAACCATCGGCGTCGTCGTCGCATCTCTCCTCCCCCTTGGTGAGTCTTGAGCAAACCTTTTCTCCTCTGCCCTTGCCGATTTCTTTCAACCCGTTGATGTTTATTTGCCTTTTAATATCTTGTTTCATCTTCCCTAAACAACCCCTCATATATCTCTATAATCACATGAAAGGTCTCTGCATTTTTGTCGAGTGTTGATCTTCCTTTAAGCTGAAATGGGCCTTGAACCCTTCAGCCCATTTGGCCCAGGGATCTTATGAGGTAAGGCTCAAGTTTGCTACAACTCTAATCTTTATGATGGACTTGACTAGTTATTTCAGAAACTGATATTATTTTAATGTACACTTTAAGCCCATTATTTTACTAATATTTAGTTGTCTAATTAACTAAAGATTACTTATTTACTTTTAAATAGAATATTATACTTATTTACTTTTAAATAGAATATTAAAAGAACATGTTATAAGTTTGATTAATATTATAGAGTAATCTTCGAATAAGTTAATACTTATTAAATTTCCCCTTACACGTGATGGTTAAATTATTATCAAGTTATAATGATAGTTCATAAAGAATTTTGATATTAGGTGTTATTAAGTTTCTATACGAACTAAATAATATCAACTATATTTAGATAATAAAGCATTGTTTACTAGAATATTATTATTGAAAGACAATTTTAATATTATTAAATATGATATTCAAAACATAATATGTATTATTAATCAATACAGTTTAGTAGAATAGTACGACACATCTTTCTAGAAGTTTAGTAACGACTCATAATTCGTATAGGTGGCGAGTTGCAAAGCGAGTATCAGGAAGTAGCACATCAAGGTAAGTGAATTTGATCACAAAATTAGGATCCTCAAATTTAGGTTATATTATTAGTAGAGACAGTTCTTTGATAGCCATTTTTCATATATCCCTCATGTCATGTAAGCATGTCATTTAGCACAGCACACTACACGATCATATCATTCAACATAATGTCCAGATTTAGCGAGCATTGTTATTTATATCAGTATATATGATATGTATCTCAAATTACATAGGTCACATAAGTTAAGTTAAGTTCAAGTAAGATTAAATCAGATCAGAAATTAATTAATCAGTTAGTCAGTTAATCAGTTCAGTAAATCAGTTAATTCAATGGTCATTCAGATATATGGTACCAATGCATATCAGATTAGGGTGGATGTGCAAGTCACAGACCTAAGCGTGGTTCACCTTAGTATGCTAGAGTACTATTAGAGGATCCCTTTGCTGCAATAAGACATGGGGTCGATGCATAACCCCTTGCACACAGGGTTAAGTGTGTTGGCCAATCATTTCATTTAAATCAGTTCAATTAAATCATTTTAGTTAATTCAGATAGTTTAGTCCTACATAGCATGAGCATTAGCATGTACAATCATGTTTTCAGATCTCAGTATAAATTTTATGAAAAGTTTCTATGATTATTATTTATACTTTTTGGTGAATTTCTTACTGAGTCATCGACTCATTTTAGTTTATTTCCTATTTTTAAACCACCTAGATGAGGAAGTGATCAGTGCGGGCAGACAGGTCAGGAGTAGACTGAGCAGATATTGAAATTTAAGCTTTTCTAGAAATTAGTGTTTTATGACACAAGTTTAATTCAGTTATTTCAGTTAATATTTTTTTTTTATGAAAGACACTTTACTAAAATCTTGTGCCGGATTAAAGTTTTAGAAAATTACGTGACATCCCTTAGCCTATGAAAATGAAGTGTTACACAAGTGGATTGTACCAGTCCTTACATTGCTTCCTTAATCTTTTGATTGCCCCATCTAGAACTTGCAAGGGATCTTTAAGACTCGGTTCACCATGGTGCCCATCACTTGGTAGCAATGCAGTTCAGATTTAGGTGGATGTGCAAGCCACGAACTCAAGCGTTGTCCACCATTGTACGTTGCAGTACTATCAGTGGTTCTCCTTTCTACAGCGGGACATAGGGCCAATGCACAACCTTACACATAAGGTTAAGCGTATTGACCAATTAGATTAGTTAAATCAATCAAATCAGTTAAATAAATCAGATCAGTTAAACTAATCAAATCAGTCAGTTAATAGAAATAAGTGAGTCATACATAACATAAATGTCAGCATGAACAATTATGTTTTAGTTCTCAGCATGAAAATTTTATGAAAAGTCCTATGATTATTATTTTCATGCTGTGATAGATTTCTTAATGAGCCATCGACTCATTTTAGTTTGTTTCATATTTTTAACCACCCAGGTGAGGATGAAATGATGATCAGTGCGAGCAGGCAGATCAGGATTAGATGGAGCAGCTTTTAACTTGAGGACTACTATAGTCACAAAGAGATTTCACAAAATCAATCCCACAAACTGGTGTGACTTTTATATTGTCATAACTCGGATTTTTAAATATCCGTTTAATTTTCATATATGGCATGATCATTGAAGGTTAATCTAATAAGGAATAAGTTTAATAAAGAAAAGACTTATAAATGTATGTTGGAAGGTGATGAGTAGGATTGAGTACAATGGTGACTTGTTTTATGTGAAAAAAAGTGTCTAACTTGAGATCTTGCTCGACTCTCGCTTGATGTCTAGCTCGAGCGAGATACAGGGAGATATTTGACGTCTTTTGATAAAACGGTCATAACTTACTCATTTGATATCAGATTTGAGTGATGTAAAAGGCTATAGAAAGCTAAGAGGCATATCTGCAAATTTTATATTTTATTTTAAGAGATATGAACTTAATAAAACACGAAATTAAGATGGAAGTGGAAGATCTAGATTGGAAATAGATAGGCATTGACTTTGAAGTTGACTAAGGACTTTAGATAAGATTAAGTTTTTGAATTATTTTCTCAATTAGCCTAAGATCTGGACAAGTGTGTATATATGTGAAAATGAGGAGATTTTATCTAGGAAATTTCGTGTAAAACAAGAAGGAATATCTACCAAACACTTGGTGTGCCCGGATTGGTATTCTTGGGCTTATCTGTCAAATTTTAGTATAAAAATCATAATTTGGTCATATGAGATCCAAATAAGGTGATTCTAATTCATATAGAATCCTAAGAGATAGATCTAAAACTTTTATTTTACAAGTTTTTGAATATTTGGATTAGATCTATGACTTATTCTGGAAACAAGTGGATAGTTCTGGGTTGAGCTCAAATGGAACTCGAGTTAGAAGAAATGGATCAAATTGAGGCATGTGACGAAAATTGTGATTGACTATCAATTCGTCTGTGGTCTTGACATATTTAGGAGTATGTGGCATGAGGATAAGAAGTAATCTAGAAGGTTTAGTTGACCCAAAGACACGAAGTAACATGAGAGGAAGAAATTTGTCTGAATCTGTCCATATCTATCTAACTGAGTTACAAACCAAAGTTATCCCAATCAAATCTCAAAATAGCCTTCTAGAACATGTCAATGGAGTCTTAGGAGGCTTAACAAGTTCCCAAAAGTGGTAAGAAGGAAGCTGGGGGCATGACATACCAGATGAGGGCTAGAATGGCTTGATTCATGCATGGTTAGGTGAGTGTCACCTCATGCCTTATCTCCTTAGATCTCTTCTCAACCTTTGATCAATTTTGGCTGACTAAAGCTTAGATTTTATATGCCTAGAGCTAATCATTTGATTTTAGGAGGTATGACACCTTATCTCCCAAGCAAAGACATAATCGGTTGCCTATAGCCATCCTTTCTTTTCCTTTTCCTCTAAAAGGTCGACCACCCTCCTATATATATGGCTTGATAAGTATTATAACCCTCTTTGGAAAGGTAGAACACATGCCCACTTGGAGAGAAAACCAAATAAGAAGCATCTCTAAACCTTTGAACATCCAAACATCACCTAAGTGAGCTAATGGTGTGATTTTGAGGAATTCTTGCAAGAGCTTGGTTCTATCATCCATTCAAGCTTTTGAGAAAGTTGTAAGTGCATATATTAACTTAATTTTAGCATAGAATGAGTGGTTTGGTGATTTTATCATGTTTGATATTTATTTGAGCTTAATCTTAGTTTATGTGTTAAATTGAAGCCTATTGAGTTTTGGAGTGGTTTTTGCTATGATTAAATACTAAAAAAATTATGAGATATTAGGGATATATTCTATGATGTTATATAAAAAATATTATGTAAAAATATGAAGTATTGATTTCGAAGAAAAATAATAGATCAACCCTAGTAACTTTCGGATTTAAGAGGGGTTATGTTGACAGATTTAGTATCTTATGGTAAATTAGTCATAACTTATTAGTATGATGTCATAATTAAATGATTCAAGATTCTATGGAAAGATAAGACAGAGCTCTACAACTTTTGTGTTTTAATCTTTAAAAGATAAAAACTCTATAGAGGACGAAATTGGGATTTAATGGCAGAACAGAGTATGTGAGGACTTCAGAAAGGTGTTCTTCTTATATTCTAAAATTTTAATAAATTATAAGAACATAAATTTATATTTTAATAAGTAAAGATAAGGTTTATGTAAAAATATTACATGTTTTAGATTGAAAAACCCTTTGAGGCCTGATCTCGCTCGACCCTCGCTCGATCCATGGATCGAGCGAAGAACAATTATAAACGCTAGACTCTCGCTAGATGTTTGACTCGAACGAAGTGCAACCCGAGACTTCGCTCGACACTCGCTCGATGTTCTGTTCGTGCGAGTTCTAACCTAAGATCTCGCTTGAATCTCGCTCGATACCTTGCTCGAGCGAGATACCTAGTTTGCTTAATGTTCGCTTGATACTCTGCTCGAGCGAGTTCCAACCCGAGACTTCTCTCGATTATCGCTCGATACCTCGCTCGAGTGAGATACCCTGTTTTGGTAGAATATACGTTGCAAGATTTATGTTACCAGAATATATATATATATTTATGATTATGTGTTAAGTTTAAGGGTACATGCATTTTCTAGTATGTGATGAATTTTAAGAGAAAGTGACATAGCATATACATGAGGAACAACTAAGAATAAGAGATATGAATAAGTTAGTCACGTCATGACGGGGATGACGATATGTAATGCCCATTAAAGATAAGAAATGAATAAGATTTTAAGAATCATGGCCCAACCACGGGTAAGAATAGTGTCATGGCCCAACCAAGGGTAATAATAATGGCATAGCCCAACCATAGATAATAATAGTGGATAAGACATGGCCCGACCACGGGTAAGAATAGTGGATAAGACATGCGGCAAGGACCTAAGCCTGTCGAGTATTTGAAAATCGGCAGGGACGTAAGCCTGTTGAGGATATGAAAACCAGCAGGGACCTAAGCCTGCCAAGTATTTGAAAACCGGCAGGGACCTAAGCCTGTCGAGAATATGAAAACCGACAGGGACTGACTTAAGCATGTCGAGGATACGAAAGCCGGTAGGGACCTAAGCCTGTCGATGATACGAAATAAGTAATATTCGATTGGGACGCCTATCAATGATACGAAACAAGTAAGACTCACAATGTTACGAAAGAAAAAAAATATGAGTTTAAATATGATAGAGTGGGTTCATGAAGAACATAAGTCTAAGTTATGCATGAGTCTCATAAAGCATTTTTATAAGATATATGTCTCTGAGCATTGACATGTATGATAAGTTTTTATGTCATCTATGCCATATTTCGTTGATTGTGTACTTACTGAGATTTCTTAAAAATCTCACTCTTTTATATTTTATCTATCATTCCTTATGGAATGATAGGTGATGTTGCAGGAATAAATAAATTGTCATGAGACTCAGACATCACAGGAGATTCTAAGGAGCCACAAGGGTCCTAGAAAATACTTCTCTCCTAAGAGAATGATCTCACGTACGTGATCAAATGAAATAGTAAGAGTATCGGATGACAGTAAGAGATGATATTTGTTAGAAGAAAACTAACTGGGTTATATAAATTCTGGATTCGATATGTTATAATAAATGAAAAATTATGAAAGATATAATTTTAATATGCCATGTGATCTATTTATGCAAGAGTTAGATCTCTTTGCATGTATTGAAGATTTACATATTTTCGTTGCATTTTGCATTGTACTTAATTGGTAAGTTTAGGTGCATACTTTTTTTTTTTTTTTAAATCGAGTCGTTACATATATGATCTGTTAAATCTACTTTACAATAAAACTAACTTCACAATCTGACGAAACATAGAAAACCACATCAGTTTATGGGAATTATTTTGTGGAATCTCTTTGTAGCTAAAGCATTTCTTTTTTAACTTTTAAGAATTTCTAGAAATAAGTTCCTTTATGACACAAAATTTTTCAGTTTATTTCAGTTAATGTTTTGGGAAGATACTTCTATTAGAACTTCATTTCTCTGAAATAAATGCTATTATATTTTGTTATTAAAATGAGAATCTCTTGTCGAATTAAAAATTTTAGAAAAATTACGTGACACTCATTAGCCTATTAGAAAGAGGTGTTACATAGAGAGACAGAGACAGAGAGAGAAAATGACTTGAATACCAGAGTTGGTCTTTTTCCCAACTCACGGCTACCTCTTATAGATGAAAGTATTTGGAAAGCAACAAAAAAATTACAAAGGTTCAACCATTTTATTATTTAAAAGACAGTACTAAAATGGCACTATTCTATTTACTTGCACTACACTTAAACTACACAATTACAAACATTTATGTTTAAAGCAACTGTCGCTTAAGTAGAATGACTGTGTATTGCTACATTCAACTAACATAACTACCAAGCTTTTCTCAACAACTCAAAGCCTCCAAACCAGTGTTCATCACAACTTTTGCTTGCCTCGATCTGAGATCTCATCCATTTTACCACATTCTTGAACCCATGACATACTCTCCCCCATCAAAGCACCTTGCCCGCAAGTTGAGAAAATCTTTCACACAAAGAAAAATAAGGCGCCCAGGTTGCATCATCAGCAATAGCCCCCTTCCATTGAACTAACACATCGATCACTACTCTGTTGTTGGCTTGTCTACCTCTACGCTGCAGTATAGCTTCAGGTTCAGGTGCCAATTCCCCTTACAAATCTACTAGAGGTAAAGTAGAGAGTGGAGAGTAATGCTAACCCAATTTCTTCTTAAGGCATGAGATATGAAAAACTAGATGAATGGAGTTGTTAAGGCAAATCCAATTTATAAGCAACTTGTTCATCTCTTTGAACAACTTGAAAAGGTCCAAAGAAGAAAGGAGAAAGCTTAAAGTTTCTTCTGGCCACCAATGAGTGCTGCCTATAAGGCTGCAATCTCAAATATTCTCAATTTCTCACATCTAACTCCCATTCAGATCTCTTTCTAACAACTTGAAACTTCATTCTCTCTTGAGCAGCAACCAAGTTAAGCTTAAGAGTAGACAGGATTTGCTTGGTTAATAGTTAAAAGAGGCATATAAGATTGCAACTTAGTTAGAGGTCTTCCATACATTACCTCAAAGGGAGTGATCTTAGTTGAATTTGAGGAGTGGAATTATGCCACCATTCAGCCAAGGTTAACCAATCAAACCACAACCTAGATTAATATAGCATATGCTTAATATTTATGAAGATGGATATATTTCAAGGATTAAATGGTGACTTGTACAAATGAGTGAAAGGAAAGTATGAACGATGGACGGGGGCAATAGAATATGTCTAGTGTTATGCAAGGTCTAAGCTTTAGTTTCCTTTGTAAATCTTTTGTGTATGGAAAGTTATGTATGTATGTAGATTTCCATTTGACACGCACTTATGGGCACCATGTGATGTACCCATAGGATTGAAAATCTCCTAAACCCATGAATAAATTAAAATCCACTCAAGAAAGCCAAGAATTAAGTCAAAATAATCTAGACCCATTGAAAATTTGTTTCAAGAATCTAAATTGCGAAGAAAACGCCACAAAGGGTTTACCTTTGATAAGTTCTTAGTTCATTAAAGAACAAATGGAGAAAATAAAAATCATCTCTAAAAAAATACTATCCACATTCATAATGCTGTAAAATGAAGAAACATGTATTATAACCCATCAATGAAACCCTAAGATCTAATAAGATCTATATCCTTAATGACATGGGTTAAACACTTTTAAGCCTAAAAGTCCTAAACCATACTCCTATAGCTAATAAAAGAAGTCTACTTAATTAATTAAATAGGCTCAAATAGGCCCATACGCCTATACTTATTGAAATAAAAGTCTTCACTAAACCACTAGATTATGCCACCCCTCTTTGTAGCTAGTATCATATGGATTAATACTTATTTTTTTACTTTCAAACACATCTTGAATGTTGGGTTCTTGCTCGATGAGTTTGTAAACTTGGCCAAAGTTGATTGCACCAGTCCTTCCATTGCTTTCTTGATCTTCTTACTTATTGATCTTGTAATTGGACTATCTGGAACTTGGAATGAATCTTTTAAACTTAGTCCACCTTGGTACTCATCATTCCCCCTTTGCTCAAAAGGATTTAACCTCGAATTAGCACTGCATCAAAGGGAGAAAAATCAGAAACATTGAGTGTAGACTACGCAATTTATAAGCATTATCATTAATTTTTTCAAGGATTTGGAAATGTACGTCTCCTCAAGAATGAAATTTAGTGCTTCTATGAGCTGAAAATCTTTCTTTGTGCATGTGATCCAAACCCAATCTCCTAGTTTAAAGAGGACATGCCTTCTGTGACGACCCCAAAATTATCGTATTTTATTTTATTTAATAATACGCATATGGCTTAATAACTTAGGCAAATTAGTGGCTAAAGCCTTAAGAAGATGGACTTAGGAGTTTAAGGGCCTTAAGGCCATGGCAAGAGCTTTGGGCCTAAGTGGGGGAGAGACAAGCCTATAGGTCGATGAAAGGAAGCCCATTAGTCAACCCAAGCCCAAGCTTGATGACACATGTCAAGTTAGGAAGAGTTTAGTAATTTGAGTCAAGACTAGTAGTTGAGAGAAGAAAATGCTAGTAGGTGAGCTAGTTGACTAGTTGTTTTGTTGAAGGAAGAAAAGAAAAGACATGAGTGAAATCTTCCATCTTTTCCTACCTAGATGAGTGTGTGAGGTGTAGGATTTTGCCAAATAAGTCAACATAGGATCCTACCATATCTAGTAAAATGATGTGAAAAGGATTTGAGAAGATTTGGAGATGAGAAAGGAATTGAGGGTTTCAGTGGAGAGGCTTGGCCGAATAGCCTTAGGGCTTTTTCACCTAAACTTTTCCAAATCTAGAGGAAAGGACATGAAGGATTTGTGTAGGATTGGTGTAAGATTGGATGAGACATGAAGTGTAAGAAGAAGTGACATGAGATGGGAGATGATGGAACAAAAAGTGGAAGGAAATGGATGAGGGTTTCGGACATGCCTTAGCCGAATCCCCTCCCCCTTGTTTGACTTGCTTTTGCCACCAAATCTAGATGAGGATTTGTGTAAGAGTGACTTGACAAGCTTGTATGAGATATGAGGTGATTGGTTGATGTAAGAAGCATGTGACAAAATAGAAAGGAGAGTGAGATGCAGAGAGGATTCGGATGGAGGATGGGGAATCCAAAACCCCCTTTGGGTGTTTTCCCAATAATGGATCCTCATATCCATTTGAATGACATGTGAGGGGATTGTTGGGGAGTCAAGAGAGGATGTGAGGTGATGGAAAGGGGTTGGAACCCTAGGATGTGTGGCCGGCCATGAGGAAAGAAAAAGGGGAGCAAATCTCCAAACCTAGGATGGAATAGATTAGGGTTGATGTGATCAAGTGATGGGAGTCACTCAAGGGTCTTTCAAGCCCATCACAAGTCACTCAAACATAGGGGAATGAGTGGCCTAGGAGCTAGCAAAGTGCCTTGGCTGAATGGCCTAGTTCCCTCACCCTTTTGGCTTGCACATGTCGGATACACACACACACATCTCTCCCTTTTTGCACCTCACGGCACCCTCCCCATTTCTCTCCACTGTGTTTCACTTCTTTTCACCACTTAGACATCTAAACACTCCAAGCTAAGAAGGAGAAGGAGATAGTGTTTGTGGAAGAAGGAGAAACCTAGAAGAGGTAAGTAACCTAGTTACTTTGAAATGAAACCTAGAAGCATGAAGGAGAACCTTATGTTCATACCTTTCAAAAAGAAAACATTTCTTTTGAAAATGATAAACTTTTAGCATGATCTAACTAAGTATTTCTTTTATTTTCAGAAGTTATATAAGCTAGCTAGGAAGACTTGTAAGTATATCCTTACTTTACCTTTAGCTTTTTTTGTATATTTTGGAGTGAATGTGCTTGAATGTGTGTATATGTTTGAATATGCTTGTATTGTTTGGTTACTTGCTTAGAAATGCCATGATGAAAATTTGAGAGTAGAAATGTTATCTTGATTAGGATCCATGTGTAGCACCTATAATCTCATGGGTTAAAGAGTTATAAAATGATTGATGATCTTAGTGGTTTGATGAGGAAAAGCATGTAAGCATGAAGTTATTAAGATAGTTGAGTATTGGTGAATATGGATATATGCATATATGATATTTGGAGAAGCATCTTGATTTTTATTGTGAATATTGTGCATATAGAAATGCCATGCTAGGATGAAAAAAAAATGTATAAAACATTGATGGAAAATAGTCATATTGATCTTGGAAGATATTAATGTTATTATTGTTTGATGATTATAAAAATGCATGCTTGTGGAGTTATGTTTTTTGAGGAGTTCTTAAAGAGAAAATCTTGAAGTTTTAATTCCTTCTTTACTTGATATTCATGTTTGGATATTTTGGAGAAGTAGAAGTATGTATATTGGGAGAATGACATGTATGGATTCGGTTTCACCTAGAATATTCAAGTAGGGCCCTAGTTGAAAGGCTAAGAAAAGAAAGAAAACACAAAGCTTGAAGGCTATATAGGTTTCGGGTTTGACCCCTTATAAGGCTAAGAAATTGTTTCAAATCTTGAACTAAGGCTAGATGATGTTAGGAAGATCAAAGGAAGAAGAAAACATCAATGGGAGACAAAGTAGGGTCTCGGCCCAAACCCTAAGGGTGAATGCCGAGCACCCCACTTCCCCCTAATGCATTTGTTTAGGTGTTTTCACATAAGTATGAGTCTATAGAATAATGTTTCGAAGGAAAATTGACCAAATGTGTGTACTCAGATTCACCTCGAGTTATTGCATTCACAAAGTCGAAAGTTGCATGTCCCATGCATAAGCACGAAAACCTGTGTTTTGAGAAAAAAAGATGTTTTTGAAAGAAATAAATTAAAAGTTTTCGAAGAACCCCAAAGGCTGGGACGAGGAAGTGTCACAGTGGAACTCTGTTCACTCAGGAGTGTTTAAATTGAGTGAAGACCCCTGGGTCGACGAAGAACAGTCGGCGGACCATGTATGGTTTCAAAATGTGTCCGGAACGTGGTCGCACCTAATGCTAGTGGGTGCCCTATAAGCGGTGTTGGCTTAGGCATTGCCATCTGATAAGGTTGTAGTTGCTCGAAGAGAAATCCCCAACTGATGAATAGCGCGAAAGGGCGCGAAACGTAGTCACCTAGGTCGACTTGGTCGCCAGGTGTGACGGTAACTAGCGGGGAGCACATGGGGCATAGGGGAACCATAAAGTGTCCAAAATAAGAAGTCATGACAAAAAGAAAAGGGCCTTCTGGCCATATATGATATGATATGATAAGTTGCGCCTAAGATAAGAAAAGACGAAAAGTTTTTAACAAAGTGTCTTTCGAAAGAATATGCATTAAAGAAGCTTTGCTATGCGATTTGAACAAGTATGTTTTGAAAATTGAGAAAAGGAAAAGAAAGATGAATTTTTGTCACGAGCATATACATCAGTCTAAGCATAAGTCCCATGTTAGTGCATACGTAAGAAATTTGTTTGTTTTTCACTTGACTATATGCCTAAAATGCTTTCGTTAAAGTATAGATGTACTTGCTGAGATTTCTCCCGAAATCTCACCCCACTCTTTATATCACTACTATCCTTCCCTCTTGGGAACGATAGAAGTGCTTGCAGGTGAGGATGGATCAGATGGGTATGACCTCGGTGATGACGCCTCGAACCCTCGAGGGTCCGATTGAGGCCGCCCTTAGGGGGCCAGTGAGTCTTGACCGCTCGAGTCAGTGGGAGGTGGAGTCACTAAAGGTGATCATGAACAGTTTTGTCGGTCTATACCCTTCGGGGTGTTGTTTAGTACTAGGGGTTGACGAGTCCCTTCACTTGAGGCGTATTTTTGGAACGCCTTCTAGGGCGATATGTGAGGTAGGGCCTAGCCTGGATTTGGATCGGCTTCGCTGGGGCCCGAACCTTAAGAAAGTAAAGAAGGAACCCGTCGAATGAACATATGGGCAATGTTAAGACCCATACTGTATTTTGATGCCCTGTATTGATGATTTTGGTAAAGTCTTCCTGCATGTGGGAAGCACTATTTTGATTTTTTGGACAAGTTATGTAATGATTAAATCTTGGCTATGTTTAATATTGTGTTTGGGATCCATAGCGTAACCATGTGATGCATGTTATAGAAGGCATGACCTTTTTATTCCGCTGCGATAATCTTTACTTGACGTTTAAAAAAAAAACGTAACTTACATTATAACGAGGGGTGAATTTCCTTGTTTTGTTCGTCCCCAACGCTTCTATTCACGTGCGATCTCAAGCGTGGGTTGGGCCATCGACACCTTCGCCCCTTATAGACTTGAAAAGCAAACTTTTCATTCTTATGCGCAATTTGAAGCTGTACCCTCCCATGAATTGACTTCATCAATTCGGCCTTCTTTTGTCCATCCAAGCTACTCATTTTATCAATATGTAAAAGTATCAAATCTAAAGAAATAAGTGGATTAAAACCATAAACAATTTCAAAGGGAGAATAAGAAGTAATAATATCCATAGTCCTATTATTTGCAAATTCAATAAATGGTAAACAATTCTCCCAAGTTTTCAAATTCTTTTGAATGACAATACGTAAGAGATGAGTTAGAGTCCTATTGACTACTTCAGTCTATTCGTGAGTCTAGGGATGACAAGTGATGGAAAATAAAAATTTGATACCTAATTTGTCCTATAAAAATTTTCAAAAGTAGCCAAGGAATTTAACTCCCTATTAGAAACAATACTCCTATGTACACCACGAAATCGCATTATTTTCTTAAAAAAAATCAGTTATGTTTTTGGCATAATCTGTTTATGGCATAAAATGAAATGTGTCATTTTACTAAATCCGTTTACTACCACAAAGAAAGAATCTCTATCCCTTTTTGTCCTTGGTAACTCCAAAACAAAATTCATAAATATGTCCACCCATAAGTCACTACGAACGGGTAAGGGTGTATACAATCCATGTGGTAACACTTTAGATTTAGCATTTTTACATGTAATGCACCTACCTCATTTTCAAATGACGTCTCTTCTCATCCTATGCCAAAAGAAATGTTCATATAAAATTTCTAAGGTCTTACTAATACCAAAGTGTCCCACTAATGCCCCACCATGTGCCTCACGCACCAATAATTCACGCATTGAAATTTTTGGCACACACAACTTGTTTTATTTAAACAAATATCTTTCATTTTTTGTAAAACTCACCAAATTTCGTTTTGCCACACACCATATACACATCAGAAAAATCAGCATCATTGACATACATATCTCTCATATATTCAAACTCAAGTATTTTGGCACTCAAAGAAGTAAGAAGTACATGCCTCCAGAATAAAGCATGAACAATAATGTTCTCCTTATCTTGCTTGTAACGGATGATATAAGGAAAAGTCTTCTAATTTATTCCATGCATCTAGTATGTCTTTTATTTAATTTACCTTGGCCTTGAGAACAACAACATAAAGTTTTTTGTTCTAAGTAGGTAATTTAAGGCCGCTCCACTTAGCTTCTCACTAAGAAGGCTATGGGTTGCTTATCCTGCATCAAAACAGCTCCAATTCCTATTTTTGTGGCATCACATTCAATCACAAAAGTTTTGTTAAAGTTAGGTAATGTTAACATAGGTACAAAACGTAATCTTTCTTTAATAGTAACAAATGCATGCACTTGATCAGTTCCCTAATGAAATCCAATATTTTTTTTAATTATTTTAGTGAGTGATACAGCAATGGTCCAGCAATGGTGCTAAAACCCTTCACAAAATGCTTATAAAAGTTAGCTAAACCATGAAAGTTTCTTACCTCTGTGACGCCTCCAATTTACGTCTGGAATTTTATGTAAATTGGAGTATCAAGATAAGTAACACTTAGCTACTCACCCCCATACTTATCGAAATTTAATGCAATTATAATGGAAAAATTCTGACTAAAATATTTACTAATGATCATATGATGAAATAAAACCACAATATCCACATCATCCATTTTTAAAAATAACATTTTATCTTTATATGCATAGCCCAGTTAGTTTTCTAAACCAATATATATATACAAGCTTATCAGAACTTTGACTTAAGATCGCTTAGGCTCCTTTTAAATTCTTTCTCCATGTCGATATCATTCTCTACTACTAACCGTGTTAAAACATCTAGAGAGAGAGTTCTCCAGGGAACCCTCAGGATTTCTCTAGGTCTCTCTAGCAACTGGGGCCTAGCCTATGACCATTATCCAACTCTGCAACGAAAATCAAATTCCAAAAGAAAAGAGACATACAAGAATGAGATTTCTAGAGAAATATCAAAAAGTACACACGTGACTTAATAAAAACATAAATATTATGAAATAATCACATACAAGCTAGACTGTCAGAGTATGCATTTATGGCATGCTTCATGTGACTCATGCATGACTTAAACTTATGTTCTTCATGGACCCACTCTATCATATTTAAACTCTTATTTCTTTTCTTTCATAACATTGTAGTCTTACTTGTTTCGTATTATCGATAGACGTCCCCATCAAATATTACTTATTTCGTATCATCGACAGGCTTAAGTCCCTACCGACTTTCATATCCTCGACAGACTTAGGTCCCTACCGGTTTTCAAATACTTGACAGGCTTAGGTCCCTGCCGGTTTTTAAATACTCGACAGGCTTAGGCCCCTGCCGCTTTTCATATCCTCAATAGGCTTAGGTCCCTGCCGGTTTTCATATTCTCGACAGGTTTAGGTCCCTGCCGGTTTTCAAATACTTGACAGGCTTAGGTCCCTGCCGATTTTCAAATACTCGACAGGTTTAGGTTCTTGCCGGTTTTCAAATATTAGACAGGCTTCAGTTCCTGCCAGTTTTCATATTTTCGACAGGTTTAGGTCCCTACCGGCACGTCCGTCATACGGGTGTATCGTTGATCCCCGTCATGACGTGACTGACTTATTAATCTTTCCACTTGTTAAGTTTTTTTAATGTATTTTCTTAAAACAAACATTATGACTTATGACGACACAAATATGTGACGTAATGCAACATATGCATAAACTTAGATTTATGACATGTATGATTCATATTTTCGTAAAACATATGACATAGAAAAGCATATCACAAAAAACCCACATGCACATATGTCACCTAGATTCGTAACGTCAAAACTTAACAAATAATACGTATGGAATTAAATAAAATATTAAATTTTTATTAAATCAATGGCTGGCCAATTTTTGTGGGAATTTTATTTTTAATTATTTATTCCTTTTAACTTATTCAACCCAAACTCAAAGTTTTGCATAATTTCATAACTTAAATATTTGTAAGTGTATCTTGCACTTTTCTTATATAGATATATAAAATATTATTATTTTATTTTATATTTTCAGCATAATAATTCTTAAAAATTCTCCTAATATATTAAGATTTCTAAAATTATTATACTTGTTAAAAATCTTATTCAAATAATTTACTGGAAGTTTTAAAATGAAGGAAAACATCCATTTTTAAGAGTTTACCTACTCTGTTTTGTGCATTATTTTTAGTTTTGTTCTTCATAAAGTTCTTATCACTTAAATCTTAAAACACAAACGTTGTAAATCTATGTCTTAGCTTTGTATAGAATTTTGAGTCACTCAATTTCGACATCACACTAATAAGTTGTGACAATTTACTGTAGGATGTTAAATCTGCCAACTTAACTTCTTTGAAGTCCGAAAGTTACTAGAGTTGTTTTTTCATTCTTTTCCATAGAAAAATCTCATGTTTTCACATAATTATCTTCATATAACATCATATAATATATTTCTAAAGTTTCATAATTTTCCTAACATTTTTCCATAGCGAAAACTACTCCAAAATTCAATATGTTTCAATTTAACACATAAATAAAGATTAAGCTCAAATAAATATCAAACATAATCCAATCACCAAACCACTTATTCTATGTCAAGATTAAGTGAAGATATGCACTTAAAAATTTCTCCTAAACTTGATGGAGTATTTGGAGTAGGCTTTGTGAAAATCTCCTTCAAAACTCTCAACCACTCTCTTTTGGGTTTAAGGTGAAACAAGTATGGTTTGGATGGGGTTTTTCTTACTTATTTTCCTTAAGTTGCCGTATATCTCCACTAGAAAGGACCTTGAGGTACTTCTGACACTTATCTATGTGTGAAATGAGTGGCATATGTAGATATTAGGAGTAAGAGTGCATGAAGCACTCGGGTGTTTGTCTTAGTTGAATAGGGGAAGTGTCTCTCCTCCCTTTAGGCATCACCATCACTTTAATCTAGGCTTAGCTGCTCCTAATCCCTCATCCAATGGTCATGTTTGTTCCAACTGCCATCTTATCTTGATCAAGGGCTCAAATGATTCCAGCACAATGGGTAGAAACAAAATATCATGATGGTATCTTCTAATGAAGTGTATCTGGCCACTTGGCCTCTCCCAAGGGTTAGCCACTTTCCATCCCAGATAAGTCATTGATACAATTCAATTATTTGAAAACTTAAAAAATAAAAGTTTTAGATCATTCTCCTAGTAATCTATAAGATTTTGAATCACCTTATTTCGAGATCATATGAGAGTGATATACCTAATTTTACCGAAACACGTCAAAACTCACCCGAGAACATCCAATCCAAGTTCTCCATTTGTTTCCTTTATTTTCTTACCCACCAAGGCTTTTAGATCAATTCTTATCAGTTTGCCACGTGTTCCCACATATGTCAAGACCTCAGAGAAATTGATAGCCAATCACAATTTTCATCACATGGCCAAGATCAATGCACTTTGCTTAAGTCGGTTACTAGTTGACTGCTATTCCTGTCCGTCCACTTCACAACAGATTATAACTTTTATCTGATCCTTATCTTCAAAAACCTAAAACATGAAAGTTCTCGATCTACCTCTTAAGGTTCTAAAAGAATTACAATCATCTCATTCTAACCTCATATGAAAGAGTTATGTTTATTACACAAATTTCGACGGATTAGCTCGAGAACTCGTTTTGGCACATCAAGTGTTTGATGTTTGTTCTATCACTTCCCTTTGAATTTTCCCCTCAAATTTCATAAATTTATCTCTTTCTAGGTCTAAATTGAATTTCTCTAGTTGACACCTTGCTAAAATTCTCAAATGTCAATCCAAATTTTTTCTTTGAATGCATCTAAGCCTCAAATCCTATTTTCATGGAAAAAAATATCCTTCCGATAAATTCCTTTAAAATATTCTCAAGTAAATGATTTCTCTAAAAAAATTGGGATATTACATTCTCCCCCCCTTAAAATAAATTTCGTCCTCGAAATTTGGGAGATTGAACCTCAATATTGTAAAAGCAATCCATGTTCGTAAAAATTTCAAGTCTACCAAACTAAACGTTTATACCTACACTAGTTTTTTCGATCATATCATCTCCTCCAATCAACATTCCACACCTAATAAAACATTTCTCCTTAATAACTCCAAACTTCTAACATCCCAATTATTCACTAAACCGTCTTACTTCATAAAGATTCAAGCATATTTTATTACCATGTGATCTTTTTTCTTAGGACAATATGGATTTATCCAGAGTCGTATTGCTCTGATACCATTCTGTAACGCCCTCAATTTATGTCTAAAATTTAACGTAAATCGGAGTGTCAGGATAAGTAACACTTGGCTACTCACTCCCGTACTTATCAAAATTTAATGCAAATCACAGCGAAAATGTTCTGACTAAAATATTTACTAATGATCACATGGTGAAATAAAACCATAATATCCACATCATCCATTCTTAAAAATAATATTTTAACTTTACATGCATAACTTAGTTAGTTTTCTAAGCCAATATACATATACAAACTATTTAGAACATTGACTTAGGATCTCCTAGGCTCCTTTTTCACTTCGAAAAATTCTTTCTCCACGTTGATGTTGATCCCTACTACTAACTGTGTTAAAACATCTAGAGAGAGAGTACTCCAGGGACCACTCAGAATTTCTCCGGGTCTCTCTAGCAACTGGGGTCTAACCCATGAACATTATCCAACCCTGCAACGAAAATCAAATTCCAAAAGAAAAGAAACATACAAGAATGAGATTTTTAGGGAAATCTCAGTAAGTACACACGTAACTTAATAAAAATATAGATATCGTGAAATAATTACATACAAGCCAGATAATCAGAGTATACATTTATGACATGCTTCACGTGACTTATGCATGACTTAAACTTATGTTTTTCATGGACCCACTCTATCATACTTAAACTCTTATTTATTTTCTTTCGTAACATTTTGAGTCTTACTTATTTCGTATCATCGACACGCGTCTCCATCGAATATTACTTATTTTGTATCATCAACAGGCTTAGGTCCCTGCCGGCTTTCATATCCTCGACAGGCTTAGATCCCTGCCGGTTTTCATATCCTCGACGGGCTTAGGTCCCTACCGGTTTTCAAATACTCGACGGACTTAAGTCCCTGCAGGTTTTCAAATACTCGACAGGCTTAGCTCCCTGTCGGTTTTCAAATACTCGATAGGCTTAGGTCCTTGGCAGCTTTTATATCCTCGACAGGCTTAGGTCCTTGCCGTTTTCATATCCTCGACAGTTTTAGGTCCCTACCGGTTTGCATATCCTCGACAGGCTTAGGTCCCTACCAGCACGTCAGACATACGGGCGTATCGTTGGTCCCCGTCATGACATGACTGACTATTAATCTTTCCACTTGTTAAGTTTTCTTAATGTATTTTTTTAAAACAGACGTTATGAATTATGACGACACATATATGTGACATAATGCAACACACGCATAAACTTAGACTTATAACATGCATGATTCATGTTTTTGTAAAACATATGACATAGAAAAGCATATCACAAAAAACCCACATGCACATACGTCACCTAGATTCATAACGTCAAAACTTAACAAATAATACGTATGGAATTAAATAAAATATTAAATTTTTACTAAATCAATGGCTGGCCAATTTTCATGAGAAATTTATTCTTAATTATTTATTTCTTTTAACTTATTCAACCCAAACTCAAAGTTTTGCATCATAACTTAAACATTTTTAAGTGTATCTTGCACTTTTCTTATATATATATAAAATATTATTATTTTATTTCATCTTTTCAGTATAAGAATTCTTAAAAAATCTCCTAATATATTAAGATTTCTAAACTTATTATACTTGATAAAAATTTTATTCAAATAATTCACTAGAAGTTTTAAAATGAAGGAAAAAATATTAAATCTTATATCTTAAATCTTAAAACACAAACGTTGTAGATCTATGTCTTAGCTTTATATAGAATTTTTAGTCACTCAATTTCGACATCACACTAACAAGTTATGACTATTTTACTGTAGGATATTAAATCTGCCAACTTAACTCCCTTGAAGTTTGAAAGTTACTAGAGTTATTTCTTCATTCTTTTCCATAGAAAAATCTCATGTTTTCACATATTTCTCTTCATATAACATCATAGAATATATTTCTAAAGTCTCAAAATTTTCCTAACATTTTTCCATAGCAAAAACCATTCCAAAATTCAATATGTTTCAATTTAACACATAAACAAAGATTAAACTCAAATAAATATCAAACATAATCTAATCACCAAACCATTTATTCTATGCCAAGATTAAGTTAATATATGCACTTAAGAATTTCTCCTAAACTTGATGGAGTATTTGGAGTAGGCTTTGTGAAATTCTCCTTCAAAACTCTCAACCACTCTCTTTTGGGTTTAAGGTGAAACAAGTATGGTTTGGATGAGGTTTTTCTTGCTTCTTTCCCTTAAGTTGCCGTGTATCTCTACTAAAAAGGACCTTGAGGTACTTCTTACACTTATATATGTGTGAAATGAGTGACATATGCAGATATTAGGAGTAGGAGTAAGAGTGCATGAAGCACTCGGGTGTTTGTCTTAGTTGAATAGGTGAGGTGTCTCTCCTCCCTTTAGGCATCATCATGACTTTAATCTAGACTTAGCTGCTCCTAATCCCTCATCCAATGGTCATGTTTTTTCCAATTGCCATCTTATCTTGATCAAGGGCTCAAATGATTCCAGCACATGGGGGGTAGAAACAAAATATCATGATGGTATCTTCTAATGAAGTGTAGCTGGCCACTTGGCCTTTCCCAAGAGTCAGCCACTTTCCATCCCAAATAAGTCATTGATACAATTCGATTTTTTGAAAACTCAAAATATAAAAATTTTAGATCATTCTTTTAATAATCTATAAGATTTTGAATCACCTTATTTCGAGATCATATGAGAGTGATATGCTTAATTTTACCGAAACACATCAAAACTCACCCGAGAACATTCAATCCGAGTTCTCCATTTGTTTCCTTTATTTTCTTACCCACCAAGGCTTTTAGATCAATTCTTATCAGCTTGCCACATGTTCCCACACATGTCAAAACCTCAGAAAAATTGATAGTCAATCACAATTTTTGTCACATGACTAAGATCAATGCACTTTACTTAAGTCGGTTACCAGTTGACTGTTATTCCTGTCTGTCCACTTCACACCAGATTTAGTCATTTACCCGATTCTTATATTCAAAAACCCAAAACATTAAAATTCTAGATCTACCTCTTAAGGTTCTATATGAATTATAATAATCTCATTCTAACTTCATATGAAAGAGTTATGCTTATTACACCAGATTTCGACGGATCAGCCCAAGAACTCGTTTTGGCACACGAAGTGTTTGATGTTTTGTTCTATCACTTCCCTTTGAATTTTCCCCTCAAATTTCATAAATTTATCTCTTTCTAGGTCCAAATTGAATTTCTCTAGTCGACACTTTGCTAAAATTCTCAAATGTCATTCCAAAGTTTTTCTTCGAAAGCATCTAAGCCTCAAATCCTATTTTCATGGAAAAAAATATCCTTCCGATAAATTCCTTTAAAATATTCTCAAGTAAATATTTTCTCTAAAAAAATTGAGATATTACAACCTCAGTGACGCTTTTAGGTGTTGGCTACTCTTTGATGACCTTGACTTAGTCTTCATCCACCGCAATACCTTTTGTACCCATAACATAACCAGGAAAAATAACTTTTTTTATACAAAAGGTACATTTATTAAAATTAGCATACAACTTTTCTTAAAAAAGGAATTGGAGCCATAGCCTTATTTAGTGAGAAGCTAAGTGGGGCGGCCTTAAATTATCCCATTTATAAAAATGAACTTTATGCTCTTGTTTACGCTCTAGAGACGTAGTAGCACTACCTTTAGCCTAAATAGTTCGTGATCCACACCAACAATGAATCATTAAAGCATCTCAAGGGTTAAAGTAAATTGAATAAAAATTATGCTAAATGGATGAAATACATCAAGACTTTACCTTATATCATCCGTTACAAGTAAAGTAAAAGGAGAACATTATTGCTGATACTTTATCCTGGAGGTATGTACTTCTTACTTCTTTGAGTGCCAAAATAGTTGGGTTTGAATATGTGAAAGACGTATATGCCAATGAAGCTAATTTTTCTAATGTGTATATGGCATGTGACAAAGCGGCATTTTGTAAGTTTTACAAGCGTGATGAATATTTGTTTAAAAAAAGAAAGTTGTCTGTGCCAAATTGTTCAATGTATCAATTATTGGTGCATGATTCTATTTTTGGGGCTGCAAGGGGTAGAGGTTCTATTTTTGTGGTAGTGGATATATTTAGTAAAATGACACATTTCATTCTATGCCATAAAATAAATGATGCCACAAACATAGTTGATTTATTATTTTAGGAAATAGTGCGACTCCATGGTATACCTAGAAGTATCGTTTCTTATAAGGATGTTATATTCCTTAACTACTTTTAGAAGATTTTGTGGGGAAAATTAGATACCAAGTTTTATTTTCTACCACTTGTCATCCACAGACTGAAGTAGTTAACATGACTTTCACTCAAGTTTTACACACTATCGTTCAAAAGAATTTGAAGAGTTGGGAGGATTGTTTG
Organism: Platycarya longipes; assembly: GCA_036559045.1. NCBI lineage: Eukaryota > Viridiplantae > Streptophyta > Magnoliopsida > Fagales > Juglandaceae > Platycarya > Platycarya longipes. The sequence continues at coordinate 19,480,807 of CM071797.1, forward strand.
CCATTTATAGAATTTGCATATAATAGGAGTATACATACTACTACTTCTTATTCTCCATTTGAAATTATTTATGATTTTAATCCATTTATTTTTTTAGATTTAATGCCTTTACCTATTGATGAAAAGAGTAGCTTGGATGGACAAAGGAAGGCCGAATTGGTAGAGTCAATTCACGAGAGGGTACGGCTTCAAATTGCGCAGAAGAATAAAAAATTTGCTTTCCAAGCCAATAAAGGGCAAAAACGTGTCATCTTCGAGTTAGGAGTTTGGGTTTGGGTCCACATGCGCAAAAAAATATTTTCCGCCCATAGAAGAACTACATTGCATCCTCGAGGAGATGGGCATTTCAAAATCCTTGAGAAAATTAATGATAATACTTATAAAGTGGATCTTTCAGATGAGTATAATATCTCTATTACTTTCAATATTTTAATCTTTCTCCCTTTGATGCAGGTGATGACTCAAAGTCAAATCCTTTTGAGGAAAGGGGAAATGATGGGCACCATGGTGGGCCGAGTCTTAAAGATCCTTTACAAGTTTCAGATGAGCCAATTACAAGATCAAGAGCTAAGAAGTTCAAGGAAGCAATGCAAGAACTGGTGCAATCCACTTGAGCCGAGTTTACAAATTCATCGAGTAAGAACCCAACATTTAAGATGGGCTTGAAAGAAGAAGAACCAACTTTAACCAATGTAATACAAGCTATAGAAGGGGACGACATAGCCTAGTAGTTAAGTGAAAACTTCTATTACAATAGGTATAGGCATGTGGGCCTATTTTTATGTTTTTATAGTTATAGGCATTTAGTCCTATTTAATTCATTAATTAGACCTCTTTTATTAGTTATAAGAGTGTGATTTAGGAGTTTTGGATTTAAAAAATTTTAACTCTTGTCTTTAGGTGATGTAGGCCTTATTAGGCCCTAGGATTTCATTAGGGGTTATAAAAATGCATGCCTCTAAATTTTCAGTAATTATAAGCGTGAATAGTTTATTTTATAGAGAATTATTATTTTCTCTACTTGTTCTTATATGAATTTAGAACTTATCAAATGCAAATCATTTGTGGCATTCTCTCCGCAATCTAGGTTCTTGAAATTAAGTTTTCAATGGATCTAGATTATTTTCTCTTGATTCTTGGCTTTCTTAGGTGAATTTAAATTTGTTCGTGGGTTTAAGGGATTTTTCATCCCACAAGTTCACATCAGTTGGTATCAAAGCTTGGTTTTTAAATCAAGTCTGAGCTATTTTTTTAATTCTTGCATTTAGGTTTTGTCGTAGGCATGTTCTAGGATTTTCTATTCTTATCTCAGATTCCTTTTTCATTCTTGTTAATTTCGTGTGTATGAATTCAGATATGTGATTTCAACAATTGATTATTCGTAAACTTCATTCAAGATCTGTAATATCGTGTGTTCTAGGGCTTTCTATTATGATCTTAAATTTTAGATTTATTCTGATCTATTCTTATCCAAATTTGAATTCAAATTTTAGATCTATTTTAATCTTTATTCTAAAATTCATATCCTTGCACTAAATCTGCATTAAAAGAAAAGACAGCAAATTCAAAGGATCCAAACCTTCTTTAAACGTGATTTCCTTGCATGGATCCATTGCATGTTTCAGTTTGGCCTATTACAAGAGCTAGATCCAGACCTTCCTTAAACGTGATTTCCTTGTATGGAAGAGCTGCTAATTTTCAGGCCATAATTAGTGTTAATCCTAGACATCTATTTTTAGTCCTTTTTATCTACTTTCCTATTTGGAACTAGTTAGTCTCGTTTCCTTATGTATGGGCTAAAAAGGGGGCTGATTTCTAATTTTATTTTCATTACAAATAGTATGCACTCTTTGTAATAAAAAAACATTAAATTTGAAATCAAAATAAAAGTGAGGTTTGTTTCAACTATTGGTTCTTCACCGAACTTGTGAACTTATCAAGGATTCTTCCTTGTGGCATTCAAATGTTATATATTTGGTTCGTGATTCCATTATAATCATTGGGTCGGGGTTTGTTACTTTATACTTTTTGTTCGTGTTTCCATTATAGTCATTGGGTTGGGATTTTTTTTTTTTTATCAAAATCTAAATTTAGCTTTCTGGGGCAGGTATGCCAATATTGTTTGTTGGACTTCAAAGCGTGACAGTTGAAGTTCAAAATGTTTGGTAAATAGAGCTTAGGTTCTAAAATCAAGTTTACTATCATTTTATCTTTTGTTATCATCCTATCTTGTTCCATTTATGTTCATCATTCCTTGTTCTTGCTCTGTGTGGTGCAACAAGTTTTCCATTTGTTCTTTGTTTGTTCTTATTCCTCTGAATTTTGCATTACTATCAGATCGCAAGTTGAAGCAATATATACTATCATTCACAATATAATCAGTTATTTTTTTCCTTGAGTTGTGACCTTTTGTAGTTTCAATTCTTTGTTTCTATAATTTTTTTTTTCTTTCCATTGGTATTGGTTTAAATATTACAAGTTGAATTTCTTGATGAAGTTTATTAGTTTAACAAAGAATTGAAAAGGAGAAGCTACGAGTGGAAAAAAACAAGAGTGTGAGACTAATATAAAAAAAAAAAAGTCAATTTAAGAGTGAAACACGAGTATGAGTGACATAATTCAAGTGCAAACACATGAGGGAGTGTTGTGAGGAATTATTTCTAACATTTCTTTGCAGTTTCAGAAATGTCTTCTAGGGGCGACACATCAAACAACGAAGGGGCGACACATCAAACAACGAAGGAAATGAGGGTTCATTCTTAGTGTTGCAGGCTATGCAATAACAATTTGAGATTTGGGATCGGATGGATAGGCAAGACGTTGTTATTGCTACTTGGCATGAGTGGCATCTTCAAAGAGTCCATAATGCTAGAACGCAAGAAAGGCATGCATCCATGGATGATTTTGATGACGACCAGGAGGATGAGTTCAAAGATGAAGATGATCAAGCTTTATTGAACGGTGAAGGCAGATCCATGCCAAGGGCAGTGATACAGGAGTTGCTTTTACTGGAATTTCAACTTCTTTATCACTTATCAAGACGATTGCACTTGCATTCTCTCTTGGATTTACTATCATTTGAGAGAGTAATTTTCCTGAACTCTGCACCTCTAGTTGACTAATTGCAGTTGCTATCTGACTCATCTGATTGTCTAAATTTTGAATACTGGCCCTCGCCTCTTGTTGAAATTGTTTTGCCTCTTGTTAAACTTGCAAAGTGTTAGTGGTAAGAGACTTAATAATATCTTCTAAAGACATACCAGAATTAGAAGCTTGGCCCTGTCATTGTCTAGGGGGATATGACTGTTTATATTGCTGGAAATTTAAGCGGTTTTGAGTAACAGACTGATTTATTTGTTGATTCTCATAGCTAAGATTAGAGTGATCCCTCCATCTTGGGTTATATGTGCTCGAGTAGGGATCATACTTCCTTTGCAGTTGTCCAGGAAAACTACCTGCCGTATTCACTTGCTCAATGGGTTCCTCTTGAAGAGTTGGGCACATATCAGTTGGATGTCCTGTTACTGAACAAATCCCACAAACTTTCGTAGTTTGCATCTTACCTACAGCCATTTGACGAACAAGAGAAGTTAAACTCGCAATTTTTTGTTCAATAGAGGAAACATTTACCTCATTAACTTGCTTAGTTGGAAAGTCAAGCCTAGTGCCAAACTGTTGAGAATTGTTTGCCATATTTGCAATCAAGTTTCTTGCAGCCTCAAGAGTTTTATCTACTAGTGCTCCTCCACTAGCAGCATCAATCATACCTCTATTAGTGGGTAGAAGACCCTCATAGAGATCTTGGATTAGTAGTTGCTCACTAATTTGATGATGGAGACAGCTTGCACATAATTTTTTAAAACGTTCACAGTATTCATGTAGGGACTCTCAGTTGTGCTGTCTTACACCACAAATTTCTTTTCTAATGTTGGCTGCCCTTGAAGCTGGGAAGTATTTTTCCAAAAATAACATTTTCATCTCATTCCATATGGTAATACTCCAGGAGGGTAAATATATGAGCCATTCATTAGCCAAATCTTTCAAAGAAAACGGAAAAACTCATAATTTAATTTGATCTTCAGTCACCCATATGGGTTTCATACTTGTGCATACCACATGAAGTTCCTTTAAATGCTTGTGAGGATCTTCACCTGCAAGGCCATGAAAAGTGGGCAAAAGGTGTATTAGTGCAGATTTTAATTCAAAAGTAGTAATAGCATCCAAAGTAGGAAACATTATGCATAAAGGTTGTTGGTTCAAATCAGGAGCGACAAGCTCTTTCAAAGTGCGATTTCCAGCCATGACTTCTTCTTCTAAATTAGAATCTCTAGCAAACAGGGAGTCAGAAGCCAAGTTATCCTTTTCAGAATTTCTTCGATTTTCCCTCCTTAATCTGTGCAAAGTCTTTTCTATTTCTTGATCATATGACAAATCACCTTGATTAGAAGATCGAGTTGCAGTAATAAACAATTAAGGAAACTCTAATAAACCATAAAAAAAAAAAACTACTGAATACTAATTTTTTTTTTTTACAAAATAAAAATTACAATAAGCACAAAAATTAACTAGAACCGGTCCCCGGCAATGGCGCCAAAATTTGGCGTGCTGTCGCAAACACCCAAAAATAAAATCATGTACTCAAAAAAAGATATATAGTAGTGTGAGTAAGGGTCAATCCCACAGAGAGTGATTAGCTTATTTTTATGCTATTAAGCAAGGAAGGGTGGGTTTTTTATAGTAATGAGAATATCTTCAAAGAAAATAAAAACAACTAAATAACAATTTAATTTCAAAATATTAATCAAAGGAAAAAATATTGGTCGAAGTCAACGTCTACAATCAAAATTTTATAACTGATCATTGATACAATATAAATCAATTAATACTTTGAATATTCACCGTTATAATCATTTTCTTATCTCTCCTTAATTTTAATTAATTAGAAAACAAGCGATCTAATTAATCCTAACTACTAAACAACCCAAGACAAGCGCTAAGAATTTAATCTAGTAGCAACTTTAAGAATTAGAGAGATCAATGAAACTAAACAATACAAATACAAGCAGTTGCATTTAATTTAGTCGAGTATTTTCCTTAAGTTCTAATAATTTCTAATGTAGCAAATCACTAAAACTTAATTGTTTTACAGATTAGAGAGATTAAACAATTACGAATTTGATATCTAATCTAGCAATAGATTATAACGAATAATAAACTAGCAGGCCTTCTAGTAATTAAATGAAATAACCATGAAAATAAATGCAGAAGAACATTTGATACTCAAAACATAAATTGAATGATAAAAACAACTTACATCTCACAGCTATATAAATTCCGAGACTTTCGTTTCCTTTGACAAATTACAAAAGTTTAACCAATCAAAATCATAACAAAAATATCAATCAAAATAAAAGGAAGAGAAATGAGGTATTTGGTTTTTCCTTTAAGATAACACAATAACTCAACTAAACATCAAAAGTATAGTCTTAGAACACACACCCCTCCCTTCTATTTATAAGCATCCTTCATGCAAGTTGTCATGACAAAATCATCATAATTTCAAGTTGTTTTACCATGTGTCATTTTTGAATCCAAGTGGTTTGTAAGTTGGCATTTGATCATTTGTTTTTCCACCATCCTTAGCTGAAAGGTGCTTGTAGCTTGAGTGTTCAATTTTGTTTCTTCTTCATTAGTTGCCTTGTATGACTTTGTATCTTGTGTTCAAACAATTTATCTTCAAGAAACTTGAGTACACCTAATCTTGCATATAAGTTGATTATTGAATTTGCAAATTGGTGTAGAAGTGCTTGCTGGAAAATGTTGTCATAACATGTGGATTTGATGCAATTGGTTGGAATTGTGGCTGAAGAATATTCAGGAACGTCAAGTGCAGGTGCATCCACTTCATGATCAATTTTGTCTTGGATTGAACCGATATCTCTCAAAACATAAAACATCAAAGTTATAGATATTTCTCTTGAGGTTCTATATCATCTTGAATTAGCTTAATCGAAAATTGGATGAGAGAGTTATGCCCATATTATGAAGAGACATCAAAACTGTCTAAAATTATGCAATTATCTTCATTTGCTCCTAATACCTCTATTTGTATCCTAAATCAAAATATAAGAATAATGAGTATATTTAGGCATCAAATAAGAATAAAATATTAAATATTAAGAGAGAAAAATATGACATTTTATATTCTCATCAGGCAGAAAGATGTGGTAAAGGTTTTCGAAGAGATCCAAGATGGTGAGATGGGACTGACAGAAACCTAGGAAACATCAAAATGAAGATACCATCGTTCCCAAGAAAAAACGATCCTGAAGCGTACTTGGAATGGGAGAAGAAGGTGGAGCTACTTCGAGGAAAAAAAGGTAAAACTCGCTGTTATTGAGTTTACTGACTATATGCTATTATATGGTGGGATCAACTTGTGATGAATAGGAGGAGAAACCATGAGAGACCTATTGAGGCGTGGGAGGAAATGAAGGCCATCATGAGGAGGTAGTTTGTCCCTAGTCACTACTGTAGGGACTTGTACCAAAAATTACAAAGTCTCATTCAATGCTTTAGGAGCGTGGATGACTACTACAAGGAGATGAAGACCGTTATGATTTGGGCCAATGCAGAGGAGGATAGAGAAGCTACCATGTTGAGGTTTTTGAATGGGCTGAACCAGGATATTGCCAACTTGGTGGAGTTACAATACTACGTGGATTTGGAGGACATGGTGCACATGGCAATAAAGGTGGAACGACAGCTTAAAAGGAAAGGAACTTGGTCATCTCAAAATCTAGTGTAATAATCTGAATTTTTACTTGTCCTTTTCAATTTACATGCTTAGCCTAATCATAATTTCTTTAGAGTTATTTTGGTGGATCTTTGAAATTTTTTGAAAATATATTTATTATTTATTCTGGGCTTTTTATTATAAGAAATATTGACAAGTTAGCCTCAAAATGGTCAAAGAATGCAAATAGAGGAATGTAATGCAAACCAAGGCAATTGAGTAATTTTCAGCAGATTTGATGCATCTTAGTAATCTGGGTATAACTTTATTATTTTATTTCTGATTGGGATGATTCAAGATGCTATGGAAATTTAAGAGAAATATATATAATTTTTATGTTTTGAGTTTTTAGAGATTTGGGCGTGAAGCTAACACGACTGAAAATGGATCCAAATAGCCAAATTTCACTTTGTTTTCATTTTATATGTATAGTACCCCAAGGATAAAGGCATGACTTAGATGACATGTATGATTTTAGAAATCCAAATATGGAAATCCGATCATAGGAGATTTTTAGTTACACAAGCAAGGTAATTTTGAAAGAATATTTCTAGACAATTCGGATTGGCTAATTTTGGGTAGTTTCGATGTGTTTTAGTAATTTGAGCATAACTTTCTCATCCAATATCCAAATGAAATGATTTAAAAGGATATAGAACACTGAGATAAACATCTACAACTTTCATGTTTTGAGTTTTAAGAGATACAAATTGGATCAAGGAAAAAATATGGTGGAAAGAGGACATACCTGAAATGGATCTATTTGGAAACCGCCTTAGACATTGGTAACCAACTTTGTGCCTTGACCTATAGGGATTTTTCTAACACATGTGATAACTTACCAAGTGTAGGGACAAGTGGTCCAATGAGCTTAAGATAAGCTTAAGACTTACCAAGAGCCAACTAAGCCTAATATTAGATTAAATGATGTAGGCTAACACCTAAAGGGGCAAGTGGTAGACGGCAATAGGAACATGTGTAATCCTAGAAATATTTTTATACTCCTTTTATATATATAGTGGTCGACCAAAGGGATAAGATTTCTCTTCCTTTTTCCCAAGAAAAACTCACGGCTCACTTATTTTACCAAGCAATTCTCAAAGTTTTTAGGAGTGTTTTCTAAGGGATTTTCCAAGACAAAACTCTTCCACAAGTAGAATTACTTTGAGAAAGTTGTAAGTACACTATACCTTCACTTATTTATAAGATTTTATTTGTATGGATTTAGAATGTAATATGTTGATGGCTATTTCATTTGATTGCTCAATATGCTTATAGAAAATGTTATGTGGTGATAAGTGGGTCTTATAGGAAAAATAATGTGATGAAAGATGGAAGAATACTTTAAGGAGCATGTTATTGTTCTAGAAATGTGTGGATTGAGGTTATATGTGAGATTGAACGAATCTTTTAAAATTCATAAAATAGCCAAATTGAAGTCCTAGAAGGCTTCGGTTATGATGGAATCTTTTAAGATGCTTTTGGTTTATTTTTCTAAAATTCATGGTATGAGGATTAATTTAAAATTAGTAAGTGCATCTTTATCATATTTTAATAAAATATTTGTGTAGTAGATATAGCATGAAATTAGTTGATTTTTGGAGTGAATGTTATATCGATTGGAAGACTAGTTTTATAAATGATTATGTCAAGTTGCTATATATAGAAACAAGGAGTTATTTGAGGAAAATTATTAATAAAGCAAAGGTTTATCCTATAGAACTAAGAATGAAATTTAGAGGATTAATTTGAAGAATTAGATTTACAAGGAAATGATATTTTGAGACTTACAAGGGTTAGATAAGGCTTGGCCCTAGTAGGTTTTTTTATAATATTTACATTTTGTTCATTATTTTTATGATATTCTAATAAAATAAAATGATTCAGGAGATTTAAAAGAATGACTCATTTGAAGAATATTGGAGGAATCTGAGTTACCTAGTGATTGCCTTGAACCAAGAAGTAGTGAAAGAAATGAGATTAGTTAGGTTAGAAAAGGGATTCAGCTAGGGGTGTCTAATTAGCCTCTAAATTTTCAAGGCATGGTGAAAAGGGAAAGAGAAAGATGTTTCCAAGGAATTAAGACTATAAGATTCCTTTTGGAATGAAATTCCTATGTTTAATTAATAAGAAATAATTAAATAAGAACTAATTAAGAAATGAGATGTGTTTTAGCTATGATTAAATTTTATAAAGTCTTCATGACATGCTAATAAGAAGATGTATGAATCTCAAGGAAAGAAAGAAATGAAATTAAGGGTATTTCGTATTGAAGAATTCAGCCCTATGATGTTTAGGGCTATAAATAGACGTTTTGTTTTAAGAAAATATGATTAAGTTATTAAATTGTTAATATGGAATTCTATAAGTTATGATATTTATAAGAAAGCGGGTTATACGCTGTATGACTCATGAATGCTTATACCATGCACGGAAAGTTTAGTGGTTCAGATGTAATTATGTTACGTAACAAGATTTCGTGCCTTGAGTCATACCAATTCAACCAGAAATAAGATTTTGAAAAATATTATAAGAACAAGAATAAAAAAGAAACAATTAAGAGGAAGGAAATTAAAAGGTCATATCATAATGGGGAAAGCGATACGCAACTCCCGTATGACTGATGTGTCGATAGGGACAACAATACGTACCACCTGTCAAATAATAAGGAGTCATATCAAAATGGGGATGGTGATATGTAACGCTCGTATGACATATATGAACAAGAATATAATAAGGTTCGTCAAGACAGGGACAACGATACGTAACACTCAGACGACTGACGAGAATATAGATAAAATCCAACCACGGATAATAATAGTGAATAACACCCAACCATAGATAATAATAGAGGATATGGCCCAACCACGGATAATAATAGTGGATAAGGCCTAACCACAAGTAATAATAGTGGATATGACTCAACTATGGGTAATAATAGTAGATAGGACTTAACCACGAATAATAATAGTGGATATGACTCAACTACGGGTAATAATAATGGAGAACCCGACAAGAGACGGCGATACGTAAAGTCTGTTGAGATTCAGAGATAAGAATAAGACTTAAAAAATGATATGAATAAGATAAGAATTTTAAGATAAATCAAAGCATGTAATGAAAGGTTTTGTACCCATATTCATATAAATTTTCTCATGAAAATGTATAAGTTTAGGTAAAAAAGGGTACATAAGTCATGTATAAGTTATTCGTGAATCATGTACTGCGTTAATCATTCATAATATCTGTTATCTCATATTATTGACATGTATCATTACCGCATCTGTTACGTTATTGGTGTACTTACTGAGATTTCTTGGAAATCTCACTCTTTTGTTTTTATCTATCATTCCTTACAAAATGATATACGTTGTTGCAGGAATAAATAAATTGTCTTAAGACTCAGATATCAAATGAGATTCTAAGGTACAATGAGGGTCCTACAGAATACTCATCTTTTGATAGAATGATCTCTCACGAACGTCATCAACTGGGATAGTAAGATTACAAAATGGTAGTTGGATATGTTATATATTTTAAGAAGACTAACTGGATTATGTAAATATTTGATACAATATGTTACTATATATATGAAGTTATGAAGGTTATGGTTATACTTATGCCATGTGATTTAAATGTCATTGAAAAACCACGGAGGTATACTCTATTCCGTTGTAAAATGCATCACATATAATAGTAAGTTTAGGTGCATACATAAAATTTTCAACATGTACAGGGGTATATAGTCTAGTACTACCTATTCTTACGCTTTAGTTTACGTTAAAACCTAAACGTAAATCTGGGACTTCACATACGGGCTTTTCTACTTTATGGAGGTCGAATTGGAGGAAAGATGAATGAGCTATTTTTGAGTCCAAAACCGAACCACCAAAAAGGAGAGATGAAGTACCTGATGTCAACAAAGGTAAAATCGAGAGTTTGCCATTCATTGAATTTGCATATAATTAGAGTGTTCATTCTACTACTGATTTTTCACCATTTGAGATTGTTTATGGTTTTAATCTACTAACTTCTTTAGATTTGTTGTATTTGTCGATTAATGAAATGACTAGTTTAAATGGTCAAAAGAAGGCTGAGATGGTGAAGAAACTCCATGAAAGTGTATGACAACACAGAGAGAATAAAAATAAGCAATATACAACCAAAAGCCAACAAGGGCTGTAGACAAGTCATCTTCGAATCGAGTGATTGGATTTGGGTGCGTATGAGAAAGAAAATATTTCTAGCCCATAGGCGATCCAAGCTATCTCCTATAGGGGATGGTCCATTTCAAGTCCTTGCAATGATAAATAATAGTGCATACAAGTTAGATCTTCCAAGTGAGTATAATATTAGTGCTACATTTAATGTTTCTGCTCTTTCTCCTTTTCATGTAGGTGACGATTCGAGGTCGAATCATTTTGAAGAGAGAAAGACTAATGAGAATAATCAAGCACCATCAAAGGATCCATTACATGTTCCTGTTAGGCCTATTACAAGAGAAAGATCCATGAAAATTAAAGAAGCACTTAATGGGCTAATTGAATAGATTTGAATTGATTCTAAAATGGGACATTTCAAGCTTGGCTTAAAGGGAGATGAAGGCATAAATTTAATCCAAGTTGATGGGATTGATCTTGCTTAAATTGGGCATAACTTTCCTTAGAAAATGGCACGAATTAAAGACTGATTATTACTTGATTTGGGCATGAAATTAGAAGGAGAAAGTGGTTGATTATTTCCAATTTTAAATCAATTAGTTGGTTGATTGACTTGCCTATTTCAAACCTTCCTTAAACGTGATTTTTTTTTTGCATGGAGGAGTTGCTAAATTTCAAACCAAAATTAATGTTAATCTTAGACATCTATTTTTAGTCATTTTTATCTACTTTCCTATTTTGGAGCCAAGTTAGTATCGTTTTTTTATTTTGAAACAAGTTTTAATCCATGTGATACAAACTATAAAGGGGGAAGGCATAGCCTAGTAGTTAGGTGAAGACATTTATTTGAATAAGCGTAGGTGTGTTGACCTATTTTTATGTTTTTATGGTTGTAGGCATTTGAGCCTATTCAATTCATTAATTGGATTTCTTTTAAAAATGATGAAGGCCTTATTAGGCCTCAAGGTTTCATTGGAGGCTATAAAAACACATGTTTCTTCATTTTATATAATTATGAACGTGAATATTATTTTTTTCAAAGAGAATTCTTGTTTTCACTACTTGTTCTTAAATTAAATAAGAACTTATCAAAAGCAAAATCTTTGTGGTATTCTTTCCACAATCAAGGTTCTTGAAACAAGTTTTTAATGGGTCTAGATCATCATGACTTATTTTTGGCTTTCTAGGGTGGATTTTAATTTGTTCATAGATTCAAGAGATTTTTATTTCCACGGGTTCACATCAATTCCACTTTAGTATTTCTACCTTTGATGCTAACAGAACACTTTGATGCTAACACATGAATTTCTCATTAGTACACAAATGGAAGTAATAAAGGTAGGAAAAAAAGGAATTCCCCTATTTTAGGCAAATCCTGTCTCCTGATCCATTGAGAAGCAAGTTAGTTGTTTTATCACACAACCCTACTTTCATAGCTCTCCCATCTATCACTCATGCTTCACCCTTCTCCTAATATCACAATGGATGAAGCCACAGAGGAACTCACAGAAAACTGGGGAGCACTACGGTTAACAAATAAGGAAAAAGAAGTGGTAGTGATCAATGTCAAACTTTGCCTAGTTGGTTTTATGGCCACCGAAAAACTCATCAATGCAGAAGCATTCAAGAGCGCCATGCAAGTTATCTAGAAACCAAAAGGCATTGTTCTATCCAAAGGGGTAGGTTCTACCTCTTTGTCATTCAATTCCAAATGGCCTAAGACCTTCAAAAAGTCTTAACTAGGTGGCCATGGACGTTCGATAAGTTCCTATTATGTTTGCAATTGTATGATGGCAGTCAGGCTCCAACAGATTTAGTTTTTTCCATTGAGCCAATATGGGTGCAGCTACACAATCTCTCTATAGGGAGCATGACCAGGGATATTGGCCATGACATCTGTAGCCAAATTGGTCCAGTGGAGGTTGTCGACATTGATAAAGTTAGCATAGGTTGGGGACCTTATCTCTGTGTCAAGATTCAAGTCGACATCACCTAGACTTCAAAACGTGGAATCATGGTTAACATGTTTGGTAGTAAACAATGGATTACATGTCTCTATGAACGATTACCTAACTTTTATTTTAGGCCTGGCGTCATAAGTCATGGTGAAGCAGGATGGTCCCAATTCTCTAGTGATCGTTGTATGCACAACTCATCCCCTCTCTAGTATGGCGTTTGGTTAAGGGATCCTTCATAAAAATCTCCAACTAAGGGGTCATTCAATTCTAGCAACCACTCGGACCGATCTGCAACCCAAGAAACAGAGGCAAGTTTTGAAAATGAAGCGGGAAAAGGAAAATTTAGCAGAATGGGGAAGAGTTCTAGTCCCTCTGTTGGGGAAACTCAACCTCAAGAAGTCATCAGGTTGATAGCCGTCAATTTGGCAAGCCCTCTCCAGCCAATAAGCCCATGCAAGAGCCTCAATTTCATTTAGTAGCCATAATTCTTCAGAAGTTATCGTAATGGAACTAGTGGACCAAGAGGAATGCCTACTAGATAATATGGTTGCACAAGAATAGTTCGACGAAAGGACATAAAACAGGCATCCTCTAAGGCAAACAAGGAAACTTTCAGGGGACCAAATCAAACCCTTTTAAAGGATAGTGGTTAGAGAGCTTCTATAATCCTACGTAAACCACCCTATCATTACTATGGAATGCGATACCCCTTTATTCAAAAGTTCCAAGGCAACCAAGAGGGAAGTAACATGGAAAATGAGAGCCCTGAAAAAAACAATAGCTCTTATGAATGACAGTAGCACTGCAAACAACCCTCGTAAGAGGCATGCACCTATAGAACAAATTGATAACAAGAGCCCAAAACAACAAAACAAGGGTCTGAATGGGAACCTGAATCCACCTATGGATTGGTAAAGGCTACGAGTCAGCCCTGGCATCACCAATGAGCTACCTAATATGTTGATTAAGGACAAGTCTCCCAAATTGGTTTTTTTGATAGAAACCAAATGCTCCAAAGAAAATATGGAAGAAATCTAAGTAAAAGCTAACTTTGATGCTTGTATGATAATAAAGCAATGAGAAGAGTGGTGGCCTAGCTCTTCTATGGAGGAATGATTTGAAAGTCCTCATTAAAAATTACCCCAAATGGCACATTAGTGCCACTATCTCTAATGTTACATTGATCAATGGGTTTTTATTGGTTTTTATAGGAACCTCGAAACCTACAAAGGGGAGGGGAGTTGGTCCCCTTCTAAAAAGGTCAAGGCAAGATATCTCTCTTGATTTTGTGTAGGGGATTTTAATGAAATTATTAGCCAAAGAGAAAAACAAGGAGCTGTTACTAGACCCCTCAAGCAGATGGAATAGTTCAATGAGGTAATAAATTGCTACTTCTTGGATGAAATCTTTACTAGAAGATCAATTCTTTACCTAGGCTAACAACAGAACAAATTCTAGTTTCACTAAAGAAACTTGATCAAGCCTTGGCTGATATATTATAGCAGGAGTTGTTCCCACAAAACTGTTGCCATGTCTTACCTGCCATAAAATCATATCACTCCCCACTACTAGTGGTTTTGAATTCCAATCACAATACTTACACTTGCAAGAAATTCATCTTTAGATATGAAGCTTATTGGTCACTCAAACTAGAAAGTACAATTGTAGTCAAAGAGAATTAGTGCTTATCTATCCAAGGGAAGAATGAAACCACTAGAATCAGAGGCAAGTTAATAAGTTGCCAGAAAGCTTTCTAGAAAATACACAAACAGAATTCACACCAGACACCCTAGCACATTAAAGAAAAGTTGGAAAAAATGGCAAAAGTGTAGAATGAGGATGAGGGTAATCATCTAGGTGCTATCAAAGAACAACAGGAGGATGTTGACTTATTCTTAGCTAAGCAATAACTAAAGTGGAAAAAATGTGCAAAACTCCACTAGTTGCAACACGTGAATTGCAACTCTAAATGTTATCACCTACATACCTCCTGAAGGAAGAAAACAAACCAGATCAAGCATATTTTCGACCAACATGGCAGGAAAATTACTGACAAGAAGGAGATAGGTGGCCATTTCACCAATTTTTTCTCATCCCTATTTTCTACCTCTAACCCCTCTACCATTAAGGATTGCATTTCTCATATGGAACTAGAAGTAGTCGAGATCAAAGCTACAGGTTGGTTCCCGATTCATTTTTTCCAAACTTATTGGGACATAATTGGAGAAGAAGTGTGTAGATTCTCACTACTTATCCTCAACAACAATGGATCCCTGCAAAGTCTGATTATAGACCAATTAGCTTATGTAATGTGTTGCATAAAGTTACAGCAAAAGTGCTAGCAAATTGATTAAAGTTGGTACTACCTCATGTTATATTTCTTTAAACCAAAGTGCATTTGTTCCCAGAAGACTTATCACTGATAATGTACTTGTAGCCTGTGAAACTCTTGATGTTTTAAAATCAAGAATGAAAGGAAGATCAGGATTCATGGCACTTAAATTAGACATGAGTAAAGCTTGAGATCGAGTAAAGTAGGCTTTCTTAGAAACAATCATGTCAAAACTTGGTTTTGAGGATCAATGGATAACTTTAATGATGGAATGCATTAAATCTATTTCCTATACTGTCCTACCAAACAGAGAGCCACAAACCAAGGTCTACCCATTTCGTGGAGTAAGGTAGGGAGATCCTCTATTCCCCTACCTATTGATTCTATGTCCTGAAACTTTGATAGGCATGTTGAACCAAGAAATGGCCATGGGCAGCATCTCCAGTGTTCCTATAGGCTGAAATGGACTAAGACCACCTATTTTTTGCTCATGATTCTTCCCCATTCTACCAAGCAAAATCTATTGAATGGAGCAACATCATCCACATTATCAACACTTATGAAAGAGGTTCTGGCCAACCACTCAACAAATTCAATTATTTTTAGTAAGAACGCTCCTCGAGAAAACCATAACACCATCCTCCAAATAGCTGGGATGAGAGCCCATTGTTCTCTGGAGACATATCTGGGTCTCCCTACCATAATTGGCAAAAAGAAAATGGCAGCCTTTCATGGTTTGATTCATAGAACTTGGGCTAGAATAACCAACTGGAGGAAAAAGTTCCTTTCAACAATAACGAAAGAAACCTTGGTGAAAGTTGTCCTGCAATTCATTCCACATACAGTATGAGTATATTTCTTCTTCCATAAACTATAATCAAGAAGTTAAATCAGTTGGTTATAAATTTTTGGCAGGGCTTCAATGAGGATCACTCTAAAATTCAATAGGTCAAATGGAAGTAAATGAGACTTAGCAAGGAGAAAGAAGGCTTGGGGTTCAATTATGAGTGCTTACCATCTCCACCAAGAGTTAGAAAACAGCAAACTGAGTGAATCCTTGAATAGTAGATCCAAAGCAAAAGGATGGCAGACAATATGGCATCTTCAAGTTCCCAATACAGTAAGAATGTTCCTCTAGAAGGCTTGCTCAGATGCTCTCCCAATGCTCCTCAACTTTTGGAAAAAGGAATATCACAAATGCCCCATTGTGTCCCATTTGTAAACAATCCAATGAATCAGAAGTGCATGAATTATGGAGTTGTGAATTTGCAATTGATGTGAGTGTCAAGATGATTTAAAGATCTAAAATATATCTTTTCATCCTGACTCTTCCTTAGACCTATGGGAGTTTCTCATCAAGCAACTAGAAGCAAAAGAGCTCGAACTCTTTGCCATTACTACTCACATACTTTGGCTTAGAAGAAACCAATATGTTCATGGAAGGGAACTTCCCATTCCAACACGATAATGACAAAAGTTAGAGAGGAACTAAGAATCACCAAGCAAAGCCAATAACAAATACAGAAAACTCCATGGAGTTCCACTCTCACATGCTGCACTTGGACTAAACCACCAGCAGGGAAACAAACTAAATTGGGATGCAGCAGTGAGACAAGCTGAAGGTAAGATTGGCATTGAGGTAATAGTTGGGGACTCTAATGGATTGGTCCTGGGCACCTATCAAGCAACCATATTGCTAAAAGAATCCATTTTTCACAGCAAAAGCTTATGCCCTCATGTTAAGTGTAATCTTATGTAAAGAGATGGGAATTTAGGAGGTGGTTATGGAAGGAGACTTAGCCCAAGTGATCAACCTGCTAACTTCCTCAGGCAAGAAATGGAGCTATGGAGGACCCTTGATCACTGATGCAAAACACATGCTCAGCTCCCTTAGATGTTGGTCTGTGCACCATGTCAAGAGAAAGGGGAATAATGTTGCTCATCAGTTAGATAAATTTGCTCTTAACTTAGAGAATTAGTTGTATTATTTGGAAGATTATCCAAACTTTATACACTCCATTGTCATGACTGGAAGTTTGTAAGTCTTTTCATGAGCAATGAAACCAACTGGTTTGCAAAAAAAAAAAAAGCATAAGTGCCAAAAAGGCAAGTGAAGATACTTTTATTTTGGTCTTGTAATGCAATTTCAATTTAATAATAACCAAAATAACCATTTAAAAAACAATAAAAATGGATGACCAGCTACATGCTCAAGTATTTTATCAATAAAAGAGTGGAAAATGGTTTTTTCGGGTGGCGATATTCAATTTTTTATAATTAATGCACATCCGTCACCAAGTCGCACGTTGTAGGTACTAACTCTGCGAGTTCATTTTTCACTACAGTAACACCTAACTTCTTAGGGACAACCTGTATAGGACTAACCCATTTACTATCAGCAATAGAATATATAATTCCTGCATCTAATAGTTTTAGCACCATTCTTTACCACTTCTGCATCTAATATTGGGATTAAGTCTACGTTGAGGATTTCTACGAAGGCTAGTTCCTTCCTCAAAACTAATTTTGTGAGAGCAGACTAGGTGGCTAACACCATTGATATCTGCAATGCTCCAACCTATGGCTGACTTATGCTCACTTAAGGTTTGAATTAATTGCTCGCCTTGAGATTCAGATAATTCGAATGAGATAATAACAGGAGAAATATCACCTAGAACAAGGAAACCATGTTTTAAACCCTTATGCAAATGTTTCAATTCAACTCTTGGTGCTTCCACACTTGAAAAAAGATGTTTTTCATTTGTTTTCGACAACTCCTAAATTTCGGTTGCCAAGCCCGTGTACATAATCTTGACTTTCATAAAAAATAGCACAAATATCAACATGAAATGAATCACTAATAGTATCAAACTCAAAATTAACAAGAAAATATTAAAGAGAATCAAAATCATGAGTTGTGTGAACTTCCTTGTCCACGAGTGCGTCAATCATATACGTTTCGTGGCACTCGTCATCCTCTTTTGACTATTTTTCAATATGAAAAATATTCATCTCAAGAGTCATACTTCTAAAAGAGAGCTTCATTAGACCATTTCGATAATTAATAAGAGCATTAACTTGCTCTGTCAGGAATGTCATCTTCTTCACATGGTGCTTTCTCTTATCTGTACACAAATCTTTTAGAATTTTTACATAAGTAGGAACTTGTTTAATCACATGCAAAAGAAGAAGGTTAATTTTTACCTGCTTGAGATTCTCTAGGATTTCATTGTAAGGATCCAAAGTTTGCATGCTTGATTTAAAGCTTGAGGAAATGATACTTTAACTGGACTGATTATTACCTTGGGTTCCTTGGCACCACTATTATTTTAATCCTCTTTAGCATCCTTAATTTATCTATCGTTTGGATATGTAAGGACTTACCACTTTGTGTCACAATAGCATTAACATCTTTTAAATTTTCTTGCGCCATATGTTGATCTTAGGGTGTGGATTGAGTTTGAGATATAAACTTGCCACACACATTTACATTCAATGGGCTCATTAACTTTTGATTAGTTTTACCTTGAGCCTCAATAAAAACATGTAAAGTGTCTTCCAAAGGGTTCTTAGAAGAGGAAGATGCATGATACGAATATGCTTTAGGAGGCTGTGCAGGCTGCTGATTTTTAGATTTCCAGTTAAAATTGAGGTGATTACACCACCCCCGGATTGTAAATACTTGAGAAATGTGCAAAAGGCTTCTTGTCATACCTAATACATTACATTGTTCTTTATACATCTCTTTCATTTCAACAAATGTCTAAAAGACGTGATCTATCCCACCACATACAAAATATGGTCCAAAAGACTCAGCACGAGTAGCCATGTGCGTTGGTTTTAAATCCTTAGTCTTTAAACACATATAGCAGCTCCCTAGTAAGCATCTCAACTATTTGGATTTCCAACAGGTCGTGACCTATTTGTATTCTCAGTAGCACCAGATACAGTTTAAGTGTAAGCTTTTTTAACAAGTTTATTAAGATATTTTATGGTCATCGAGATTCTTCTATAAAAAAATCAATATTACACATCATCTCAAAATTTAGTGCTTCACTAATTTTGGGGATTAATAACAAGTGTCCAATAAGATTTACTTATTAGAAAAAAATTATTTTGAATAAAGAATTTCGAATTTTTTAGAATTTTTTTGTTTTTTAACATTATATGAGATGAAAGTTGAAATTTAAATATTATATTGTTAAATTTTTTTTTAATATTTTATAATTTTAAATCATTTATATTATATAAAATTTAAAAAAATTATAATAATAAAATGAAATTAGAAAAATTAAAAGGAATATGAAGCTTAAGAAAATAAAAAAAATACCTCTCTCTCTCTCTCTCTCTCTCTCTGCTTGTGCGTCTTGTCCCTCGATAGGCATATCTGTTCTCAAATCTTCGTTTCCTTCGTCTGTCTCATTTTTGCGCTTTACAATGCCATCTTGATCGCCTTTTATTTCATGTCTCTCCCCAACAAACGCTCAGCTACAACCACCAGCGACGCCACCGCTATACACACTCCCACTTCATCTCCTCCGTCTTCTCATTTCCCCCCAATGAAAAAAGCCAAGTCCCAAGCAGTCGCCCTTGACCCCAGAAACGGCCTTCACCACCACCAAGACTTATCCACCGCCACGACCGCCAATAACAGCAACAGCGTCGTCGTTTTCGATCCGTCTTCTATGGCCCTCGACGACGATCTCAAGCCCGACGACTCCTCCGCCCCCCCTCGCTCCGTTGCCGCCAATTTGGCAAGGAAAAAGGCCCAGCCGCCTCAACCCGCCAAGAAGCTCGTCATCAAGCTTGTCAAAGGTTTCTAATGCTCGTTTATATTGATAACGTTTTTATGAATTGGGAATTCTAGGGTTTTTGTCTGTAAAGTTTTCGCATTTAGCGGGAATTCAAAACTTTGGCTTTGATTTTTAGGTGAGATTGAGCGAGGATGCCTGGATTTTATGATATTTTTACAGTCGTGTGCTTAGACAAGTGGTTGATCTGTTTTAGATAATCATCACAGTGTGACGTTGTGGAAAATGAAACCAATTTGTTTGATGTGGTGCATGTGGATGGAAATAAATTACATCTTTTATTTTCCCTTTTGTTTCTTTGAAGCTAAACCAACGCTCCCTGCAAATTTTGAAGAGCATACATGGGCAAAGCTCAAGTCAGCTATATCTGCTATATTTCTAAAGCAACCGGATCCTATTGACTCAGAGATACTTTATCAGGTAGAGTCTGCTGCATTTCTCTCTTTCTCTGAACTTCTGTGGTTTTTTCTAATTTACAATTTCTCATTAATTATGACCACTCAGCCAATATATTATGTGTTCCTTAGGCTGTTAATGATCTTTGCCTGCACAAATTGGGGGGAAATCTTTATCGACGCATTGAAAAGGAATGTGAATTGCATATATCTTCAGCATTGCAATCCTTGGTTGGCCAAAGCCCTGATTTGGTGGTATTTTTATCACTTGTTGAGAGATGCTGGCAGGATCTTTGTGACCAAATGTTATTAATTCGTGGTATAGCTTTGTATCTAGATAGAACATATGTGAAACAAACACCTAATGTACGATCACTGTGGGACATGGGATTGCAACTTTTCCGCAAACATCTTTCATCGTCTCCAGAAGTTGAGCACAAAACTGTCACTGGCCTTTTAAGAATGATAGAAAAGGAAAGGTAAATATAATTCCATTAAGTTGTATTTAGTAATAGTATAGTTTGGAGACTCCAGGGAAATATAAATCTTTTATTTCAGTAGTTGCTAGTCTACTTTTTTTAGGCCTTATGGCCCCTTGTTTTCCTCTTGCTTGGTTTTCTGTGCTTCTTTGTGCATCTCTCATATATTTTCAATCTTAGTGTGGTGCTTGTGCATTGGAGTTGAATAAAGAAGGTATCTAGTTCCAAATGACTAAATTGTAAATTACTGTGAGCTAGTGAGATGAGAAGTTCTGATTGAATGAAATAGTATGCTCATATATATATTTGTTTTTTTTTTAATTTATAATTAATAAGATATTTATTACCAAGAGTAGGCATTGCCCAAATACATAGGAAGTATACTGGAGAAAAAACCTACATACACAAGAAACTGAAAATGACATAAAGCAAATGAAGAAAATTATCTCCATTCAATACAAGAGCCTTAGCCCAAACACACAAGGTATTAAAGAAAAACTCCCTAAGTTTTCCCATCAAGCGTTCTCTATCGTCAAAGCACCTTCTATTCTACTTTAACCATAAGCACCATATCAAGCATGAAGGAATCATCTTCCAACTGGCAGCTGTACGTTGACTCCCCTCAAAACCATTCCAACATACCAGAACATCCACCATATGCTTAGGCATCACCTAAGCAAAACTCGTCCTACCAAAAATCTCATTACGTCTTAGTGACCTCACGATGAAGAAAAAAATGGTTAACAGATTCACCATCTTTCTTACACAGGAAGCACCAATCTACTACACAAAGTTGACGCCTTCTAAAGTTATCCATAGTGAGAACTTTTCCAAGAGACACCAACCAGTAGAAGAATGCGTACTAGGCACCTTAACTCTCCGAATGCATTTCAAGGGGTAAAATCATAGACACAATGACAGGTTAGTGCCTTATAAAAGGAACTAACCGAAAATCTGGAATTTCCTGGATGAACCCACAGCAGACCATCCATCCTTCCCTGAACAATCTTCAAATCATATTATCTGCCAAAGAAAATCAGAGACTACATTTACTTCCCAATCATGCACATTTCTGACAAAAGTCAACATTCCATTAAAGGTTGTTGTTCAAAAATGAAAAGGAATCAGCCACTGCAGCATCTTGGTCCCTAGCAATCCTGAAAAGGGAAGGGTAAACACTCTTTATAACACCAAATATCATGCCAAAAATGAATCTTTGTCCCATCCTCCACCTTGAATTTAAAATGATTGACGAACTCCCCCCCAACCCATCTGAATGGATTTCCACAAATCTACCCCATATACTCCTCTATCATTAGAACAGCAACTCCCCCACATCCTCCATAATGCACCCCTCTCAATATGATATATCTCCAAAGCTATTTACCAAGAAGAGCTTTGTTGCAACGAAACTTTTTTTTCCCCTCAAATTATGAAAAAATTATTTCTTATCAAACAAAAAAAAAGAAAAAGAAAAGAAGAGCTTTGTTAAAAAGCCTCAAATTTCGCACCCCAAAACCTCCACAAGAAACTGGTTGATAAACCTTATTCCAACTTACCCAGTGAAACTTTCTTTCCTCCCCTCTACCTCCCCCCACAAGAAATTCCAAAAAAGTATGCTGATGCCACTGAAAACAAATAAAAAAACTGCCACTGCTTTCATGTGGATTTTGACACTATTTTCATGTAGTCCCTTGAGAGTTGTTATAGAAAATCATTAAGAATCTCCAGATGGAAGGTACATTGGCTTTAAAGCACTGTTGAAAATGGTGTCCTTTAAATCATTAAGATTCTCCAGAAGGAATACTGGGCACCCCTCAATAAATCCTCAATGGTGGCTGAGGCAGTGTCTTTCCTTTTGCTTTATGGGGGGTTTGGGGTTCAAGAATACTTTTAGGAAACTAAAACTGCTGATTATTATCTCTAGTGGAATGGGTCAAAAAATATATTGGTTGCAAGGAAATGACCACCATAGAAATGTTGTGTATATTCATGAATATTAGTTTAGAATTTGTTTTATGTTCCTTTTTTGGTGTTGAGGGTATTGGAATCACAAAATGACCAGAGTGGAAAAGGCTTGATGCAAGCAGTGTTGCATTATCAAGAGAAATAAATCTTTTCAGTTGATGTGTGCTATATTTTTATATTTCACGTAAATGGTCTGAGCATGTAATGGATGGAATTACCTCCAAATAAAAAGTTGGTGTTCCTGTCAATAATAATAATGTAAATGATTAAGGACCTTTCGTTTTTTCTTTATATTTGATTGATGGGTGGATAATCCATTACCATATTTCTTTATCCAACCATCAATCACATATAAAGAAAAAAAGAAAGGTCCTTATTTAGAAACTTGGTAACCCTTAGGGGTTGGCTAAAGGGATAAAGGCCTTGAGCTTGGTGGTATGCTCCTCTCAGGTCTAATGTTGAAATCCTCTTGGATGTAAACAATCTCTAGGAGTCGTCAGACTGTGGGATTTTTCCCTTAAATTACCTGAGAAGCACTTGTGGGAAACTTCTTGCCTAGGGCCTTTGCCCTCAGGATTAGTAGGGACGTTGTTTTAGGACACCCGGTGCTAGTAAAAAAATAAGAAAATACTTTAGCCACAAAAGAATTACACAAAAGTAAACATACAAACTGATGTGGTTTGATATGTTCTATTATATTATAAAGTTACTTTTATTATACAGTAGCTCTAACGGATTTCATGAAGTCGCATCAATTTGCGGGTTTACTTTGTGTAATTTCTTTGTGTCTGTTGTAGTTCTCAAAAAATATATTTAGAAACTTGGTATTTTTAAACTCGTAATTTGCTTTGGTCTATTTGGTATTTCAGATTAGGTGAAGCAGTGGATAGGACTCTCCTTAATCACCTTCTGAAGATGTTTACAGCTCTAGGAATTTACTTGGAAAGCTTTGAGAAGCCATTCCTTGAATGCACATCTGAGTTTTATGCTGCTGAAGGCATGAAGTACATGCAGCAATCAGATGTTCCAGATTATTTGAAGCATGTGGAGGTGTGGATTGTTCCTTTTTTCCCCCACCCTTCTCTCCCTTCTAATGACAAGCGCTTGTACGCTGTATCTTTCTTTTGCTGTGCTGTATTTTTAGTTAGTTAATTGTGTAAATTACTTGAACGATGGTTTGCTGAGTGGAAATTTCGATCTAGCTTCTCTTGTGATTCTACATACTTTCTGTTTACCTTTTAATGTTTTGTGGTTAACATATTGTTGCAGGCAAGGTTGCACGAGGAGCATGAAAGATGTTTACTCTACCTTGATGCAAGTACAAGAAAGCCACTAATAGCAACTGCAGAAAAGCAACTACTTGAACGCCATATATCTGCGATTCTTGATAAGGTAGGAATTATTGCATGGCTTTCTCATTCTTCCCTCGGTTATTTCTTTCCCTCTCTTTAATTATTGCCTTCTCTATGCAAATAGTAAGGTTTCTCATTATTTTTCTTAATGGGTAAATGACATTTTAAATGGATAATATGAGAAGTTACTAGTAATCAACTAAAAATTTCTCATCATTTAAACAAGACTTGCAAAAAAAAAAAAAACTTTTTAAACAAGCTTGTCTATAATTCATAGGGGTTCATGATGCTAATGAATGGGAACCGCATTGAGGACCTCCAGAGGATGTATTTACTGTTTTCAAGGGTCAATGCGCTTGAGTCTCTAAGGCAAGCCCTTAGTTCATACATCCGCAGAACTGGACAGGGTGTTGTCATGGATGAAGAGAAAGACAAGGATATGGTTGCATCCCTTTTAGAATTTAAGGCTTTGCTTGACACAATATGGGAGGAAAGCTTTTCCAAGAATGAATCATTTTGCAATACCATTAAGGAAGCATTTGAGCATCTCATCAATCTTCGTCAGGTATTGTGTTCCATTTGTTTGCAATGTCATTTATAAATTTTACCAAATGATACTCTGTCCCATATTTTCATATGAGGAGTTGCAAGGTAGAAAGTAAAACCAAAGGAAGAACAAGATACAGACATGAAAGGATGACTTTATCGTTAGCAAGTGTTAAGCTCTAGTTAAAAGAGTTAACGGTAGTTTTAATAATTTTTAGTATCACAATTGGATGTATTTGCAAATTTTCAAATTGCTCAATGTAAGTTATCACCTCTTTCCCTCTTTAACTTTCCTGGAAAATCAGATTTTTCATGTTCTAGGATCATGTGAGTGCTTGACATATAGTCTTAAAATATAAATGAAATCAATCCATACAAATATTAGATTCGTTCTTTCAAAAATGAAGCTAGTTGTTGCATTTATAGAATTTGTTGGCTACTAGCTTGTGGGTTCAGTTTTTGGGAACTACTTCATGAAAAATTACTAAAGTGTAGGACTGTATCCAGATCAACCTTTCTCAAGACCCTGCTTTGCTTGTGACCACAATGAATAAAGTTGTTACTTTAGATCTCATCTCATCTTTATCACATCAGATCCAAACTGGATCAACCTTTATTGGAGTGAGGTAGCATGATTTCACCGTTTTATGCCCATGTGTGTAAGGTTTTTATTTTTTGATTAATAGTCCAAGGTTTTATTTTTAAAAAAATGCAAAAGGTATTGTTGAAGTTCACAAGATGTATACAAGAGGATCATGTGTGTAAGGTTACCTAACCAAAAGAAAAGAAGAGATAAAAAACAAATGGCTGTGTTGGTAAAGTATTTACTTGGGGATTAATAAACACTGGGAGCAGAATAGCCAAAATGTGGTTGATTAGCAATCCTAGAATGGATAACCCCAAATGATAAGCATTTGAGACGAGTGTTAATGCATACCAATTTTATGTATATGCTTCAATGGGAATACAAAATGTGCCATAAAAAATTTATTGTTTTTATTTTACAAATTGTTGCCAACAACTTTTTTCTGTGGATCCAGCATGTGAACTGCCAGACCTCTTGTCTGAGCAATCCAATTACTAATTTTCTATGTAAAGAAGGATCACAAGTTTTGAACATGATACCTCATGTAACTTTGTTACATAATTGAGTACCCAAAAAAAAAAAACTTGAAACCATATGGTATTTTATCTTTCACAATGTAAGTCTTTCTAAGAAAGAACATTTTATTCAGGAACTTATTTTTTCAATCTTCACCTTTATTATCAATCACTCACCATTTCTTATAAATTTCAATTTGACAAAGTGTGCATGCAATGCTTATTCTTCTCTAAATAGAACCGACCTGCTGAGCTTATTGCAAAGTTTCTGGATGAGAAGCTTCGTGCTGGGAATAAGGGTACTTCTGAAGAGGAGTTGGAGGGTACTCTAGATAAAGTTTTGGTTTTATTTAGGTTCATCCAGGTTTGTTCACTTATTATCGGTTAATGTTTCATTCACTTATTACTTGCTTTTTTCTCACGTCTTCAAAATAATCCTGAGAAACATGTCCTATATTTTTGGTTAATGAAGGGCAAGGATGTGTTTGAAGCATTCTACAAGAAGGATCTTGCAAAAAGGCTGCTTTTGGGGAAGAGTGCTTCCATTGATGCAGAGAAGTCCATGATCTCTAAGGTTAGGGATCAATATTCTAGTCTTATATACATTTATTTATTTATGTTTTCATAATATCTTACTTGTCCAAAAAAAACAGAAAAAATATATTCATAATATCTACAAGTTTTTATTGCCAATGCAGCTGAAGACTGAGTGTGGGAGCCAATTTACAAACAAACTTGAAGGAATGTTCAAGGTATGTACTTAACCTAAATATATTTGAAGTGTGCATATTAGCTCGTCAAATAAGTGTTTGGTTTGGAATTTTTTAACTCTTGTTATAAATAAGAAAAAATTATTAATCTTCATAATTAGGCAAAGTCTAATTATACAGGTAGTATACAAGAGAAATATACCTAATTATAGCCTGCTGGTAAAGAAAGATGCATACAAGTCATTAAATTTTGCCCCTACTAATAAAATAGCCTTAGTCCAAAGTAATAAGAGTGGTAAAAGAAAGCTCTACCCCCTCCCCCTCAACAAAGAAAAGAACGTTCTCTATTTTCAAAGCATCGTTCCATATACACCACATAAGATATAGAGGCACCATCTTCCAAACCTCTGCTACTTAATGATTTCCTTGTACTCCACAACAAGCCAAGAGATCCACCACCCTCTTAGGCACCACCCAAGCAACACCCTCTTAGGCACCACCCAAGCAATGTCCAGCCCTACAAAGATATCATCCCAAAGAGCCTTCCCACGTCACAATGGATAAGAAGATGGTTTGTTGATTCTCCTTTTCTTTTGCACATGAGGCACCAATCCATAATGAAAATACCGCACTCCCTCATCTTGTTTATGGTCAGAAGTTTTCCGTGAGAGGCCAACCAATCAAAAAACACAACTTTTAGAGGCACTTTGCTTTTCCAAATATGCTTCCAAGGAAAACAGTAGATGATTGAGAAGTCAAAGCATTATAAAAAGATCTTGCTGAGAAATTATTGTTCCCAGGATGAATCCACAGCAGTTTGTCCTCTACACCATGATCCAAAGACAATGCATACAGGATGCTGTATATATCAGAAATATCTCCCACTTCCTGATCTTGAACTGCTCTTATAATAGCACATTCCACTGCAGCAGACCATTTGAAGTGTCCATATGATCGGCAACTGAAGCTTCCTTATAAAATGCTATTCTAAAAAGAGAAGGAAAAGCCTCCTTAAGAGCAACCTCACCACACCAAACATCAAACCAAAATCCGACTCTAGTGCCTCGACACACCATAATCTGAAATTACAAAAAAAATCCTCCCAGCCCTTCCTAGTAAATTTCCAAACACCCACACCATACAAACCACGCACTTTGTTAGATATCCAACTTCCTCATGTGCTCCCAAATTTTGCATCAACCACAGTCCTCCATAAAGCAACACTTTCTTGGTGGTACCATCAAAGCCATTTCCCAAGTAAGGTCTTATTGAAGATAACTCAGCTATCTTATCCCCAAACCACCATAAGATTTGTTTTTTTTTGGGGGGGGGGGGGGGGGGGGAACAAATCTTATCCCATTTAATCAAATGAAACTTTTTCTCATCTCCAAGTCCACCCCACAAACAATCACAGAAGATTTATTCCATTCTATTAGCCACACCAAGAGGGATCAAGAATAAAGAAAGAAAGTCTGTAGGGAGATTGGATAACTTACTGTTAATAAGAGTGATTCTACGCGAATTCCTTTTCCAACCAGCCAATCTATTCTTAATTTTTTGGATAACACCATCCCATATTGACTTGGATTTATGAGGGGCCTCCAATGGAAGACCAAGGTATCAAAAGAAAACCCTAGTTTAGTTTTCTTTTGATACAAGGTACTTCAAAGGTAAAGAAGAGACCTTACAATCCCTTACAACCCAAGATGTCAGCATCTTCAATAGAATTAACCAAGCCAATTGGTACCAATTCCAATTTCAAACTTAGATAAGTTCACCTTAAGGCTGGAAACAACTTCAAAATAACCAGGGGGGGGGGGAGATTAGAGAGAGAGAGATTAAATACATAGAGAACAAAGGCGAGCAAAGTTGCATGGTGTGCGTACGAGTTATGGGTGCAGTGGTGTTGAATGCACAGTTGGCCCATTTTGGTGAACCTATGGTGGCCAAGATGAACAAGGAAGGAGCTGTGCCCTCCAAAGTGAGTTAGCTGTTGTGCACAATTTGAAGAAATTGCTTGTTGCCTTGTGTGTGAGACATGATCTTCAAACATGTCCCAATAATCATGGGACTCGTTTATATTGTACCATATGGAAAGTTTTCTTATGTGGAATGATAATATTTTTACACCATATTTCATTTTATCGTATCTAAGCCCATTGACACTTTTTTTGTGCCATACTTATTCATGGCTTCTTCGTCGAAGGTAGTGGTGGATGGGTCTTTCTTGTTTGGCTTTTTCGTGGGCGTTACATCATTTAGGAGCGTGCATTTGGTATCTCATGTTCTCTTCGCTGACGATACATTAATTTTTTGTGAGCCAGATCCTAATCATATTCAATTGGGTTTCAAATAAAGAGAAAAAGAGATAAAGGATCTCATTGTCTCAAACCACATGAGCTGTTGAAGAAACTCTCGGGAGTGCCATGGACTAGCACTGAGAATCTAGTGGTAGTAATGCAATGCTTCATCCAATTGCACCACCTCTCCCCGAAACCAAATCTACCAAGGATGTAGAGTAAAAAGTCTTAAGTTAATATGATCAAAGGCCTTCTACTATCCAAACATTCATTTGCGATAAGGTCTGTCTAGAATTTGTTTCCCTTGACAAAAGCATTATGTGGCTTTGAAATAATATTTTGAATGATTGTCTTCATACGATTGGCAAGGACCTTTGATATAATCTTGTAAACTCCATTTGATATGACCATTGATGAGAACATCATTTATTTATTTTTATTATTCTTATTAATATTTTGGGATTATTTGTTTATGTTTTATCTAATTTATTTGGACTTGTAATAATGGGTTTGGGCCAAAGCCCATTGACTTTTAGGGTTTATTTAGGGTTTGCTATTTTATTATTTTAAGGGTTGTATTGATAACCTAGAACTCAGATTATTGAGATTAAAGTGCTTGTTGCAGCCTTATTTTCCAACCCCCTTTTCTTGTTTTCTTCTTCTGCTCTCAACTTTCTTCTTTTTTTCTTCTCTACTCTTCTATTCTTCAATTTCTTTTGCTCTTTCTCTTTTATCCTACATCATATTTGGTATCAAGAGCCTTTTCTATTGTTTCCTCAAACAGTAGTGTTAACTCTCAGACCTTCATCATTTCCATCACTAAGGCCCGGTTTGTTTACAGGGATGAAATCAAAAATCTAAAACACATCTTAAATTCATCATTATATTTTTTCAAATCTCCATACAAAATATAATAAAAAACTCAACTTTTTAAAATTTTCAAAACACTTTTTTCAAATCCCAAAACAAAACTAATATTAAAAACATATTATAACAATATTTTATTTTATTTTTAACTTTTATTTCATCTCATCTCTGAAAACAAACCAGGCCTAAATTACTCAGAATTTTTCCTTCCTATATTTCGGCTTCTCCCTACTAATTTTTCCCCTTTTGGCTTCTACCATCCCTCATAAACCTCTCTATCTCGTTTTCTTGTGCTCTGTTCTCTCAATCTTACCCAAATTTCGAAACCCATACCCATCTATAGACCTCCCTTCAATCCAAACATCATAAAAATCACACCTTTGAACTGAAACGAACAGAAAGCCTCCCTGATACACCAAACCAAATGACCATAGGCGTGCAAGCCATCTCAAATCAAGTAATAAATAAATAAATAAATAGAAACGATAGAGAGAACTCACCTCGCGGCTTAGACCTCGCCGACCAAGCAGCCTCTACCCCTCGCACCAGTCCAGGAAGGCTATATTGAAATTTCCATTTTGGTTCCTTCTCCAACGTGGCTCTCAGCCCCACAGACCACAAGAATAGTCGTTAGCATATTCAGAGTTTGGATTTGAGCATTGGGTATGACTTTCGGCCCTATCTGAGTTCAACTTGTGAGTTTCGGCACCGTCTCCTTGAGCCCATTTTTTGTTGTCACGCGTCATCAGCAGTTTTTGGTATTTCCGGCAGCTCTCCAGCCGCCGGAAAACACACTATCAGGGCTCATTCTTTTCTCTGAGAAAAGGCTATGGGTATATTACCCGCATTTAACTTGTGTGGTCGTGAGTCTCGTGACCTCATTTCAAAAGCAGGCCTCTATAACAAGACTTTCTTTTTATTTCACTTGACGTCATCACCACATCGGGAGCCTTAGGATTTTTTTGCAAGACGTCAACATCACTTGACCCCATCACTGCACAATTCCTCAACCATAAGGAAAGTTTCTGATTTCTCTTTATCTTTGGTTTATGCTATTGGTTCATTTTAAATGTGCATGAATTATTTCTTATGTGCTGTTGTTACCATAGCATATTTATCCAAACCCACTTGATCAGTTAGTCCTCATTGCACCCCACATTTGTTTCGGCCTAATTATTTCTTGTGTTCATCCTCTAATTTAAATAGTCCATACATTTGCCTTCATTTTTTCATTATTTATTCCTAGACAAAAAAAAAAACCCATATGTGATTGGATTTTTCTTGATTAGTATTTGGTCATTGCTTTGTTATTTTAAGCACTATTTGTTTGCCGTATTTGGACTTACTTAATCCCAAAAAAAAAAGTGTAAATTTTGCTCAGGTTGCTAATTTTCATTGCTTGCATTTGTTGTTCATTGATCTCTCCCTTGCACTTCATTTAGCTGGTGTCGCATTGCATGCAATTGCGTAGTGGTCGTCTTGTCATCTCCAATTCCAATACCTTGACCATGGATCCCTCCCAATTTGATGCCCTCACCTGACGATTAGCTCAACTGGCTACTAGTTAGCAGCAGTTACAGACCCAATTAGCGGCTGTTCAGACTGATATGACTACTACTTGTGAGGAGAATAAGGACCTAGCTGTTAGGTTAAACATTTTTGGATAATCCCCGTATTAGTCTAATGCTGATAACTTTGAAGCATCCCGTAATAGACACAATCATCATCGACGGGGTGATCGAAAACAGTTTAGACGTGACCGTGGGGATAGGGATTAGGATCGTGTGTGAGAGCGAGACCGTCACCGTTAGGCGACTCAGTCTCTTCCTCACCACGAAGAGCGTCTCTTTAGAAACATTAAATTAGACGCTTCTACTTTCGATGGTTGAGAGACATGGACCATTTCTTTGACTGGTATGGTGTCCCAGATGATCGAAGAGTTCAATTTGCCAGTCCGAAATTAATTGACACTGCCTAACTCTTTTGGGAAAATGTTGAGGATTTCCTTGAGAGGCGTCGTGCACGTCTGATTGGAAGTTGGGAAGAAATGAAGCGCCGCCTTCAAGAGAAGTATTTACCCCACTCTTACAAGGGTAATTTGTTAGACCAATAGAATGCCCTTACACAGGGTAATTAGCCAGTGACCGAGTATGGCACTCAATTTGATGAGTTCCAAATGAGATGTCATGTCATTTAGGACGAGGCTATAACTTTGATTTGGTTTAGAAAAGGCCTAAAAGAGGAGCTTAGGCATGAGATTGTCCTTCTGGGTGTCACTACTCTTGATCACGCTTACTTTTTAGTTCGAAACTATGAGTTGGTTATTAGGACTCCATATGGAAAGCATGGTGACAATCATCCTTTCACCTCCTCTATGCCTACTTCTCCCCCTAAATCTCTCTTAGGACTCTCCCGTCTACTATTCCTCCCATACTCCCAGATAAGGGTAAAGGTCTTGAAAT
Source organism: Platycarya longipes (assembly GCA_036559045.1). Lineage (NCBI taxonomy): Eukaryota > Viridiplantae > Streptophyta > Magnoliopsida > Fagales > Juglandaceae > Platycarya > Platycarya longipes. The sequence goes on from CM071797.1 coordinate 19,513,044, forward strand.
TACAAGGACTTCCTCCCGCTTGCAATGCTTCAACTGTAAGGGTTTTAGCCACATTTCCTCCAAGTGTCCTAGTCGAGCCCTAGTCATTGAGGAGTGTGAGAGTCAATGAGCCACTGGAAGAAAAAATCTATGAACTTAAACTTGAAGATTTTGATGATATGGATGATAATGGGAATACATTCTTAGGTTGTATCCGGACCCTCCCTGTGGGTCTAGATTCTGTGCCCCTTGTTCCTGACATAGCTTAAAAGGGGTTACATATCACTAACCCTATGGAGTTTGAGCGTACAATTGTTGATGATTCTGTGATATTTGCTGTGGTTGTTATAGAAGTTCCGTTAGCATCTCCAATAATGGCCCCTGCTGAGGCACAATCATGTTTTCAGGAGTTCCACCTTATTCCCATGTTCCCACATGCTAGTGTGTCTATATCAACTGCGACTTTTGTGCATCATCCTCATAACTTACATATTAAGATCAATAAACAACTTGGAGTCTGTAATGCATCATATAAACTTCAAGATGACTTGCATACACGGCATGTTGAATTTAATTTTGGGGATTATGTTGTGATCTGTATTAGACTAGAATGTTGTCCACTTGGATCCGCTTCCAAATTGCAAGCTCTTAGTGTTGGTCTTTTTAAAATTTCAAAGTAGGTTGGTCCAAATTCATATTTCATTGATCTTCCATCACATTTTTACCACCCTACTTTTAAAGCTGAGGACTTAGTTGCTTACAAAGACCAATTCAATCCTTCCAATGATCCTATTTTACGTCCACCTGTGGCCCTTGACCCCAAATCTTTTGCCTCTCCCACTACAACACTACCTGTCACAGCGCACAAAGATAAAATTGATGCTATTTTAGATGAGTAGATTGTGTTGACCAATGATGGAGAGGTTTAGCACTTCCATGTTCGTTGGGTAGATCGACATGATGCTGGCTATACATGGATTCCTATAGAGACACTCCAGTATCTTCATCCAAATTTATTATAGCATTATTGGAGTCGGCAGGATCTTCCTTTGCCCGAGTCACATTCCACCCATTTCGAGAGAGTTGGTGGGAACACCAGATTCAGACCTCTAATCACATGTATTTATGGGCGTCGGAAGAAGCTTTCTCAACCACTCAGCTTATGGTTGGAAGATTGACTGCAGCCTTGTGTGATTTGTCAACTTGATGGAGTCATGTTTTTCTCCCACCCCGGGAAAGTTGATGAGGATATCATTTATTTATTTTTATTATTCTTATTACTATTTTGGGATTATTTGTTTATGTTTTTATTTAATTTATTTGGATTTATAATAATGGGTTTGGGTCAATGCCTATTGGATTTTAGGGTTTATTTAGGGTTTACTATTTTACCATTTAAAAGGTTGTATTGATAACCTACAACTCAGACTTGGATTATTGAGATTAAAGTGCTTGTTGTAGCCGTATTTTCAACCCCATTTTCTTGTTTTCTTCTTCTTCTTCTCTTAAACTTCCTTCTTCTTTTCTTATTCTTTTCTTCCCTATTCTTCCATTTCTTTTGTTCTCTCTCTTTTATCCTACATCAACCTTCCTCAACAATGTTGGAATATAGTTTGCTCTCCAATATCATGTGGAGGATTGGGGTTCACAATTTAAAGATATTTAATAAACTTTTATTAGGAAAATGGTTATGGAGATACTACATGGAGGGGGAGTCGTGGTGGGAGGAAGTTATCATTTTTAGATATGGAAGTGTTTGGGGCGTTGGTGCACTAGTGCAGTGAGGGGAGGTATGGCGTGGGTTTGTGGAAGTATATTAGGAGGGGTTGGCAGTATTTTGAAAACATTATTTGTTTTGTGATTGGTGTGGACACCAGAATCAGATTTTGGCAAGACATTTGGTGTGGAGTGTGCTCCTTGGAGAGACTTTTCGGTTTTATATGGCATTGCAGTTAACAAGGAGGCTTCAGTAGTGGATATGTTGTCTTTTGATCATGGTGCCTCCTAGTGGAATATCCTATTCACTAGAGATAACCACAACTGAGAATTGCCTATTATTTCAGATTTTTTCAGCTTATTACATTTAGAAGTAAATATAACGGCTCATGATGATAGGATTCAATGGCAATCTATAGCTACTTAGAAGTTCACAGTTAAGGCTTATTATAAAATTTTAGCTTTACAAGGTAAATGTAGCTTTTTTGTGGAAGAGTATATGGTAGTCATGTGTACCATTCAAAGTGGCTTTCTCGCTACCCTTGAGAAAATTCTAACCACAAACAACTGAAGGAAGAGAGGACTCATTGTAATGGATTGGTGTTGTTTGTGCAAAACTCGGTGAATCAGTTGACCATCTTTTATTGCATTGTGAGGTGACACGAACATTGTGGAATGAGATTTTCAGATGAGTGAATGTTGCTTGGGTTTTGCTGCACAAGGTAGTTGATCTGCTAGCTTGCTGGAAGGGAATTAAAGGCCATCCATAGGTAGTTGTAGCATGGAAGATGATCTCATGTGCATTATGTGATGCATTTGGTCAGAAAGGAATGCACGGTGTTTTGAGGATAGACAGCGAATAATGGTGGAACTTCAGGAATTTTTTTTGCATACTGTATTACCATGGTTCTCAACTATTGTACCTCAGGGAAGCAATGTGCATGATTTCTTGTCTTTAATCTAGTACTATTAGAATGTATTTAGGCATTTTCTTTCGTATACCCTCCGTGCACTTGGGCTATGCCTATTTATATTCTCATTAATAAAGCTGTCTTTTACTTAATAATAAAAAAAAAAAACTCTACTTATAAGACTAATGAGGCAAAAATCTTTCACCTCTACTGACTTGGCCTTCTTTGGAATAAGGGCTATGAAAGTGGCATTAAGACTTTTCTAGCAAGTAAAATTCGACAAAAATCTTTATACCATCCTCCTTGATAATGTCCCAACAGACCTAAAAAAGCAATTGAAAAACCATGAGGTCCCACCGCTTTATCGCCGCCTATACCTTTCAGCACATTATACATCTCTTTCTCTTCAAACATCTTCTCTAACAAATCAGCACATGATTGATCAATCGTGTCGTATCAACCCATCAACCTTACGCCTCCAAGAGAATTGCTCCGTAAGTAGATTGTAAAATAACTGTAGTGTGTTCCTTAATATCATATATGTTTGTTGGTTCATTTTCTTAGATGGAGTTTTTTTATGCATCACAACTAGGTGTTTTTTCTTATATACATCCAGTGTACTTGGCTATGCTTATTGGCATTAATAAATTTGTACTTACAAGAAAAAACATCAGATTTGTCTGTACGAATATTACCTTCCAAATCAGCACCTCCTGGATAGCACTAAATTATCTATGAGAGTTGGCCACTGAAAAAAATCTAGTGCACTTATTCCTTCCTTTAGCCAAAGGGCCTGGGATTTTTGTTGCTAAGAAATCTCTTCCATAAGAGTTAAGTTTTTCTAGAGCAATCACTATAATCTTCTTGCCTTCTCCTCATCTGTGAGAAACTTGACAGTCTCCTCATCAAAGCATGATTGTTCCTCAAAAAGAGTCTTCCTCTATAGGGCTGTAAATAATTTGATCTGGAACGGCAAAATCGGTCGGACCAAATTCTGGATTAGTCGGCTTCAGTCCCAAAATATGTGGACCAATTAAATTTGGTCCCGTCCAAGGGTATACAAATTTGGACTAGACCAAACCCCTACATATATTTTTTCAAAATATTTTTAATATGGTAATTATATAAGTTAATGATTTAGTTTTCATCTCATTTATTATCATTGACTATATAAAACAATCAATAATATATGCTATTAATTAATAATAAATTATAAATCATAGATAATTTGTCATTATATGTAAATAGTTAATACATTTATACATACTCCATTATTTACACTTATTACAGTAATTAGGTATTTTTTTTTAAAAACCTAAGTTGTAAGCAAGCATGAATAATCTAATATACAATGAAACTATTTGATATTCATTAACCATATATAAAATGTATGCATACTAAAGAATAAAGTCTAAGTTAGTAAGTAGTAACTATCAACATCATAAATATAATTATAGTAAATTAATTTTTTAAATGAGTTAGTTACATATTCACATTAAAAATTCCCTTAATTTTAATTTAATAATTTAAATAATTTTTTATTAATTTATTTGAAAAAAATAGAAAAAATAAAAAATAATTGGGCCGGATTGATAGACTAATAGCTACCGTTCTGGTCCGATTGCCATGGATGGTCGGTTTAGTTCGGTCTGGGAAAAATGGACCCAAAACTTCGGTCCATCTCTTACCTGGACTAGACCAATTTACACCCCTATTCTTCTGGTCATCAATCATTCCAAAATCTTCATCATTCCACAGGTTTAGATGTTTCTTCAAAGCTTTAAGTTTTCCAACCAACACAAAACTAAGCGTGCCAAAAAAAATCATAAGAGGACCACCACAATCTTACATTCTCAACAAAAGCATAAGCTTTTAACCAGATATTTTCAAATTTAAAATATCTCTGTCCCTCAAGAAGACCCCCACAATCTAACAAGATGGGAAAATGGTCCAAACATAGTATCGGAAGAGGAAGTCTCTTTCGACATAAATCAGAAAAACGGGACTAACACGACAAAGATATGAGACATTTGTCCTATCTTGATCAGACGCTTCCATTCGACCATGTGAATCCCCAAAAAAAAAAAACAAAAAAAAAAAAAATCTTCCAGCAATTTTAGAATCCCCAACCTCTCAGTCGGGAAATGGGTGGATATTAAAGTCCTCCCCATTGCACCATGGCCCATCCCACCAACTATATACACCAGCAAAAGACCTTTTGAAATCATCATTGACATTTTGAAACAACCAAGCCACCAAATAATCCCCAACCTGCTCAATCATATTGACAACTCTCATATCCCACAACAAAAGAATACTCCCAATGCCCCCCATTAGAGGCATGATAGACCCAACCCATATGAAGACATCCCCACAGACTTCTAACAATACTTCTATAAATAAACTTTTGTTTGGTCTCTTGAAAAAAAATGATATCAACCTTCCAACTTCTTAACTAATTTTTTACATGAAGGCGCTTACAAAGACCATTCAGTCCCCTTACATTCCAAGTGTTTTTTGATAAGTAAACAATCGTATTAAAAATAGGTAAAGTCCAAATACACAAGATGGTAAACGAGAGACAAGACTTATCTAGGTCGAATGTGGTAAGTGCAATACAAGAAAATCATGAAGATGAAGACCATTGAAATCTATAGCTATAAAATAAAGTATTGAAAAAAAGACCGAAGCTCTTCCAGTGACCGCTTATCTTCAAATGTTTGATCGTTGCGCTCTCGTTAGATACACCGCATAATGCAGATAGGAATCATCTTCCACACAGATTTGATAGGTGATGCACCTCCAAGTGATGTCTAGCTAGCCACTCGCTCAACCACTGTGGCTGGCATTACTCGGTTCAATTCCACTCGGCTAAAAATTTCAATTCACAAACATCTAGTTGTCTCATAGTGTAGCAAGAGGTGATCCACACTTTCTAGATTGCTTGCACATACAACACCAGTCTGCAATAATAATTTAGCGCTTTCTTAGATTATCAGTGGTCAAAATCTTGCTCAGTGCATCTATCTAGGTGAAGAAAAGAGCTTTTGGGGAGACCTTATTCTTCCAGATTTTCCTCCATGAAAAGTGAGTACTCGATAAAAATGTAAGGACTTTATAGAATGACTAAACCGAGAAAACACCCTTACCTACATTCCTCCACCATAGTTTGTCTACTCGCATTCCATTCGGTTTCACAAAATAAACAAGGCTAAAACAGGCCTAAAAAATCTCAACTTCCCAATGTTGAGTTGCTTTAGAAAAGGTGACATTCCATGGAACTTGGTCGCCTGATCGAAACATGAGGTCTGCTATAGAAACATCTTGATCACAAGCCAGACAGAATACAATTGGGGAAGTGTCCTTATTGGTTGCCTCCCCACACCAAATATCACTTCAAAATTTTATCTTTGAACCCACACCCACCACAAGTTTGGTGTGTCTGTTGAAAACCCCCCAACCCTGTCTAATGTGTTTCCAAATCCCTATTCCATATGCCCCGGACACCTCTTTAGTACTCCATCCCCCCCACATACCTCCATACTTGCAATCTACCACTAATCTCCAGAGAGCGTCCGGTTCCTTATTAAACGTCCACAACTATTTTTCAAGTAGGGCCCGATTGAAGAGTCTTATATTTTTTATTCCTAAACCACCTGATGACAAAGGCTTGCACACCTTATCCCACTTGATTAAGTGAAATTTGAATTTCTCCCCCCATCACGCTCCATAAGAAATCGCAAAAAAGTTTTTCAATCATATTCGTCACACTAGATGGAATGGGAAAAAGAGACAGGAAATAGGTAGGTAAGTTAGAAATGGTGCTCTTAATCAAAGTCACCCGATCTCCTTTCAATAAGTACAATCTCTTCCATACTACCAATTTTCATTCTATCTTCTCAATCACTAGATTCCAAATTGGTAAGGCCCGTGAAGTTGCCCCTAAAGGTAAGCCCAGGTATTTTATAGGAAGAGAAGCAACCTTACACCCAAGAAAAGAGACCAAAAGCTGAAAATTGTTGACATTTTCGACTGGCACGAGTTTGGATTTATCGAAATTAACTCTCAAACCAGAAGCTGCCTCAAAGCATAATAAGAGAGCTTTCAGAATACCAAGTTGGTTTTGATCTACCTCATAGAAAATTAAAGTGTCATATGCAAATAATAAATGAGAAATAGAATTAAGGTCCTTGCTAGGGTTGCCGATAGAAAATCCCGCCATAAAACTGTTTTGGGCCACATCTAAGAGCATCCTATTGAGAGCCTCCATAATTACAACAAAAAGAAGAGGAGATAGAGGATTTCCTTGCCTCAGGCCACTAGAGCTACTGAAAAAACCAGAAGAGCTATCATTGATCAAGACTGAGAATTTTGCTGTTGAGATGCACCATCTCACCCTAAAACCACATCTCTTTAGCCAATATATAAGGAAGTTTCAGTTTACATGGTCGTATGTTTTTTCCATGTCTAGCTTGCAGATGATCCCTACGACCCCCATCTTTAATATCCTATCTTGGCATTCATTGGCAATAAGGGCTGAATCCAAAATTTGGCAACTCTTTACAAGAGCATTTTGAGGTTTTGAGATGATTTTACCTAAGGCCTCCCCAAGCCGGTTTGCAAGCACCTTGGAAATAATTTTGTATTCCCTATTTATCAAGCTATTGGGTTCAAGATCTTGCACCTTGGACACACCCCTCTTCTTAGGAATCAAAGCATTGAAAGTATTGTTAAGAGATTTCCCAAACTTTCCTGCCAAATACAATTCGTGGAACACTTACATAATGTCCTCTTTCACTATTTCCCAACAGGCTTGCAAGAAATCCATCGGGAAACCATCTAGACCTGGAGCTTTATTATCACTGGCCATTCTTTTCATGCATACACCTCTACCTCCTTAAAAGGACACACTAACCAAGACGCTGCCTGTGAGTCGAGAGAGTCAAAAGCCAGACCATCAATTTTGGCCTCCACCCCTCTCGTTCAGTAAACAACTGTTTGAAGAAGTCCACCACATGGTTCTTAATTGCAAGATCCTCCGTACAATCCACACACTATCGATCTTTAGCAACTCAATAGTGTTATATCTCCTATGAGAGTTAGCCATCCTATGAAAGAAATTAGTACAATGGTCTCATTCCTTGAGCCATAAAGCTCTTGACTTCTAGCGCCAAGAAATCTCCTCTAGAGAGAGAACTTTCTCCAGTTTTGATGTCAATTCTGTCTTTCAAACTATTTCTGGTTGATAGGGCTCTTATCTCAAGTATCCTATCAAAGCCTTGGAGATCCTCCATCAAGGTTTTCTTCTGCTCCCTAATGTCACCGAAAGTTTAAGAGTTCCAAAGCTTTAGGTCATTCTTTAGAGCTTTTAGTTTTCCTGCAAGAATAAAATAGGGCATACCATGAAAATGATACGAAGACTACCAATTTCTTACCCTGTCCACAAAGCCTTCAGTCTTGAGTCACATGTTCTTAAATTTGAAAGGACGTTGCCCGCCTTGAATACCACCTTCGTCCAACAGAAGAGGAAAGTGGTCTGAACAAAGGCAAAACAATCTTTTTTGAAACACGTCTGGATAATGAATTTCCCAATTTGGTGAGATTAAAAATATATCCAGCCTAGATCAAGTCTAATTGTTGGACCAGGTAAAAGAGCCCCCTATAAGGGGAAGATCCACCAAACCCAAATAAAAAATGCAAGCTGAAAAATCAATCATTGCTGGGTGCAGTCGAGTGACTCCAAATATTTCGCAAGGAAATCTTATGATGTTCAAATCTCCACCTATGCACCAAGGGAGGTCCCACCAACTTTGTAGGGTAGCAAGTTCTTCCCATAAAGACTCATGTTACTGTCAACATTTGGTCCATAGATACCTGCAAAAGCCTACAAAAAGTTATCCTACACATTTTTAAAAGAAATGGCCACTGAGTGCTCCCCTATAAAATCCTCAACTTCCCTTTGGCTTCATAAAGACAACAATTCCCTTCACTTTTGACCAATCGCGACTTGAGCTTCCTTCGTTCATGGACCAAGTTAACTTACTGAGTTCCCTTTGTTTCTTTGAACTTTATTTTTTTGACTAAGTATGTCCTAAGTCAATGGCAGTGATAAGCGCCATAAACTGGTCTTCATACCCCACACTTCATTCCAACCACAAGTTGAATACTTTGTACTGTGTGGAGTACCCAGTTGGACCCATTAAAATCCATGAGTAGTTCACAATTCAGGGGGAAAGGTTTGCTACCCCTAGAGCCCCTCTGAGGATTCGGGACTCCCCAATTCACTGTGATCCCGTCCTGTAACATTAGCTCATTAGCAAGGAGTGGTGTTAAGGAAAGGGTTTCAGGGGCCACTTCATCATTCCCATCGTTGTTTGAGTATTGAACCATCCCCTCAACAGGCCGCAGAGAGACCCCCTTCTGTGTTTGAGTTTTGCAACAACTCACCCTCTGACAGTGCCTCAGTGTGGTCTAAGGGAAGAGACGCCTCGGCTTGGGAAACAGAGACTTTCAGGGAACTAATTGGCATTTTCTGGCTACTAGGGGTGTCTGGCGGCGTGTTTTGGGCGCCTAAGGAGAATGTCGGCGCTAACAAAGAAGAAATCTCTCGCATTTCTTTGACCTTCGACATTGCCGGCTCAACCGTTGACTTTGCCGGCTCAACCGTCGACTTTGTCAGCAAATTCTGGCCACAGTGGAGGGCCATCGTTGTTGGCTCCACCTCCAGCAGTTGAACCTCCATCGGCAACGACACAAGGTTGGGCTCGGGCTAAATGCAAAGCCTCCTCATGGACTGCAATATCACCGAAGGGCTTATCTCAGGCCCAGATTTGTTTAACACGTGGGTTTTATCCCTGGGCTTCTCCAAACGGCGCAAAGCCGAGCCAAATGCGACATTAAGTCCACCATTTCCTGGGCCGTTAGGCAAGAAAAGGCCCATAGGCCCGTCACTTGCTTTCCTCAGGTTCGAGTCCCTTCCAAAACAATTAACCCCTACGCACCGTTTTATCCCAGCCGATATTAAGGGACAACTTTGCCATTTGCTTTTCCATCTCTCCCAACACACGCAACAGAGCTTCCTTGTTCGAACCAACATCATCCCTGCCATTTCCCCCATCGTACCATCCTCCAGCACCAATAGCCGAATTCAAACCTACAAAGTCCTCTCGAGCTCCTCCCATGTCCAAAGCCTCCCTATATAGTCAATTTTGGTCTGAATGATCTTTCTTTGTATTTCCTTTCAATTATATAGAAAAACTATACATCACATAGTCAAATATTTCTGCCACCTTAGCTGATACTTTCGGTGCCTACAACTACTTAATTTTAGTACTTACAATTGTTTACTTAGTTTAGTCAATTCTTTACACTTAATTATCAGCTATCCCTAAATTATCTCCATAACATCCCCCCTCAAATTGATGTTAGTAGATCAATAAGCATCAATTTGTCAACCAAGAACTAATGCCGTTGTTGAGAAAACGCTTTAGTGAATATGTCTGCAGATTGATGCTCGGTGGAAATGTGAGGAAGAGTGATGATATGTTTGTCAAAGGCTTCTCGTATGGAATGACAGTCGACTTCAATATGTTTCGTAAGCTCATGAAAAACGGGATTAGCAACGTTTTGAATAGCACTGGTATTGTCTGCATGAAGAGGAGTGGAATGGAGCTGAGAAAAACCAAGTTTGCCCAATAACCCACGAAGCCATGTGATCTCTTAACAAACGGAAGACATAGCACGATATTCAGATTCAGTGGAAGATTTGGAAACTATCTTGTTTCTTACTCTTCCAAGAAATGAGTGCATTTCCTAAGAACATGCACTAACCAGTAATAGAACGACGAGTATCTGCATAACCTGCCCAATCAGCATCACTATATCCCACCAATTGTAAGGAATTTTTCTTAAGAAAGAACAATTCGCTTGTAGAGGTGATCTTGAGATATCGGATAATGCGGTGGATAGCTAGATGATAATTGACTAAACTAAGTAAACAATTGTAGGCACCGAAATTAAGTAGTTGTAGGCACCGAAAGTATCAGTTGAGGTGGCAGAAATATTTGACCATGTGATGTATAGTTTTTCTATATAATTGAAAGGAAATACAAAGAAAGATCATTCAAACCAAAATTGACATATACGACCTGTACGATTACGAAGGAGGAAAGAGACCCTGCGATGGAGGGGGAGGCTGCTGTGGTCTCGGCCTCTATTCTTCTCCCTAGAAATAGAGGAAGATGCCAAAGTCCCCCAAAGAGTTTCACCAAAATTTCTCCACCCCAACCCCATTCTCCCTTCTGGAATTACTAACAGGCCGTGCCGCATCTCAGGACTGTATGCCAATAAGGAGAAAACCTTCCATAGACATTAAGCTTCCTCTGGAACACCAGCACTTGAGAACCTCTTCTACGAGACCCAAGAGCTCCTTCCTCATCATAAAAAAGGAGTCAACACCGTCTTCTAACTCCCTACAGACTAATTGCAACTCAGACACCTTCACGGATCCTTCGTTTGCGAAAACAAAGGACTTCAATTCCACTCCTAATCTCCTAGTACTCGACATCTGCTTGAGTCTCAGGAAAAAAGATGAAAACAGGATGAAACGGATTTTGGAATTTTTTAATTATCATTAATGCTATTAAATTATCATCTAATCGAAATTTTTTCCCCCATGGGGGTTTGTGTTAAAGGGTTTTTAGAAATTGGCGTTTGCTTATATATATTATCTAGATTTTGCTTCCAAGACTTGATCCCATGAATGGACAGCAGTTTCTGTTCTATCAGCCAGCCTACACATTCTCGTTTGGAATGAGTTTTGGTATAGAATGACCTTCCAGTCCATCCGTGTGGTTTGGTGTTGAAACCTGAGTCCTGACCTCATTAGTTCATCTCTGGAGTGAAGTTGAGACGACGGTCTCTAGTAGTTTTCTTTACCTGTTTCAAGGTTCCAGTGCGTTATAGGTTTAAGCTGAGGTTAAAATATTATATTAAGGCAGAGAATCTTTGTTTAGTCTCATTTTTTGGTTTTCATAATGGGAGTTGCTAATGATTTCAGCCCTCTTCACCAATGCTAGAATAATGTAAACAAGAAATGTGTCCTTCCTCTGGAGGCAATGTATAAATATGCATATATTGACTTATTCCAGTTCTTATGCAACAAACCAGTTTGCATTTTGAATACCAGATCAACTTTTTATATTTTCCAGGAATCTGGGCCTCAAATTAGTAATGGTATAATGATTAGTTTAGACAACCTTTAATGTTGCACTGCACTAATTGTCTTCATATGTGTCGTGTATGTAGCGGTTTTATTTTTTGCTCATCTCCTGATTTCTGTATTAATGAAAGTTTGGCGAGTGGGAGATGGAGCATGGATTGAATATCTACAGTTAAAGCTCACCCTGAGCTCCTGTAGGCATTTTGATAGACTATATTATTCTTATCACTTTAGAAGTTACGCTAGTGCTTTTATTTCTAAAATATCTTTATCACTGATTTTATGTTCTGTGAAGACAAAGTTACATTAATAGTTTTTATAAGGAGTTTGTATGGGTTAATAATAGTTTCTGTGGTATTTGGAAAAATATTACCAGGACATCGAATTATCAAAAGAGATAAATGAATCTTTCAAACAATCATCCCAGGCCAGGACAAAACTCCCGTCGGGGATTGAGATGAGTGTGCATGTTTTAACCACAGGGTAGGTCTTACTTTCATTAGTATCTTCAATCATAAGCAGAATATTGATTTACTTAATGTACCCAAGGAGCTTAATTTGATTTTGGATGGCTACTTGCAGGTACTGGCCAACGTATCCTCCCATGGATGTCAGACTTCCTCATGAATTGAATGTCTACCAGGTTGGGGGAAACCACTGCATATCTGCTTCCTACTTTAGTTGATCTTTGTATTTTCTGAACTCTTTTCTCTGTCTTTTCTGTATTTTTTGTGCAATAGGACATTTTTAAGGAGTTCTACCTGAGCAAGTACAGTGGTAGGCGCTTAATGTGGCAAAATTCATTAGGTTACTGTGTGTTAAAAGCTGAGTTTCCTAAAGGCAAAAAGGAGTTGGCTGTTTCACTATTTCAGGTTGGTCCCTTTTAGGCCGTTATTGTTGTTTTATTTTTTTATTTTCATTAATTTTGCAGTCAACAACTTAATGTATTGTGGCATGTTATCTGTCTTGTGCTCCAGACTGTTGTTTTGATGCTCTTTAATGATGCCGAGAACCTAAGTTTTCAAGATATTAAAGACTCCACCGGGATTGAGGACAAGGAATTGAAGAGGACTTTGCAGTCCCTTGCATGTGGAAAAGTTCGAGTCTTACTAAAGGTCGGTGGTCTAAACATAGTACTTGTAAAGTTGGATGTCTTGGAAATTTTTAAAATTCATTTTTCTTTAAACATTTTTTTCTCTTTTCCCATTATTATATGTGTGCTACAGTTGCCCAAGGGTAGAGATGTGGAAGATGATGATACATTTGTGTTCAATGAAGGATTTACAGCTCCTCTTTACCGAATAAAGGTACGTCTCTTTGTATATTGAGTAACCAGCGGCAGTTGATCCCAACCTTGAATAAGCCTGACAAGAAAAGTGAACTTTTGAAATCAAATACTTTCACTTTTGTATTTGGGTGAAACAAATGGTGATTTTGAGTTATGATTGCCACTTACACTTATGGGCTTGCAGTTAACATTTAAATGATGGGAACAGGTAAATGCAATCCAGATGAAGGAGACAGTGGAGGAGAACACAAGCACGACTGAAAGAGTATTCCAGGATCGTCAGTATCAGGTTTGAGTTTTACTTCTTTTTCTATATAAATATATCAACATGCTAACTAGATTCTGAATTGAAACTATCAACTATCCGCAAGTAATTTTGGCATTACTTGCTCGCTACATTGTAGGTTGATGCTGCTATTGTTCGAATAATGAAGACTAGGAAAGTATTGAGTCACACGCTTCTGATAACTGAACTCTTCCAACAGGTAATGTTTTCTGTTTTCTGATGAGTGAAGCATTTATTGAGTGGTCAAAGGTTTCTGGGTTTTAATCACTTGCTTAAAATTTTTGAGATGTTTGCAATGCAATGCAAGGCTGAGGCAGATGCAGGTCCTAATCCAATTATCAAATACCAAGAATAATGCTGTTGAAATATGAAGAGAAAATAGTTAACTTTATTCAATCATTGATTTTGTTGAAATGTAAAAGTGCATTTCTGAACCGTGATTAAAATACAATGTGATTGACCTGATGGGCATAAGCTGTATTGCCTGACCCATATATATGAATGTATTGGTGTTATGGTGAACAGCTCAAGTTTCCAATTAAACCGGCTGATTTGAAGAAAAGAATTGAAAGCCTCATCGACAGAGAGTATCTGGAGCGGGACAAGAACAATCCACAGATATACAACTACTTGGCGTGATTTTAAATGACACGAAAAACTTGTGGCTTCAGCAGAAGCCGATGTTAGTTAAGTCCCTTGCCAGATAAATGTACAGTAACTTGTAGCTTTGAATTTTTTGTCGCTGATTTTTAAAGCATATTTAGTCGCTGTAGCCTGTTTCCAAACTTTTCCTTCAGAGGGCTTGGTATGCTTGAAGGAAACTTATTTGGCCAAATGGTTATTTCAAAAAGAAAAAAGAAAAAAAGAAGAATCCCTTACTACATACTGACGGTAAAAAGAAGCAAATCTTTGTATCGTATACTAAGTTGAATGTTATCATTTCTTGTTCAGCTGTGTCCTTCATTCTTTAGTCAAATAATTCCAAAATCGTTACTCATCTCTGTAACCAATCTTGTCAATGTAAACTCTCTCTCAACATCCCCTTTTTAAGCGTCCAAACAGTGAGCCACTGAGTTTGGATTCAACTTTTCAAGCATACAGTACTATCCCCAGCAAACACATCCTCTAGTTGACTAATTGATTAATAATAAAAAAAAAAAGTAAGAGTGAAAGACAAAGAAAGAAGTGTTCGATATCTTACTTGGAGCCTGTAGGGGCAGCTGGATTGCGTGATGTATTTGGTAGTTTTGGTGATCAGACGGCAAGAATGTTGTTGGAGGGAATGGCATCATCATCGGAATCATAGTTGGGATTGAGGGGGAGCAATGGATGGCGTGGGGGCCGTATCCAGGGCATTGGCTTGCAAGTAATCTCTGCGGTCAACCATATCAGCGAACTTATTATCACTCCCAAACCTTTTGTTCATTCTGAATTCTGATTTTGACATAAAACTTCGCTTAAAATATGTTTAATGTTCATTATAATAAATAGTAATCATTATTTCAGTTTCCTCTAGAAATGAAAATTTGTTGCTCAGTGGGTCTATCAATTTGGTTAAAGAGATTGTTCATCGATGCAAATAATGGAGTTGGGACTTAAATCTGACCTTTCGACTTGGTTAAAGTTCTTTGGAAAGTCAAAAATGCATCCATTCATCATCTTTTCTTAAAAGGCAAACATAACTAGGCCTTTTCTTTTCAAGGAAGCACCTTAAAAACAAAGTGATTCCCAGGTCGTGATTTCATTAACATTCTCGAGTTCCAATCAAAAGAGAACGCATACGAGATTGTAAGCACCAGGAATAGAAAAGGCATTACGATGCCAATTCCCAAATCTAGAGAACGAATGAGTGTAGCACTAACGTTATTGTCAATTTATGCAAGTAGGAATATGACAAACGTCAGTTTGCGTAGGCTTATTTTTAAGGCCAAGTTAAAGGCTTTTTAGCTCACTAGCAAGCATCCGATGACGTCATAGGAGAAACCTTGGGGTCATGCTCAAATGTCTTTGCCCTTAATGAAATTGTTATTACTTCAGAAAAAAAATATAATAGAACACGAAATATCTGAGACACGTTGTAAACAGTTTCTTTCCTCGGGAAAAGAACCCACAAAGAAATATACAGGGAGAGATCTAAGGCAAGCTTTTCAAAACCAGAACTGTTGGTAGATTACACTTTGCTTTTCATGAAAAATATATCAAAGAAAACAGTTTTTGCCAACGAACATTGTTCTGCAAACTGAAAGTAGTTCGTGGAAATTGTGAAATGAAATCTATATAAAACAAAATCAGAAGGCATTTGGACTTCAACTAAACATTCAAGATTACAAGCCTATGCTAATAATACAGATGAGCACTATTAATCGAGGACATTGAGAGCTGAAGAAGATGAGATTTGTGGACTTCAGGTAGTGTCAGAAAAGACTTGATTGCATGTGCTTTGTATCGAGAGAATTTTCAATACAGCGGATCAAAGAGTTTTGTAAATAATAACGCCATAACCCTCCCTTTGACTTTTCTTGTCAATCTCAATTCCCAAAATTGGATTAGTGACTATCAGATTACCCACAGATTTGATATCCCTCCCCCCTCACTCAGCAAAGTCCCCCAAATTCTACAATTTTATACTGTTTTGAGAACTCTTAACAAAATTTCACAGAAAAAGCACGGGGCACTTCTTCTTCTTCTTTAAATAAATGGCTCGGGGTTACTGAATGACTTAACAACTCTAACAGCACTGATTATTTTTCAACTGGATCAAGAAATGGAAGTAAGGAAGAAAAAGTATGAAATCCTACCGTTAGCAGTTAACACACCAGAAAATTTCGCTCTGGGTGCAATGACCTTGGTCTTGGTGGCATGCTCCCTCCGAGATCAAAGGTTTTTCCCCTTGAATTACCTGGGGTGTAGTTGCGGAAAACTTCTTGTCAAAAAGCCTGTGCACTCTTGAGATTAGTCAGGATGCTCCTGTTGGTCACCCAATGCCAATAAAAAAAATTTGGCTCTGAGTTCCAGTTCCTTTGCATTATTAAGTGGATAAACTACTACCTACCATTTGGCCCAATTATCAAAGTGATATTACCTTCTCATTTAATAACATGATCCTAATAGTCACGACGACTTACGACATTCGGTCACAGAAAGCATTAGTTAAATAGAAAAGAATACACCATTAGTTGATACATGCAATTCAGTAACTATGTTGGAGACTTTTGAGCACAGCCATTTCCATTCTACGGCTTTTATACTTTCATATAAATTACAATTTATAGAAAAACATACATAAAACAATATGTCGAAAATTGAAAAGCTAGGCAAACAAAACCTGAGAACTTGAAGGTGTCAAGTCAGAGAAGCTTTCTGGTGCCTCCACAACCTGCCATCGAACACAGAACCTCCATTTTTTACTGCAAGTGCCGTTTTGGCTGAGCCTTGAGATATTACCCACAGCAACATGAAGGTTCCTACCCACAACATAGATTTTGCAATCACATGCATTCACTGCAAAAGGTTTGCATATTTGCTCTGGTAAAGGAGGCCCTTCAAGTATTTCCCAGGAATCAGTATCTGAATCATAAACCTTTAGCTTCATCCTTTCATGCTCTGAAACCACAAACAAGTGATCATAAACAACCACACTTGAACCTGTCCAGCCTTCTCTCAGCCCAACAGCCATGCTCTCCCAATTATTCGTTCTAGGGTCATAAACCTGACCCCTGGGAGAGACATAGAAAGGCCATAACCAGCCTTCCGTCACAAGAAGTTTGCCATTCAGAACTGCTGCATCATAAGAGGCCATATTTGCTCCCATACTTGCAATGGAATGCCAACTCCCTTTAATAGGATCCATAACCTCAGCTGAATCAAGCTCAAAGAGATCTGTGCTGTTTCCTCCAGCCACATAAATCATTCCATTGATCACACCGCTTGCAAAAAATGATCTAGCAGCAATCATCTGATTCATCACAGTCCAACGATTCTTCTGCATCTCATATTTCAGGACCAAGTCAAGGGGGCAATCTACATCAGAGACCATGCCCCCACAAACAAAAAGACTGCCCTCATGGGGGATGGCAATACACCTAAATCCATGGGGACAAACCTTGTCCTTGCAAGGCATTGCTGGGATAGAGTGCCAAGAGAATTGAGTGAGATCAAGAACCTGCCACTGAATCTTTCCAGTGCACTTGTGGAAAGCAAAGACAAAGAGCCAAGGGTCTTTGAAGCCGAATTCCTTTCTACGTGTGAAAAATCGTTCTTTACTACCGAGAAGTAGATGCCATCGCTTGCACACAACTTTGCAGGTTGCATGGCTCTGGACTGGAAGCCGCAGAAGACAGTTGAGGGAAACATCATCAGGAAGGCCCGGAATGAGGGGTTCTCCCCTGAGAGTTGAGTCTAAATCTGCTGATGAAGGATTTAACAAAGAAGATTGGATTACTGCTAACCTAAATTTTGGGGATAATGTTAATTGGGAATCCCCCAGCTTGTGTACAGGAGCCTGTTGGGAAGACAACCGAACCCGTTGCATCTTTGTGTCTTCTACAAATATCGTCCCTTGAAAAGTAACGAGGCAGCCGCTTGTTCCAATACGCAGTTCCTTAAGTTGCTATGTCACCAGATGATTATTATTTACAAACAACTAAATACCCAAATCTCAAACCAGACCAATGTTCATATTCCAAATTCTTCAGACTTATTCACTCTTCTAAAATTTTAGTGGTGCGTATCCCCAAATCCAGCTTGCCTATAGCAATCTCATAACAGTGATTACTACATAAAATTCGCAGAAGACCCCTTCTAAAAAGCAGTATGCACAAATTAACGTTCGGTCTTACTAGCTCTATAATCACCAACTCCTTTTAGTAGAAGCAACCTAATGGTCCATTCCATAAGCACGGAACAATGAAGACGCGAAAACCAGATTAATTTCTCCAGAAGCAGCCCTGAATCTCTGCTATTTCTTCTTTAGAGAGAAGAAATCAAAGAACCACAACAACCCATATTATAAATCGGGCAGAAATGAATAGTTGAGATCTTTAAAGATTGATAATCCAAAAATCAAACCAACCACAGAACATAACATATTGCTACAAAACTTGGAAACTGAAATTCGATACAGCAGAAACAGCGACAAAGAAATAAGAAATCTAATAGAACAACTTACAAGCAAGAAACCGCTGGAATCTCGTTACAAAGATGGTGACTTGAGGAGATTTACTTCTGGTTTTGGCCTCTGGCCCAAGTCATCCAACGCCATCAAGTGATAAGACTATTCTTCGTCTCAGAGGTAGATTACGTGCATACATCATATATATACATATACATATATACATATATACATATATATACATACATACATACATACATATATATATATATATATATATAAACAAACTTACTATTATTTCTCTTGTGAATTTTTCATACGCCACCACGCGCCTATAGAGCGTGAGACGAGAAGCCCATCGTGAAGTTGAGTTTAATCAAATTAGATCATATATTCAAGAATGAGTAATGTACAGAGTCCATTTATAAAATTAGTAACGTGACAGTAAAGTTATGTTAGTGAAAATATTAAAAAAAGAAAAAAACATGATTAGAGAGAAATAAAAATAAAAATAATTATATCAGAAAATACATATAAATAATATTTTTATATAACATATATGTAAAAAGTATACAAATAGTATATAAATAATATTTTTATTTAAAAATAAATCAAGTATGCTGCTCCAAGTGTAACGCTTCAAATAACCACTCTTCAAATTAATTTTTTTTTTACTTAATGATTAATAAAGTAATTTTTAATGTATTAATATATATATATTTTTTAAAAAATATTTGAATATACCAAAAAAATATGAAAACAAAAAAATTAAAAATATATATTTGTACTAGGCCGGTCATTGCTGGCGGGAGCCTAGCACTACCCTATATTTAAACTGATTTATTGAAAAGCAATCTTAAGTGTAGGAATATACCATTTCGGTCCGGTTTTATATATTTTTTAAAATTGAATCGGTATTCACTAGTTTTAAAATCTTAAGAATCACCACCAAACCGACTGACTATCAAAACAGGAACTTCCAACTTTTTTTGAATTCGGTCAGGTCTTATTTGTTATAAAATTAAAAATAAAATTATTATTATTACAAAAAATATATAAAAAAATTCTTAAAAATTAAAACTTTCTTCGTTCTATAATTTTTTTTTATGAATTTCAGAACGAATGAAACTCATATTTATAAGCGTTGAAATTACTATATAAGTTACTGTACAAGACTTAAAATAATGGTGGTGAGGTCATTCATAAAAATAATTTAGGGAGGCAGAGGTCACCTCCAATAGTTCATAACACTCCTCCTTAAATGACCACCCATAAAGATCTGTCTCGTTAAAACTTTACTAAAAAAAAATCCAATGGGAAGAGAAACCAATGATGAAGGAAAAAGAGTACAGTATTCTTATGTACCGTCAAGTGCTTTAAGATTGTCTCATTAAAACGTTGTAAAAGAAAACTCAGTAGGACAAAACCTTAGCGAAAGAAAAAGAGTACAATCAGCACAAGTTTTCAGGACATTTACTCCCACTGTAAAGTGTATGAAGATATATCTTTGAATCTTTACATTTCAATATTCTGCACATTCTTGAATGTCACAGTTGGTAATGCCTTTGTGAATAAATTTGCCAAATTATCACTTGATCGTATATTTGATATATCATTTTCTGATTTGAGTGATACAAACACTATTATCTTCATATAATATTGTTGGGCTATCATTTATCATGAAAGATCACATTTTTTCTGGATATATTGAGTCATTGATCTCAGCAAAATACATTCTCTACTTGTTTAATGAATTGTAATAATCTCTTAGTGATTTGAAGATGTGGAAGATAATATCTGATCGACAGACTTAGTAGAAATCTGATACCTGCAGTAATACTGAAACTCCCCCTGATAATATGCGTTAGTCTTTTAAGTAATAAACAAACATAATTTCAGCATATATAACAGGTTAAGAATTTAAACATGATTTTCATCTAAATAATGCATTAGAGAGAACGTGATAATATTCTCATCTAAAATTTTCTCCTCCCTTATTCGGCATTATTAGAGAGAATTTGTTTATGTACGGCGGAAAGAGCATTGAAAATCATCCATGTATGATAAAAGCTGTAAAAGCTTGAAATCTAATTTTATCGGTTCGACGGAAAATAAAATCCGCTTGACATTGTTGACAAACGAGATCTTGAAGAGATTTGAAGGCTTTAGGCTGCTATTTAAATATAATCATTTTACCATTGGTTTATTCCATCAAAAAAAAAAAAATCTCACATTCTTCATAGATCCAATTGTTGTTCATCCAGAACGATATTATATCTGATAGAAATTCTAATGTCCCATATTTGAATCATGAATTTTTTATACCTCAACCACTCATATTTTCTCTTGAGGCTGTAAACACCATGATAGGAGCAGAGATATATCTTTCTAGTAAAACTGATCCTGAAATTGTTGCAGCATCAAGAACCCTCAGTGCTTAATATGTTGTCTCTCTTACAATCATGTCTCAGAGGCTACTGGCGAGAACAAGTGAAGTTGATCATCGTAAAAATTAAATATCTGAGTTGCATCAAACGCTTACAACTAAATATAGAAAAAATAAAAATTTAAGACAAGAAAACAAGGAGCTGAAGAAATTTGAAAACTGGTATTCTCGTGACTTGAAAACACGAATAGAAGAGCTTGAACGAGAGAGAGTTCAAATACAAAGTCAACAACATCAGCTAATGGCAGAAGTTCAGCATTTACAAGAAAATCGGGATAGCTACAATTAATATCGTTGGCTTTTGAAATTATGCATCCAGCATATTTTGTAATCTTGATTAAGTGAGATTTGAAAAAATGATGGTTTGTCTTATTCTTATTTTCATCTCTATAAGAACGTCTTTAGTTTCATTTAGTTCGTATCAAATCTTCTTCTCATATATATAATTCATCTGCATTTATATTCTTATTCTACAAATTTTCAATAGCTCACCAGTTTTCTTTCAATATTTCTCACGATCAATACATGAGGTGTCATTCACCTCAGTTACAAGTTGTTCCTGCAACTTATGCAGGTATCATATTGCAGCAAGCGAATGATCTGACTAATAAGTTAGGTCGTGAAACTGTTTATGAGCTGGTGACTATCGGCACTCGATACTCCTCCTCTATTGTTGGATTTTCCAATCGGTTACAATTTAAAAATCTTGAGATTGAGGAACTTAATGAGAAAGTTTCCGTACTTCAACGACTCATTCAAGAGTCTGACAGAAAAATAGAAGACTTAAAGTAAGAGAATAAGGATTTAAAATCCTTATTTGCCTCTTCATTTCGATTGTCTAATCCTTTAGATAAGGATGACATGTTTCTTTATGAAGAGCAAATACATTTGAGAAATGAGACTAGAAGTTTCAAATTTTTATAACTTATCTAGCATTTGAATAATAAAACCTTTCTTTTTCAAATGCATTCCTTGAATTTATAGCAACCCTCGTGACATCTTCAGAAGTTCTAACAAGGTAAATCATCAACGTAAACTGTAATAATGGTAAATCCGGGTTCTGATAAAACACATGAGCATATAGAATTATTCTCAAATCCTTCTTTCAATAGATACTCGCTGATTCAATTATACCACATGCGTCTGGATTACTTTAACTCATATAAAGATTTTTGAAGTTTTATAAAGTACATACTCCTAAATGTACTTGGATTAGATGCTTCAAGTATTGTATATCTTTATATATGTAATGATCTAATGATCCTTATAAAGATGCAGTGACCACATTCATCAACTACATATCTAATCCTTTTGTAATAATCAAACCGATTAAAAATATGAATGTGATTACATTCATAACAAGGAAATATGTTTCTTTATAACTAATCTCGGGTTTCTGCAGGAAACCTTATGCGACAAATCGTGCTTTGTATTGCACAATTTCATTTTTCTCATTACGCTTTCTTATAAATACTCACTTATATCTCATAGACATTACACCCTTTGTTATTTGGAAAACGGGTCCAAATAACTCTCGCTTTGCTAGCGAGTTTAATTCAGCTTCAATAGCAGCTTTTCATTTTGGCCAATCATTTCTACGTCGACATTCTTCGAAGATTCTTGGCTCACTTTCTTCCTTACTTCTGGTAATGTCAAATGCCATTTTATATGAAAATATATTGTCGACAACAGTTTTATTTCTATCCAGAATTTTTTCAATATTCATAAAATGTATTGAAATCTCATTGTTCCTCTCCAGGAAAAAATATTTCATGAAACACCTTTTCAGGAGGTTCATTTTCAGGAGGTTTGTACTCTTCAAAAGTTTCATTTTCAGGAGGTTCTTTTTTAGGAGGTTTGTACTCTTTAAGAGTTTTCTCTTCAGGAGTTATACTCTTCAGGAATTACTTCTTTAGGAGATTTTCTCTTCAGGAGTTTTTTTTTCGGTACAGAAAGTTTGGATAAATCTTATTGCTTGTTTTGTGAGTACGGTCTCTACAGGAGCACCGATTTCTTTTTTTTTTTTTGCATCAATAAGTTTTCAACACTTCAGGTGTGTCTTAGACTTATCTATTACTGTTTTAACAACTTGTTTTTCAGGGACTTCAATTCTTACTTAAGTATTAACAACAATATTATATGATTTTACAACACTTTTAGTGTTAGTAAATACATCTAGTAATTGATTTACAACACTTTGCAAATATGTAATCTTTTGAACTTCTAGTTCACATTCATTTGTAAGATGATCAAATTTAGATAGAGCTTTATTATCCCAAGTAATTTCTTGTCGTTCTTCAGACACCGATATTTCATTATTTCAAAATATGATGAAATATTAATAAGCTTATATATAAAAGCTTAGTATAAGTGAATCAAGTGTTTGGTCATACAACAAATACGTGACCAATGTTCAGTCATATCATATCTATGACAAACATTTTCATATTTCTATGAAGAATTATTTTAAGGGCCTTTATCCTTATCTGAGTTGGATCACTTCTGGTGATACGCTATATTATTATCATCTTTAGTGTTGTCGCTTTTGGGACTAACACTTCTATAGTTTTTCTACCACGTCTATGCCTTTGGTTCTTTTGAAAGGATGCACCGTTCACTCCTGGGAATGGTATAAATCCAATATCATTAATAAAACGTAACTGATAATTTATTAACAAAAACTTATTATTTAGTTCAATCACTGGAAAATAAAATAAAAATTCAGAATATTTGTTGAACTTTTACTTTCGATATTGTTACTGCATGAGCATATTCGAGGTATGAAAAATAGTATATATTTTCTTTAACATATCATTATCAGTGATATTCTCACTGCATAATTTTAATATTGAGTTGATTTTAAAAAGTGCAGAATATTCAATACCACTCTTAAAATCTTACAACTTCAGGTGCAATAAGTTATAATAAACTTTTAAGAGGATTACATCTTCTGGTACTCATATTCCTCCCTTAAATCATTTCACAAAATAAGAAGATTTTTCACCGTGAGATATACAGCACGATTTTGCAGGGATACGTGATTTTCTTTTTTGATTGTATATCCCAATTTCATCATATCTAGATAGATCTCATCAAGGATCCTGGATAAATAATTTTTTCCAGAAATGTCAATAGTAATAAATCTCAATATTTGACATTATATATATATAAATCACAAAAATAAATATGTGGATTTAAGAAATATATTCACATAATCATGAGAATAAAAGTAGAATTTTATCAAGTAATATTCAGCAATATACCTTTAGTATTTATCTCGAGGACTGCAAATAATATATCGAAAAACTTACTTGAAGTAAAAAACCACTAGTTTCAATATCAGTAGAACCTCGTGCTGATAATGTGTTATAAAACTAAAAAGGAAACTACTACTATTGCAAGAGAAATATATAAGAAATTCTTACAAACTGAAACTTTCTTCGTTTTATAAATTTTTCTTATAAATTTTAAAATGAATGAAATTCATATTTATAGGTGTTGAAATTACTATGTAAATTACTGTGCAAAACTTAAAATAATGGTAGTGAGGTCATTCACAAAAATAATTACGTGGGGCGGAAGCCGCCCCCAATAATTCATAACATTATCCAATTTTTTCGAATTTTACAGATTAATTTATATTAGTAATAGTATCATATTTATATACACTAATCTATTAGTCTATTTATATCATAATATAAATACATTATTTTATAATATTAAGTTATTAACACATTACTATACTTATTCAAATAAAAAAAAAACACATTAGTATAGTATTCAATTTAGCTATAGTCTATATAAGTTCTAGACTGTTTATATCAATATATATGAACAATTATGTCAAAATATATTTACAAAAAGAATATATATTATAATTTATTGTGCCAAAAATGTATTTATCACTGATATATATATATATATATATATATATCTGTATGTATAAAGTAAATTTATATTAATAACTTAATACTAATATTTACGTTTAAGATTATTAATGTTTATGTTTAAGATTAAAATTTTATGATATATTAAATTTATATTATAAGATTAAAATTTGAATGTTATATCATGTTATCTTAAAAGATATGGGATTAATTTTATGTTATAGACTTGAATAATAAAATTAGAATTTCATTTAATATTAATTGGCAATTAGCAAATAATATATATAACATAAGATAAAAAATTATAAATATATATACTGGTATGATTCGGTTTAAATCAATTTTTAAAATATGAAAACATGTACCTTACTGGATCACCTAAAAATCAGACGTGCACTATGTATTGCAAGAAACTCCTAACCATCAATTCTGGTTTACTCGAACTTGTCAAAACGTTACTTGGTTTTTTTTTTCCAATTTAAATTTTTTTATTTTTTATTTATTTTTTATCAATGTCCAAAACATTGTTTGGACTAATGATAAACAAGGATTGAAAAAAACACAAGCGAAACTCATACATTCGTTAAAAAAATATTCTCGTCTAACTTTTGTTAGGGGTGTTCATCCGAATTCTGGATTTGAGAATCCGAAACCCAGATTCAAAATTTCTGTAAACTTTTTTTAAAACAATTTTAAAAATATTAATATATAAATAAAATTTTAAATCGAGTTAGGTACAATCTGATCCGGATGAACAGCCTAACCTTCGTTATGATACATTTTAGGCAATCAACCACTCATTTGCTGTGATTTTGATTTTTATATCGCAGTAAATAACAGGACAAGAGAATTGATAGTGACGTGCCCATTATAAAAACTTGAGCTGTGTAATTAACATTAGCAATAGCAAATGATATTCAGGAGTCATTTCTTTGAAGCATCATCGGAATGGAGTGCTAATCTCATTTGTTCCACCAGCACTTTTTCAACAGCATAGTAAAAGCTCCTTAAATTCTGCCGTATGTGTATGTCCAAGGAGTTCACCACTTCCTCAACTTTGCAAAGAAAAGTTAAAAGAAATGTCCTTCGAATTATCTGAGCCCTTGAGAGATATAAAGCTTCAATGGAGAATTCAATACTGGCCAGCCTTGAGCAATCTTTATCAACGCATCAACTCCCCCAATCATATGAGCTATTATAGTCTCATCTCATCTAGGGATGTCTTCCAATAAAATGGAGATATTGGAGAAGTATTCCAAAAGACATCATCAAAATCAGCCTCATTAGTCACTGTGCAGCGACTGGAGTCAGTTAAAACATTAATATGATTTTTCTTACTTCTTTGATTAGCACATGTGTGAAAAAGCTTGGTATTCTTGTCACCCACATAATACCAATTTCGTTTAGCCCTTTGACTCCATCTTAAGTCTTCTTGCTCCATAATACACCCAACCTTTGCATCTAATTCTCTAGTCAGAGCCGCATTGTGCATTCCTTCACACTCTTGCTCTTCTTGTAGCAATTTACGGTAGTGTCTCAAAATTTGGTCTGCCTCCCATTTCTTTTGTTTACTCCACCTATCCAACCTCGCCTCACATCTTGCTCGCTTCATTTCAATCCCCTTCAGGTTTCTATTAGCATTCATCCATTCATTCCAAGCTCTATCCACTACTTCTTTGCCCTCTTCATCAAGGCCCCAACTTGCTTCAAATCTAAAGAGCCTTTTGTTTCTTCTCCTCCTGTTTAGGGGTGCTACCAGGTTCAATAATAAAGCCTTGTGGTCAGATTGGGAAGCATGAACAACCTCAACTGATCTATTTTTGAAGATGTCTATCAACCATCCATTTGCCAAAACACGGTCTAATCTCTCTTTTGTAAAGGTATGATCTGAGTGCTTGTTACAAAACACGGTCTAATCTCTCTTTTGTAAAGGTATGATCTGAGTGCTTGTTACTCCAAGTGCACTTGCAGCCCCTCCAACCCATATCAACCAGGCCATTGGCTACTAACGCTGGTCTAAATTTGTCCATTTGTGCTTCCCCTCTCAACTTGCCACCTTTTTTTTTTCTCATTTGATACTATCTTATTAAAGTCGCCTATCACACACTACAGCATGTTAATGGGATTCAGCTTTGACAGTAAAGCTTCTTGTCCATATAATGCACCTTTGCATTTATATGGTGAAAATAATAGCTAGTAATTTCCAACTTCACATTGTGGCTCCACAAGAGAGCCAGTGTGAGAACTCGTAATTTTACTACCTTTGTAATATATTATTTTAATATTAAATATGTATTGTTGTTATTATGGATATTATGTGTTTTGAGTTAGTAGATATTAATATTATTTTATTGTGCTTGTATTTAAATATTTGAATACATTTCATTTTTATTTGAAGATATTATTTCTATGATTTAATTGTAAGCTAATTAATTCTCTTATTATGTTGTTGTGATGCATTTAATTTAATGTTTGAATTTGATATTATTATTTTATTATGTTGGTAATTAAATTAAATTGTTGCATTTTATTTTTTTTTATAAATTAAAGTGTTGTAATTTATTTTATTTGAATTTGATGGATTTTAATTTATTTATTTTAGGTGACCTTCGGATTTGGGCTTATACATACACACACACACACACACATATATATATATATATATATATATAGTTATTATGGATTTGGGTTTTAATTTAGTTGGGTCCGTTTTATTGAAGCCCAGCCTCCATTTGCTTTAAACAGCACCATTCGGCGTCTTTGTGAAGTGAAATTCCAGCCCCTTTATTTCATGCAATGGCTCCCTTCTTTGAGGCAAAACGTTGCCGTTTGAGTTAGTGTTTATGTGAAATCTGGTCCCTTCTTTCGCACGACTCGGACGTTACTTCTTCCTTCCTTCTTCTTCTTCTTCTTCTTCGTCTCCCCTGTTTACGACCTGGTTCATTCGTGAACAAAGTTTGAATCTTGCAGCCTTTCTCTTCTCTATTTAATCCACGTGTTACTCCATTGTTTTCCCAACACCTAGATGAATTTTCCTCTATAATTTTGCTGCCAACCGATGCTTCACGTGCCCAGATTTCCGTCCCAATTAGTGCGCGACCAGCCACTTGTTGCCACCAGTTTTTCATCTAAAAAGTTGATATATTCTTCTTCTTTTCAGCTTGTTTTGGCTTGATATTGGTAATCTTTCACGTGATTTTTCCCACCCAAAAACTAGCATTTTCCAGCCTATATATGGTCATCGAACTATGCGGAAAACCACTCCGAAAATCAATTCTTTTTACCTTGCTCTGTTTTGGGTCTAACACCGTGTGCTTAGATACTTTGTTTTGCTCGTTTCTTCTTCTCAACTCAAATCAGGACATCTCCTCTTCAAAATCCACCTAAATCCGAAAATCATAGTGGTGTTTTATTGAGTATTTTCTCGCCATAAAATCACCTTTTACGATACTCTCTATAAGCATTTTTTCTTTAGTTTAATTGATTAATTTATTTGTGTTAATTTTAATTTGTTTTTGTGGTATGATTTTATTTATGATTAAGTGTTTAGTTTAGTTAGTTAATAATTATATTTTATTTATTTACAGTAAAATGATTAATTTGTTGGGTTGCAATTGAGATTATTTTCTGTGTTGGTTATTTATAAATAAATATCGTTCTACTTACGTGATCTGTTTAATTAATCTGTTAATATGAATTATTGTTTTTATTGACGTTCCATATATTATTGGTGTTTTATTTATGTTTATTTTTAATTATTTTAGTTGCTTTCGATATTGATATTTATTTACTTGTAATAATTTATATACGTTGGCGCTTTGGTCGTGATTATAGCGGCGAGTACGCGGTCGGAAGTGCGGAATCGCTATTCGGCATTTTCGGTAACTTAAGAAATTATTAGCGAGCATACAGTATGTATTTTCCAAATAAACTTTAAAATTTAAATATATTTTTGCATCGACAGATATTGTGTTTAATTATTGTGGGAATTTATTAGTTATTGAATATTTTGTGCATGGTCGTATACATTGTGTATTTACGCGCATGTTTATAAAAATATTTGGAAATTGGATTTTTGCATGTTTTTGGATATTTATGTGTTGGAAATGGAAATTGGGTTTTCATTGTAATTATGGTTTTTCAGGTGCGTGTATATCATGACCCCAAGCCGAGATGGGGCATTATCTCGGTAGAGCTCCTCTGGTCACTCGGGAGCGGAATATACTGAGTGACTTTCCCTGAGTTGTCGCCGGGCGACAACGGGATGGTAACACTCTCGTACTGACTCCGTGGCTCTTCTGCTGGCGGGGGCTAGGGGATGCCTGGTCATGGTACGTGTTGGGCTCAGTTAGTTAGGCATCGTCCCTTTCGAAGTCACATGCGTGGTCGTTACCTTCGGTGTGATGATGAAAGCTAGGGTGTCCGGATGGTCCCTAGGGGAGATCATGGTGCATACGGTTAATAAAACGGATGTTTAGGCCATTTTCTGAGAAAGTGGCGGGTTGTATTTATTGGTTTTACGTGGACCATTTTCTGAAAAAATGGTTGTGGTTTTAATGGATTTATGATCATCATTTTCTGGGAAAATGATGGATGATTTTATTGGAAGTTTATCTTGAGATTTTTGAAGTACGTGGTTTATTTGTTTATTTTGAGGGTGACGATTTTAAGTCTCATGCATATGGTGTTTTGTTCATTTTTTTTTTGTTGTTGTATAAATGTATTTATTATCTTGGGTTTATTTGGGATTTTACTTACCTGCGGTACCATTTTTTCGGTATCGTAGATTTTGTTGCAGAGGACGAGGAGGTTGAGCCTAAGGAGGCGGCTCCGCCGTTGGAGTAGCTTGATTTAGTTGTATATTGGGAGTTGTTTTCCCTGCTTGTTATTTATGTAATTGTATGTTTGGAGCTTAGGATGACTGTATTAAATCTCCTGTTGGAAAATTTATGTTAAACTGGTTTGTAAAATAATTCTAAAATTTTGGTACTTAGATAATGATTTTATTATCCGTTGCGACTTATATTTTATGTATGTCACGTGTACACACTGTAATAGCCCTAAAAATCTTCATATTAATTTAATTAGTTAATTAAAGGTTAATACACAAGATTAGGGGTAATTGGTGAAAGAACAAAATAGGCTTTGAAGAGATGGGCTTAGGAATGAGACTTTTGAGGAATGGATCAAGTAAATGGGCCAAGAGAGCAATGGTGAGTCCAAAAGCCCATAGAATGAGCCCATGGCCCATCAAGCCCATAGTAGAGACACTTGTCAATTGAAGAAAAATCCTAGAAAATTATCCAAATACTTGTAGGAAAATCCTAGTTGGTGGAGGTTGACTAGTAGTTGGATACATGCCATGTAGGATTGAGTGTAGGATCTAATGGAATGATTTTCCTACCATGGAATCTTGGAGGTACAAGACACCATCCCTTGACTTGCCAATTGAGATCATGGTGTGTAGGGAAGTGATAAATGGCATGAGAAGAAGCATGGATGCAAGGAGCTAGGTGGTTTCGGTGGAAGGCAATCCGTGGGGTGCAATTGGAGAATCTCATGGGGTATGGCCACCAACAAGTGATAGGACAAAGGGGAAGAGTGTGTAAGTGAATAAAGTACATGTGTAAGAGAGTATGGTGATGTGAAGAAAGGTATGGTGTGAGTGTAGGTGATTGAAATGACAAAAACTAGGAAAATGAACAAAATGGATTTTCGGTGGAGCTTGGCTTGGCCGGATCATGCCTTGCTCAAATTCCAAAAAGCATGGCTTTGAGATCACTTGGATGGACACATGAGAAGATAGGGAAATGATGATTGAGTGAAAAACAAGAAAATGGATGCTAGAAGCACCAAGAAATCGCCGGCCATAGGAAGGGAGAAGGAGAAAGGAAAATCACCAAGGCATGGCCAAGATTTGATCTTGGAGTGGCCTAGAGTTGTCAATCACTCCATCTATCATTAGCCATACCTAAGTATGGTAGAAAGTGTACCAAAGACCCTAGGAAAGAGAGCTGGCCGTGTGACCCCTTAGGCAATTCCCTTAAGCTCATTTCACTTGGACACATGCAAACACTCCCATTTCCTCTCCACCTCTCGGCCAAACTCACTCAAGTCACTTGTACTTTTGCTTCCTCTCCTTTCACCACATAATTTGAAGAACCCTATAGTAGTGAAGCCAAAAAGCAAGAGTGTTGAGGTGATCAATTCATTGGAGAAGGTTAGTGACTAAATCCATACAAGTTTAGGAAGAACACACACACACATGTGACACTTTGTTTTGGTTAGAAGGAAATAGGGTTTCCTTTGAGTTTTATGTTCATGGCTAGCCTAATAAGAGATTTTATATGTGTATTTTCAGATTTTAAGCTAAGGTCTAATAGGAGTGTAGTAAGTATACTCCCACCTTTTCCTTAACAATTCTTGTATATAGTGAGATGATCATGCTTGTTGGATTAATGGTTGCCATTGCCATGTTTGGATTGAATTGATTTTACTTGTTTGTGATATGAATATTTTTGTGTAAATTCATATGATGACATAAGCTTAGAATGTGAGTAGAGATGATGGATCAAGTGTTAGTTGCAAAAAGAAAGGAAAAGTATGATTATTTTATGAAATGATGAAATTGATGCATGAAGGATTTTAGTGTTAAATATTAAATTTGGTGTTGCTAAGGTAAAGATTTATTTGAGGAAACTAGTGATGAAATTGATTTATTCAAGGAGCATATTGTTTGAGAAAATGAAAATGGACATGAGAATAAATTATATGATTGATATGAATGGAAATGGTATCTACTTGCATATGGAAGAAGTGACCACTTGTGTATGATGTATAGTAATGTTTAATTGGAATTTTATGATATTTAAGGTGGAGATTTGGAAGATTAAAATTATATTGCTTTGTGGTGATTTTGTTTAGTTAAGCTCATAGAAGAAACTATTAGAAAAGGAAGTTTGAATAGACTAATGGGAGGAGTTCCTAAGTTAAAAAGGTGAATGGAGGAAATAGAAGTAACTAAGTTTGGAAGTGAAAATGGTTACTTGGGGAAACACTAAGGTTTCGGTTACCCCTTGCTAAGGAGGGTACATGATTTAATTTGACACTTTAAAATTGATTGGAGGATAATTGGAGTCAAATGATGAAGGAAAGCTCTAGAAACTCCCTAGGAAGATTCGGCCATGATAGGTTGGAGATGGGCCAAGTACCCCACTTCAATCCTAGGCCCATTTTGGGTATAGAACATGATGACTAAGTAGGAAAATTATGAAGTTATCCCAAAAGAGGGAGAAAAGAAAATGAAATGTGAATGCACTCGAGCTTGTCTCGGGTTTTGCATGAAATTAAGCGAGCATTGCATGTCCCATGCATAAGTCATGAAAAGAAGGTTTTTAAAGTCAAGCATGTTTTGAGTCAAGCATGTTTTTAAGAAAAAGGAAAAGAAAAGAAAAGATTGAATTTTTTGAAAGAAAAGAAAATAAGTAAAGTTTTATAAGAACCCCAAAAGCTGGGACGGGGAAGTGCCCCAGTGGAACTCCCTGTCCACTCAGGAGTGTCTAAAGTCGAGTGGTAGCCCTTGGGTCGACGAAGAACAGTCGGCGGACCGTGTATGGCACCAAAAGGTGTCCGGAGCGCGGTAGCACCTAACGCTGGTGGGTGCCAAGGACGGATATGGTGTAAGGACCTGCCGTTTTAAAGTTATAAGACGCACTCACATTAAGGTGATGCGGTAACCAGCAGAGAACACGCGGTGCTTAGGGGAGCCGTATTGTGTCTCATACATGTTAAGTGAAAAGTCATGACAAGAAGGGCTTTCGAGCCATAAGAAAGATCTGCTCAAGATAAGTGGTGACTAAGAAAGAATGAAAGATACGAAATGTTTTAAAGAAATGATTTGAAAAGTAATGATATGAAAAGAAGTTTGAAAGAAGAAATCTGTATGAAAGTTTTATTAAAAGAAGTCTGAAAGAAGCAAGTCTGTTTAAAAGGTTTTCATGAACATGTGCATGAGTCAGTCATTCATCGCATATGCATTAGTTAAGAATGTTTTGTTCACTTATCTGTATATTTGAAATGTTCTGGTTTAAGTGCTAGTGTACTTGCTGAGATTTCTCCCGAAATCTCACCCCCTTTCTATTATCTCTACTATCGCTCCCTTGGGAACGATAGAAGTTATTGCAGGACATGATGGATCCCCGGATTACGACTCTCGAGAAGATGGGTCGGACCCTCATGGGCCCGACTAAGACTGAGACTGCCGGGCCAGTGACCCTAGACCTGTTGGGTCAGTGGGCAGCAGAGTCGCTTCCTATGGCGACGTATTTTTTTGACGATCTACGCCCTACGGGGTGCTGTCTGGTGCTAGGAGTTGACGGGCTCCTCCACATGGGACGCCCGTTTACGTCATCCTCTGGGATGATGTGTGACGTAGGCCCAGGACTGAGTCTGGATAGCCTTCGTTATGGCCCGGACTTTAAGAAGATAAAAGAAGAACCCGCCTATTAGTATGGTTGGCGGAGGGAGGAGTGGATTGGCAGCACCTTTATTTTGTATTCACTGATGTATTTTGTGGAAAATCTTCCCGTTGTTTTGGAAAGTACTTTTGTATAAAACTGTTTACATTGGTGACCTTAACTTGATATATATATGCATGAGATGTTTAATTTGGGTTTTATTTCGTTAACCATGTGATGTGCGACAAGCGTAACGTTTTGTCGTTTATTTATGGCTTAACCTTTTTCCGCTGCGATATATGAAAAAAAATAAAAATATATATCTGTGTATGACACAAAATAGTAAGGCTCTCACACGTAAAGATGATGGATGACTTCCTTGTGACGTTCGTCCCCGGCGTCGCAATTTGCGTACGAACCCAAGCGCAAGCTGGGGCGCCGACACACACACATTTGGCACTTGTCGTTGGGATGTGTGACCCGTGTTGTCAGCATCCCGACACGTCGATTCCAGTGTTATTTTAAGGGGAATTAGGGGGCATCACAAGTTGTATCAGAGTAGTTCGGCTCTAGATAAATCCATATGTTACCTAGGGATAGTACCAGATGAATTTATTTGTTTTGTTTATTTGTGGTTTTGTTTTATTCGTTTAAATTTGGAAGAGTGGGGTTGAAGGTTCTTTTTGGCAGGACAATGGTGAGACCACGTGTACCGCAAACTGTTCCAGATGATGAATTGCCAAGAGGCGATGAAAATTTTGCCTTGGCTAGAGCTTTGAACTGGATGACTGACTTTCTTCGGCAGGATTCTCAATTGCAACCTAGGGTTGAGCAGGAGGGATGCTCTTATGAGCGATTTTTGACGCACCGTACCCCACCTTTCTCAGGCGAGGAGGATCCGCTGAGAGCTGATAGATGGAT
This sequence comes from Platycarya longipes, assembly GCA_036559045.1. NCBI lineage: Eukaryota > Viridiplantae > Streptophyta > Magnoliopsida > Fagales > Juglandaceae > Platycarya > Platycarya longipes. The sequence goes on from CM071797.1 coordinate 19,547,264, forward strand.
TAAGGATATCGAGAGGAAATTTGAGATTTATGGCTGTACAGAAGCTCAGAAGGTTTTCTATGCAAGCTACTTGCTCCAGGGTGAGGCGGCATCTTGGTGGGAAACAAAACGAGAACTTCTGGTAGAAGAACTTGAGTCATTTGCTAATGTGACTTGGGAGCGGTTTAAGAAAGAATTTGATGATCGTTTCTTTCCAAGATCAGCACGGCGCCAGAAGGCATGAGAATTTACCAATCTGATTCAAGGGAGTATGCTCGCAAATTTATGGCACTTGGGAGATTTGCTAGTCACCTTATAGCTACTGAAGAGTTACGAGTGGAACGTTTCCAAGAAGGTTTGCGCACGGAGATTTGTCGACATGTGGCTTGCCATCAGGTGTCAACATTTCAACAACTTGTCGACATTGCATCTATTGTTGAGCGAGAATTTGCTATTCCTATTGGTTCTCCTCTAGGCCATAAGAGAAGAAGTTTCGGCAAAGGCAGTTCTGGATCGCCCCAGAAATTTGTGTCGAGGACCGGAGCTCGTCCCTAACCATTTACTGGAGTCTGTATAGGAGGACGAGTCCCAGTTTGTGGAAGGTGCAATCGAGCTCATGAAGGTGAATTCCGTCCAAGGAGAGATAGGTGTTTTAGATATGGCCAATAGGGACACTATGCTCGTGAATGCCCAAGCACAGGTCAAGGAAGTCGTGGAGGCCATCGTGATGGCAAAGCTAAACAGAAACAGCCAGTGCAAGCCTGAGTTTTTGCCTTGAAGCCTGGTGATTATGACGAGGAAGCTCCCGAGGCACATGTTGCAGGAGTCGTCACAGGTATGACTTGATTTCACTCTTGGGTTTGTTGGATTGTTTGTTTTAATTTTTTGGTTTTCAAGTGTGTAGTCCCGATATGTTCAGGAAATGTTCGGTTGCATGAATTTTATGCTTGCACTTTGTTTGATTCGGGTGCATCACGATCTTTAGTGTCGGCTATGTTTGCTCGGATTTGTAATCTTGCGGTAGAGTCTCTATCTCAGTCTATGGGGGTGGCTTTACCTAATGGTGAGACGGTGTGTTGCTCTAAGATCGCTTGGGGTTGCCCTTTGGGTCTCGGAGATTGGACACTCGATGCAAATTTGATTGTGTTTAAGTTGCTTGGCTTCGACATTATCCTTGGAATGGATTGGATGTATCAACATTTTGCTAGTATAAATTGTCGGAGTAGAGTTGTTAGTTTTCAGCTTCCTGGAGATGATTGCAAGGAATTTGTAGGCAGCAAACTGAAAGAGAGACATGCAGTTGTGTCTGCTATTCAAGTAAAGAAGGACATTGCTTGTGGGGCGGATGCCTTTTTGGTTCATTTGGTATCTTCTCCATCTGCGAAGGAGTCGATAGATGGCATCCCAATAGTAGAAGAATTCCCCGATGTGTTTGCAGATGACTTACCTGGGTTACTGCCTGTTCGTGATGTGGAATTTACTATTGACTTGAAACCTGAAGCAGCTCCAGTGCACAAGGCTCCTTACCGTATGGCACCGGCAGAGTTGAAGGAATTGAAGACTCAGTTGCAAGACTTGCTGGATAAAGGATTTATTCAACCTAGGATGGAACCCTCAGAATGTGTCTTGATTATCGAGAGCTTAACAAAGTGACTATCAAGAATAAGTACCATCTACCTCGGATTGATGACTTGTTTGATCAGCTTCAGGATGCCGCAGCATTTTCAAAGATTGATTTAAGATCAGGGTATTATCAGCTGAGGATAAAAGATAAGGACATACAGAAGACAACCTTTAGATCAAGGTACGGACACTATGAGTTCAAAGTGATGCCTTTTGGATTAGCTAATACTCCAGTAGCTTTTATGGATATGATGAATAGGGTGTTTCGACCCTATTTGGATTCTTTTGTTGTTGTCTTTATCGACGACATCTTAGTTTACTCTTGGAGTATTGAAGAGCACGCTTATCATCTTCGTCTAGTTTTGGAGAAGCTAAGAGAGCATCAGTTGTATGTGAAGTTCAGTAAGTGTGAGTTTTGGTTGGAAGATGTCAAGTTTTTGGGTCATGTTATTTCTCAGGTAGGGGTAGCGGTTGATCCTAGTAAAATGGAAGCTGTGTTAGCATGACCACGTCCTTCCTCGGTGCACGAAATTCGAAGTTTCTTGGGTTTAGCTTGTTATTATCGAAGGTTTGTGGAAGGATTTTCTCGCTTATCTACACCCCTTACTGCTTTGACAAGAAAGGGTGCCGCATTCATTTGGTCTGACAAGTGCGAGAGGAATTTTCAAGAGTTAAAGTAGAGATTGACTTCAGCACCTGCCTTAGCACTTCCCCAATAGCACAAGCTTTATGTGGTTTTTAGTGATGCATCCAAGTTTGGGTTGGGATGTGTCCTTATGCAAGAGGGGCGAGTCGTTGCTTATGCGTCTCGTCAGTTGAAAGATCATGAAAAGAATTATCTACGCACGACTTAGAATTGGCAGCGGTAGTCTTTGCCCTTAAGATTTGGCGACATTATTTGTATGGAGAAGTTTGTGAAGTTTGCACTAATCACAAGAGTTTGAAGCATCTGTTTTCACAGAAGAATCTTAATATGAGACAAAGAATATGGTTGGAGTTGATTAGTGATTATTAGTGCGAGATCAAGTACCATCCGAGTAAAGCAAATCAAGTCGCCAATGCTTTAAGTCGAAAGTCTTATTTGGCAGATGAGTCTGAGTCATTGGAGTTGGGTTCCCTTCTTTTTAGTATGAGGAAATTACTGGTGGAGAGTTCGCAACAAAATGAGGAAGTTTTGGTTACAACTCTTAGTGTTTGTGTCGAAGATTTTGCAGAATTAAAGACTCTTCAAAGGAAGGATCCGAAGCTACTCGACATTCGGAGAAGAGTTAGAAAAGATAGAGGACCCGCACATTTCAGTTTGGATGGAGAGGGAATTCTCCGATTTCAAAATCGACGAGTAATACCATCAGAATCAGAATTTAAAGAAAGGATTTTAGCGGAAGCCCATGCTGCTCCTTACTCAGTTCATCTTGGTAGCACGAAAATGTATTAGGACTTGAAGAAAAGCTACTGGTAGGAAGGGATGAAGAGGGATATTGCTTTGTTTATTGCAAAGTGTTCCACTTGTCGTCAAGTTAAGGCCGAACATCAGAGACCCGCCGGTACTCTTCAACCTCTTCCTATACCTGTGTGGAAGTAGGACGACATTGCCATGGATTTCGTAGTTGGATTACCAAGGACACCTAGCGGGAAAAATTCAGTTTGGGTGATTATTGATCGCTTGACTAAGAGTGCTCATTTTCTGCCAGTTACAAATACCGATACATTGGGAAAGTTAACTCGGCTATATGTTAAGGAGATCGTGCGTCTTCATGGAATACCTAGGACTATAGTGTTGGATCGAGACCCTCGGTTTACGTCTCAGTTTTGGAAGAGCTTACATTCAGCTTTGGGCACCAAATTGAAGTTCAGTAGCGCTTATCATCCTCAGACAGATGGCCAGTCAGAGCGCACCATTCAGACTCTTGAAGATATGCTACGAGCTTGCGTCTTGGAGTTCAAGGGTAGCTGGGAGCATCACTTGTCGCTAATAGAGTTCGCCTATAATAATAGTTTTCACGCCTCCATTCAGATGGCCCCGTATGAAGCCTTATATGGAAGGAAGTGTAGATCACCTCTGTTTTGGGATGAAGTTGGCGAGAGTCGATTGCTTGGACCTGAGATCGTGCAAGAAATGAAAGACCAAGTCTAGATCATCAGAGACAAGATGGCAGTAGCGAAGAGTCGTCAGAAGAGTTATGCTGACATCAAAAGAAGAGATTTGTCCTTTGAAGAAGGAGATTGGGTTTACCTCAAGGTATCTCCTATGAAGGGTGTCAAGCGTTTTGGGAAGAAAGGGAAGCTTAGTCCGAGATACGTCGGTCCCTATCAGATTCTCGATAAGATTGGACCTGTTGCTTATCGGATCGCTCTGCCAGACTACTTTAGTGATGTTCACGATGTTTTTCATATGTTGTCTCTGAAGAAGAGTTTTGGTCAGCAAGAACCGCGCTTCGTTGATCCAGAGAGTATTCAACTTTAGCCAGATTTGACTTTGGAAGTTGTGCCGACTCAGATCTTGGATTGGAAAGAGCAGCAGCTGAGGTCTAGGATGATACCTTTGGTTAAGGTGTCGTGGGGAGATCCTCTGGCTCAAAATTTCTCTTGAGAGAAAGAAGCGGATATGAGGGAGCAATACCAGTATTTGTTTGAAAACCAGTAGATATTTTCTCTTTTCGGATCGCACGTATGAATTTCAAGGACGAAATTCTTTTTAAGGAGGGAAGGATGTGAGAACCCGTAATTTTACTACCTTTGTAATATATTATTTTGATATTAAATATGTATTGTTGTTATTATGGATATTATGTGTTTTGAGTTAGTGGATATTAATATTATTTTATTCTGCTTGTGTTTAAATATTTGAATGTGTTTTATTTTCATTTTAAGATATTATTTATATGATTTAAGTGTAAGCTAATTAATTCTCTTATTATGTTGTTGTGATGCATTTAATTTAATGCTTGAATTTGATATTATTATTTTATTATGTTGGTAATTAAATTAAATTGTTGCATTTTTAATTCATCTGTTTAATTAATTAGGGGGCGTCACAGCCAGGCCACCACTCCTTCCTCTGCAGTTCACTACAAAACAATTCTACATACCAATTTTCCTTTTAGCTCTCTCAAACTTTCCTATAAGCAATTTTGTTTCCATAAGAAAGATTACATCCGGCCTTTTCTCCTACATTAGGAAGTGAAGGCTTTGGACTATCCGAGGGTTTCCAAGTCCTTGGCAGTTCCAACTTAGGGTTTTCATGGTGACCGGTGGGGCTGGCCAGCAGCCTCCACCGTTTCAAGAGTAGGAACAATATTGTTCTTTCCCTTATTCACAATAGATAAAACAGACCCTTCTTCAAAACCACCTTTTCTCTTCTTAACATCCACCTTCAGATCTGCGGTTGCCTCTCCCTCCCCTCTAGCCCTCATTTTCCACTTTCTTCCTATTTTGGCTAAGGCAGGTGTTTCTTCAATGACTGTATTTGAGGCTTCAATTTGCACCACATCTATGTCATTAGCTTGTTTAGAACTGTCCACAAAAACCACATCAACTAAATTTCCTCCCAACTCATTGTTATCCTTCCCCATCTCACTCTCACCCCACATAGGACTCTCAGCACACCCCCGTCCCTCTTCTTGTACTAACCCTTTCCCTAAATTCTCCTTAGTATTCTCAAGAGGTTCTTTCGACTGAGCAGATCTTCTTTCACTAAGAGAACTATCCAGATGTACTATAGGGCTACTTGAAAGGGATTCACTCTTTTCTTTTTCCCTTGTACTGCCTCCCTCATGCTGAGAGCTTTGAGAGCTACTTTGATACTTATTTCCTCTCCCCCTTGGACTAATGTGGGCTCTCAACCAACTCCCATATTGCATTTTACCCCCACTATCCAAAGCCTCATGACAACCTTCTCCATCATGCATTATTCTACCACAACTGAAGCACAGTTTGGGCATTTTCTCATAGGTTAGAGGCACCCATATACGGTTCCCCAACATGTTAGCAGTACTTCCTCTAGCTAAAGCCTTCCTCAAATCTAACAAAATACGCACTCTCATGAAACTTCCCCTAGCTGTTCCATCACTCCTAGTTTCCACTTCCTCCACTATTCCCAGAGAGTCCCTTAAATGTTTTCCTATATGTTTAGTCATACACGTGAAAGGCAAGTGATGTAATCTAACCCAGAAGCTTTCATGGGTAAAGACAAGCTTCTGAGGGGCCACCAAACCATCAGAGTGTTTCATGACCAACAAATGATTATTAAAGAGCCACAGACGCCCTTTCTAAACCCGTTGATTATCTACCAGTAAATCAAAAGAAATGATGAACAAATTCTAGCTGATTTCAAGGAACTCGAAGGATCATTGCAATTGCCAGATCTTCATTAAGGTAGAATTTAATACCTCTTTCGAGACTCTCCTTTCTAAAATCAGCTTCACCACAAAGTTTTGTGTTCCTTTCTCAGCCCCAAGCTTCGTGTTACCTCTTTCCAGAATTTCCTCCTCTAGCACAATCTCTGCATTTCCCTCTTTCGTGAGCTTTAGAAACTCCCATCGCTCATGAAGGTTCTCCATACTTTTGCCTCCAAATCTTGCTACTCTCAATCAGCTTCTTCCGCCCTCACCACCCTGAAAGACGATGCCGAATAGCCTCTCGATTTGTCACTGAGAAATTTCAGAACCCTAACTTTCAAGACCCACTCACTGTTTCTTCACCTTTTCTCGAGAGAGAAGAAAAGAGTTTTTTAGAAAGAAGCTTCTTTTGGGCTGCAGTCTAAACTGGGCCTCACTTCAATACACACGAGAGCCACACTTTCAATTCATGAGCTGCATGACTTTTCTTCTCAATGTACCTGCGTGCTTTGTTGATGTTAAAATTCAAGTGGGACACGGGTTTTCAACTTAAAAGGGCATACATATATACTATGTAGAGGAAATTTATATCTGCGCCATAGAGATAGAGCTGGAATGTAGGGGACAAGACTTGGACGAGAAACAAAAATTCATGGTGGCTGCTTGTTGTTGTTTATTTCTCTTAAGATTTTTGTTGTCCATTATATTTATGGGTAACTAAACTCTCAATTAGGGTTAGGAATGAACTTGCATACTAGATGGTGTTTTTAATTTATTTTTAATTTATGTATTTGATTTTTAATTTATTAAAACTCTTTTTTTTATCATTCTCAAATTATTGTTGATGTTTTCTTATCCGAATAATTTTAGAACTTATTTCGTTTATGGATTGACTCATACTTTTTTCTATTGAATGGATTAATTCTTTGATTACATTTGGATCAATTGATTGTCTATATTGATTTAATTCTCTGCTGCAATATCGCTAATTGAATATATTATCGTCGTTAAATTTTCTCAATATGGATAACAATTTACGTGATTTAAAATTGATGAATGATTTTTCAAAGGATTACATTTCGTTTAATTTTAGTTTATAATTCTATATCTTCTGACTGAGAATTTTGGAATTAAATTCTCAATTGAGTTATCAATGAATCAAGAATAATTAATATACTGGATATGTGTAAGGGAATCCTGATGCTTTAATATTTGTCAACTTTGAATACTTTTTTTCATTAATTATTTTGTTTAATTTTAATTTGCATTTAAAATCAATTTTTATTTTCTCATTAATCATTTAATATTTTTATTTAGTTTCTTTATTCTTTCTTTTATTTTTTAATCTGTCTCCCTGTGGAATCGACACCCCAAAGTCGTGCTACAACTACCACATTATTCTTTGGGCGTAATCAAATTTTGACTTTGTTGTCGGGGAGATGGTAGAAGAATCATTAGATAGTTTTTCTTTTCAGCAATTTGTAAAGACAGTAACTCTATTCCCTCTTTTTACTTGCTGCATTGTTATCTTATTTTATTTTTCTTTTTGTAGTTTTTTTTTAGTGTTGTATTGTTTATTTAGTTATTTTATTTATTGTTATGTTGCATGCATAATAAGTATAGGGACGCATTAGGTCGATTTGATTGTAGGTCTGTGTTAGAGTTGGATTTAGAGTCTAATTTTTCTAATAATTTGTTTGATAATTTTTTTTGTTTATAAAAACATGAGTGAATATGAGGATCAACCCACTAGGATTCTTCAGGATTAACTTCACCCTACACGTATAGCCACACCATCATACATAATGTTTCCACCCAATACTTGTCAACTTGATGTTAAAATGGGGGTGATGTAGTTACTCCCCACTTTTCATGGTTTGGAAAATGAAAATCCATATGTACACATTAAAAAGTTTGAGGAAGTAGTTGCAACTTTTCATAGTCAAAATGCAATTGATGATATTGTGAGATTTAAGTTCTTTCCTTTCTTTTTGAAAGATAAAGACTGTGAGATTTAACTTGAGTAGGGATATTTGAAATTGCATCACATGTACATTTCAGCCTCTATATGTTTCTTAGTATCATCTGATGCCTTCTAGGGAAAACCCTCTCTTGCCACATGTCCATACAGGTGTCAAGCTAAGGGATTATGTTCAAAAATTCTTCAAAAAGAAGACAAGACAAAGTCAGTGCAAGTTTACTTGCTTAAGTCGGTGCTAAGTTTTCCTACAACTAAGTTAATTCAATCAGCTTCCAACCCAATTTTGTCCTTGATGCAGTCGATATCTCTTAAAACTCAAAACATGACATTTGTAGATCTTTCTCTTAGGATTCTATAATATCTTTAATCACCTCATTTAAAATCAAATGAGAGAGTTATGCTCGGATTACCAAAAAGTCATGTTCAACATTTATAAAAAGATCATGTTCATGTTATTATATATATCTATGAGTATGCATGAAAATCGATGATTATTATTTTTATTGTATGATGTGTTGCTTATTGAGTATTTGACTCATTTTTTTTTATTTCTTTGTTTCCATATTTTTTTTTAAAAACTATTCCAGGTGATAAGGATGCATAGCTAGCAGGATTTGACTCAAGGAAGCGATGCAGAGGCCTAGACAGTGTATTAGTTGTAATTTTATGAACTTTAGTGAATAAATTTTTTTTTTTTTTTTGTAGATACAAGTGATTTAATTTTTTTTTTTTATCAAATGTTTCCAGTGACTCTCTTTAATTTTTATAAAGACTGTTTCATTTATTCGAAAATATTCGTATCTAATGTGTTTTGTAAAGAAAAGTTTTAATAGCACACTGA